>JAQJVK010000001.1:21131301-21616776 GCA_035578135.1 Flexamia atlantica | reverse complement strand
AAAATCAAAACGCCATCAACGCTCCACAAGCGCAGGTGCTATTTAATTGCAGTATGCATGTTTGCTGCCAAAAAAATTTAATATTGGGGATTTTAGAGCCATATACTTTAAATTCCATCAATATGAAGCCACAAACCAAGTTTTAGCGAATTTTCCCTATAGAGAAGAAGCTATTACCGTAGGTCTCATGGCAAGACCTAAGGCCGAGACCATGATAACTTTTCGTTTTGGGGCCACCAGAAGCAAAAAACACCATTCGTTCGAATTTTTATACATATCTATCTATCTATCTATCCGTCTATATATATATATATATATATATATATATTTGGTAATTTGGTATTGTACATCTAGAACTAGAACTGATCCTTAATCAAATCATTTCCAATTAATCTTCTGTATTACGTTTATTTTGTATAGAAGTCCATATTTATTTTAGTGTAGGCCTTAGTATCCGTACGTAACACTATAAATTAAGATTGCCCTTAAAGTGACATAAAAAATGGTTTTTGTACCAAGATTTGCAGTGTACCAATGACAGCGTATAAATCCTATTAGGTTTCCGAGTAGATTCCTGGCCGAGAGTTGACAAATGGTTCTTTCTAAGAAATGCAAAAATACATTCTCTCACACTCCCTTGTCCTTCCCTCCACCTAACGCCCCTTCACCACCACTTCATTCTCTCTGAAGGCCCCCCCCGTTCCTACACTCCTACCCTCAGACTTTGACAGTTTTACAACCCCAAGTGATAACGACTCAGGTAAAACCCCGTTCCTTGGGTCCTGCACTCAAGGATTCGTGCGACCGTAAGTAAGAAACAGTTTCTAAGAATATTCTTTCGCCTTCCTCAGTTAAACTTCTTACGTCCAGTCTTGTTATATCCCTCGTTTGTGTTTCTAATTTGGATTCTCTATATTCTTCTTGCCTGACGGTTAAATAAAAAAAGATCTAGTATAATTTTCCTCATCCTTCTTCTACTCCGGAGCATTAAAACGTCATCTGTGGGATCCAGTCACCTAATGGCCGGATAAGTGAGGGGAAGACCTACGCGCGGTCCGTGGATGACTGGTAGGTCACTCACCGTCGCCGCGCCGCTTCCTATGTCACCAGCCCAGAGTCACGGTACACAATACTGTATATAGACGCTAAAGGTCCAACTTTTTGAGTCTTAATTGAACTAGGAACTTTATTATTTTATTACCTACAAAAACCAAAAGGTAATTCGGTTAAAAGGTAAATCCGAGCTAAGGATACGTACAGTCATTAAAAATAATATGTGTATAAATTACAGCATTTGTGGAGAAGCAACTCGTTAATAAGTCTAATAAGAAAGAATAATAACGTTCTTGTAGGCATGCAGTAATGGTTCACGAATAACTGAATAAGAATTTCACTCCAGAACATGTCATTTATGATTATATCACAAAGTCACAAAGCTTTTAAAAATTTAAAATTAATTTTAAAAACCGTAGTTAAAATTTAAAAAACAAAAGATTTTTCATTTTTAAGATTAGCCAATTTTGGGGCATTTTACTTGCATGCACAAAAATCATCAAAACGTAACTTAAAAGTAAATAATGTACGTTTAAAATGTCATTACCAAGAAGTGCTAAATTTTTCTGCTCATAAAAAGAAGCGTTTCATCATTAATTAAAATTATTAATGAATTAATTAACAATGTAACATTGTCAGACCCTGAATAAATAGTGACCAACTGTGTGCAGCCTTAGAATCTTTGTCTGGTATTCGGTCTCCTTGGCCTCTCGCTGCCTCCGTCACTTGTTGACAACAGCCACTTTCGACCAGGTAATGATTTCGATCATTTATCTCAAGGCCCCTATTAGACAAGATGTATCGCCGAGATAAACAGCTCTGATATTAGGGGCGTTTTATTACAGAAAAACGTAGACTAGGATCTCACCCTCAGACGGTTTTGCATGAGTTTTTAAGCTTAATCCTCGTGCTAGACAAAATTTATAAATAAATATCGTAGTGATTTCGCTCTTATTCATATGTAATACTTATATACTAGAGATCGCCAGTGGTCGAAAATTCGACCAATTTTTAAATCAAGAAATAGGGATGGATAATTTTGAACTTTGCATACACCAATGCGTTTCACAATACATTTCATATAGTACACATTTTCCACGTTAACACATAATAGAACCAAATGGGAACCAAAAGCAAAAGAGAAAGACTCAATTTTTGACTAATTATTTTGCCTCGCCTCTGGCAAATATTTATGACATGGTTTTTAGTAATTAGTATTGTACAATATAAAGATTCAATGTTTATTTCTTCAACACTGAGCTGGTTATTGATTCAGAGGACGGTAAAAATTCAGTCATCAAATCAGTTTATCCCATACACCCCTTACTACAGTTCTCTCCCTCACTCCCTCCATCTATTCCTTCCCTCACTCTCTATGTTCTTCCCTTCCTTTCGACCTTCTTTCTACTTTTCACCCCTTTTTTCCTTTATCCTCTTCTTACCATCTCTCGTCCCTCCTTTCCTATGAAATAATAATAACACCTAACATTTACGTGCCTAGTTATTATTTGAGACCTAAAACTCCCCTTCAAAAAGTTTTCTCTCCTTCCTGACCCTTAGGACATTTTCCCCTCCTTCCCTCTCTCCCTATCATTATCACTAAAATATTACACATATTTTACCCATTCTCTACCAATAAAACACACAATTTGAATGTAATGTCCATTTGTACTGCAGTTGCCAATTACATAAAGAACATAAAGTTGAATCTCTACCATCCAATCCATTTGTACATTGGATGGTAGAGATTCAACTTTATGTTCTTTTTTCTCCCCTTTTATCAGCAAATTTTTATCTCTTAATCTTATTTAAGTGAGCAAACTTTATTTGGAACACATTCAATCTTCTCTAAATAGCCCTGGATTTCAATCAAATACTATATTTTTACTCCTTGCCCCAATAAACATGTGGCTTAAAATGGTTTAAAAATAATAATTTGTTTGGATTTTTTCATTTGTTTATTGCTTGATAAAAACTTTTATTGTTTGGGTTTTATATCTCATCAGATGACAGAAAAAACAGCGTAAATGTTTGCCCACTTTTCGCCCTCACATAATATTTTTACATCTAATCTTTACTCTACGAAAAATAGCATGTGATAACAGCTACATATGATGACAAAAGTACAGTTCTGTTTTGTTTTTCTGTCACCAAAACAGCAACTCATAAGGACCATGTTAATTTTTTTGAAATTTTAAATTCAATTTTCTATATGTCTAAAAGACTAATATAAATTTCAATGGGATTCTGCACATCTACAGAAAAATACAATTCTATCGGTGTGCTTAGATTTTCGCTACGATGCACACTGCCTGAGAAAAAAGGAGTACAAAAACCTTATGGAAAAAATGCTTGCCTATTAATATAAAGAAGATTCGTACTTAGGCTTTCCTATTAATTGTTTAAACAGCTTGATGAGTGTTGTTATGGATTACCATGGATACACCACTGAAAAACACTGGATATGTATGTACATACTAAAGTTTTAATATTGCACTTCCGAGGATCTCAATGAACAAAAAATGGCCATCGACTTCGACTAGTCATGCTAGTCGTCATCAGGCTCAATCAGGGAATGCCAGAATCAAAATGGCGTCACTGCTGGATTTTAATTAGCTAATCGTAAACCCGGTAACAAGTTTTTATATCGTCATAAATTGTTACCAGCGAATTGAGGGTTTCCTTGGCAATATACATTTTATTCCCTTGCGTCCGTTTCATAATCTTGGAGGTTAATTGGATTGCTTTCTGTTAATTCCGTAGAAGTTTATTTTCCTTGATTAAGTTGATGAGGTATAAGTGAATTAGTTATGTTTAATTGTCTATTCAGAATTAGAAATGCATGGTCAATGCTTGGTGCATGGTCAATGCTTGGTGCATGGTCAATGCTTGGTGCATGGTCAATGCCAACACCAGTCCTTGAAAGGTATAGACAGATTTTAAATTAATTTAGAAACGGGAACAGAAGCTAACAATGAAAGCGTGGCACACGTTTCTCCTATTGGGTGTATTGTATACGTGTAGTTATTCGTTTCTCTCATGACATTCCCTTAAAAACATAATATTATCGTCGTATCCTGTACTACATTTCTTCTTAAACTAGTCCTAGTTTTATCACATTTGCTCGTTTGTATACTAATTGAAAGATAATGTGTTACTTGGTGGTTACTTAAAAGAAAATAGTTATTTAAAATAATTCAAAGAAATATTTTGAACAATAGCAGAGTACAAGAGTGCAGGATAAGGATATGGTACTTTCTTCTGTGGTACTCTTCCAAATAAGTAGAGATGATCAAGATTTCAGGAACAATTCAAACGTTCGTTCTTTCGAGTGGAATCTCACAGCGTTGTTCTTGACATATTTCGAAGATGATGTAGTTTCCATAGTTTTACCAAGTGGCCACAGTCGGACAGCCTCGTTGTCGACCTCGCCAGAACAATGCCTCCTTGTTGGCGAACCGAGTTCTGGGTACAAATGAAGATGAAACACTCAAGGATTCTTCTCTGTTTTGGCTGTGTTTTCGACATACGAATTGCTTAGGTACAATATTGTCTTTGTTTCCAGCCTTTGAATTTGTATAGTTGTTCTAGCCTTTGTAATGTTATTGCACAGCACATTACAACATATTATAGTTCAGCTGTGAAGTTCTGCCCCTCATGCAATTGGAGGTTTCATTTTTGAGGGGGTTCATTGGAGGTTTAAATCAGGAGGTTCATTGGAGGTTTGATAGGTCCTGTCACCCATCCTTTTTAGCTGACAACTCTCTCACTCATTTTTAGGGAAATGTTAATGATTAATGTTTAAATACAACACAATTTATTGGGGCATCGCTTAAATAAATGTTTTATAATATCAAAACGACTCTCTGAAGAACTTTTATGTTTAGATTTATCCCTCTCAAGTTTTGAAAGTCGACCAACTTGGTGCAATACAAATATTTCATCTATATTCTCATTTTCTGAGAGAATCTTATCTCTTAAGAATAGTTCATAAACTCCTATAATCATTAGATATATTTTGCAGAGAAAGGCCTCCTGTGTGTACATACAGGGGCTGCACGCGTGCCCTAGTTGTTGCGCTACGAGTTACACGTTGGCAATACTGTAGTGAGTTATGTAAAGTGTATCGTTACAGGTTCGCCGGAGAAAGGGAACATTCCCCCATAATTGTGTCGGAAAGCCGGGGATTAGAGGAGGAATGCGGGAACCCCACTCAGAGGTAACTGAGAGGGCGCAGTAATTTGTGATAATCCATTGCAAATTGGACTTAAAAATATTCTTGCAGTGTTAAATAGTTCCAACAGAATTGATTGTGCCTTTTGATCAATCTTATGTATAATTATATTCGCAGTCATTAACGTGCCTTAAAACGCTATTACCCTGTTGTATAAATTAACTATTAGATAAACGGACGTAAGACATTATCCCATTTCAGAACTAAAGTTAGTTTTTAATGACATTCAACATAAAGCATTAAAACAAACTACTCCACTGAATTTATAAATTTACATCTATCATAAAAGAAAGCTGTATTTTCTCAAATCTTTTCTTATAAAAAAGCCAGTTTTCAGCTTTTTTCGAAAAAGCTAGGAGGAAAAGTTTCAAGTCTACTTTAATATTAAAGAATGAAGGGACTAATTGTACTGTGATTTTTATATAGAGCTGGACAGAAGTTAGTTGTATTATATAAAACTATCGGTTGTACCCCGATCACCAGGTTGACATTCCTCGTCAAATTTTGTTTGTCGAAGAAAACTATACCGTATCAAAGACTGTCGTTCGATGAACGTTCGGTCCTCGGTCGCGATTCGCGATCGTTGGTCGACGCCAGCGCCGCCGGCGGCGGGTGACAACAGTGTCATTAGTACATCGCCACTGTCATGCAAATGGCCCCGCACTCGTGTCGATTGACACATATCACCTCCTTAAAGACCCACAAACCTACAATTATTGAGGCATATGGATTACAATAATTTCTTGAGTAAAATTTGATATTGTTGGATGAAAAGTCGTCCGAAGTATGATGGTGTTTAGAAATGGTCAAAATTTCATGTTCATGAAAACTTGGTGGGAATAGAAATCAAACAACTTGATAAGATATAGAATTTAATGCGGACTAACGCTTCCATCTAATGTATGCGAAGCAAAACAAAAGATCCCGGTAGAAGAAATTACGAGAAAATATGCTTCCATTGACAATGTCAATATGAGGCTGTTGAGTAAACCACTGGCCTGTCAAATATTCCATTTAAAAAGTGTAAAATCTTATTATATGATAAATTACTCGTTGAGCCAATCTATTTGATCGTCTTTAAAAATACCCAGTGCCAGATATTTACTCAAAGCATTAAAGTAACGGGATTATAGCTTTAAGACTGTTATGCCATGCAAGGTTTCTTGTATATTATATTATCTTAATGTTATAAGTGTAAAAATTTGTGAGTTTGTTTGTTTGTCATCATCGATGTAAATAAACATGTTTATCATAATAATGTACAGATCTATTCAGCCAGGAAGTCTTGTAGAGGTGGAAGTGCGAGAGAGATGGAGAATACCCCCACCACTGTTTTTCTTTCATCGGTTGTGTACAGTCAACTTAAAATCCCACATGGCCTATGACAACATTACAAATATTGTTGAAAACAAAGAATCATATGTTTTGACAGATGAGTTATTTCGAAATTTGACTATACTGAGACTCGCGGTAGGGGAAATCTTCACTGCGCATGCGCATCCCACAGGACTTCTGGGCTTAACAGATCTGTATCCATCCAAGCAGACGAATGTAAACAAATAAACCCAATTCCAATTGACTGATACAAAAACAGTACAGAAGCAATACCAACTGTTTCAAATTTTCAACGTAGGCTAAGCCACGGGTAACATCTAGTATATGAACTAGCATATGAACTTGGTACGAGTTTCATATCCGATCTTCTGCAGTTGGTTCCTATAGCAGACGATTCATCATCTGATTTTCTAAGAAAACTATATCGAACGATCTACCGATAGTCGAAGTTCGATGTACTGTTTATAGGACAGAACTTAACATCCGATCAGGGCCAATCCGATTCCATTGTATTTAATATCGATTGTTTTGTTACTCTACGAAAATATATTTATAGATAGTATTTTAGTACAAGATGGCGGATGATGAGAAATAAGATAGTAAGTTGTGTTTAGTTAGTTAATTATAGTAACGTTTTAATTTAGTTTTTTATGTTTAATTTAATTTTAGTTATATTATATTTAGACTACGTTTGGTATGGTTTGTTCGCAAGAGAATCGAATGATATAGATATAGTTGACAATGGTTTCGGTATTTGTTTGTTATCGAAGTTTCTTCATTACTGACGGTTGTTGAAAGAGTACATTGGTAGAGTTAAACACGATGGTTGATAGTTGATATCGGATAACCGAAACCTGAACTGAGCATCGAAAACGAAACTGATCTTCGCCCATGTTAAATCCTATATTGAGAAGTTCAGTTATCAAACCTAAGCATTAAAAGTAAACAATCGACAGTAAACATAACCTAGAATATCAGATATGAAACTCGTACCTATGAACTTTTGAGGGAGTCAAAAGCAAAAGTAAATTAATACCTATTGGAACCTCACATGTTCAAAAGGTTCATTAGGAAAATACAAAAAAGTATCCCTCGATTACACTAGAGTAAACTGTAAACAAAAACGCTTTCTAGATGTATTTTAACGTCCTAACCTGATTTAAATCATAATTACGTTACATATTTATGAAATGAATGTTTTACCTTGAAATAAAATTGGAACATGTTTTACTTTTCACACGCTGGATAGGTCCAGGGAAAGATTTTAAATGTAACACTTTTTTCCTATTTCTTTTTCATTTATAGTATTATCAAGGGGCAGTAGTAGGGTAACATTAAAAAATATTACAACAATGACGCAATCAAAAGCATTCTAAATTAGTTAATTCGCACATATCAAGCCCAACTAACTTAGAATGGAACATGTACAATTTGTATTAAGAAATAGGCTTTTAATCCTTCCTTGGAATGTGATTTTTTCGCACATGATGCCATAGGGGTTTTATACACAGTAGAAAGAAAGTATTCTGAGTTCAGAATCGGCGTTGACACCAAATGAAGAAACGCAAGAGAAAGTTAGACCGGGCTAAACTTGAGCTTCCTTCTGCTAAATTTATAGT
The DNA here is from genome assembly GCA_035578135.1 of Flexamia atlantica. Classification (NCBI taxonomy): domain Eukaryota; kingdom Metazoa; phylum Arthropoda; class Insecta; order Hemiptera; family Cicadellidae; genus Flexamia; species Flexamia atlantica. The sequence goes on along the minus strand of JAQJVK010000001.1, from coordinate 21,608,535 downwards.
CTTTTGTCATCTGACACCTGCAAATTGTAATTTGAAACAGAGTTATGCCATATGAAAACGACAACTGCAGTTGTTGATACTTAGTAATTTATATTCTGTTTATCGTGAATCGTATTTTTTTAATATCCAGTTTTTTACAACACTTTTTAGTCAATTCATGTCAAAATTAGAGAGGGAGTAGTATTCTTATATAAATTATGACAATTACTGATTTAGGTTTACAACACTTCTCAATGTAGATGACAGTCGTATCAACAGTTGAACCGGTAGGAAACAATGTAAATTAAATGAAATAGGTAGTGGTTTATGCCAGAGTTACACCGATAATTAATTACATCAGGAAACGAGCGGGGAAAGTTTAGTAGGAGTCCTGTGAGTGCAATACGTGATATTTATATCCACAAGAAGGATCGGGATGCTAGAAGTAGTAATGGCCACGTAATCGCCCATAACCACAGGCCGAACTTACCAGCCTCGCCGCTCGAGGGCGCCACTTCCGCCGTGCCGGCCGTTAAAGTCCCCGCAGCCGCCTTTGTGTGGGTCGCCCACCTTCCCCGTGTTACCTCATTATCTTGTTGTCTTTCCCTTTCTCCAACAAGATCTGTTTCCTTGTATTATCTTTTAAAGGGTTAAGCACCGCTCTTTTTATCAGCAAATGGCCAATGTGAGCAATTCATTTTAAAATATTCTTAAAGTGGTTTTGTTTTGCAAAAACCTATCTTGTGATCAACTACTTGTTTTCGAGTGTAAGTGTTTATTGAAGAGATCTTTCTCGATGTTTTGAGAACATGTTTATTTATTTGCAGATCCGGGACAACTTTCTTTCATTTACATTTTAGTATAGCCGTTTCTACAATGTTGGAATGCCGTTTTGGCTCTGCGCATGTACTGGCTATTCAATGGGCCATGTTTTGCTTTTAAAACAGTATCGAAAAAATTATTCTGAAATGTCCGAGCAAAATTCTAGCATGAACCCAATCCATCTCTAAAATTCTCTTTGAAGAAGAGAACCAAATTAGTCAAACAAATTAGTCAGCGTTTGACTTTGTCTTTGAGTCTATAATGCCCATTTAGTGGGTGGCAAAGGAGGTTAATAAATATCTTGGTTCTTAACTTTACCTGGAAGAAAAGGATCTAGTTAGTTGAAGACTGCATTTTCCGAAACTGAATTATCTCAACCTCTAATGGTGCATGCCCAATGTGAACTTTTTACCTTCTGTTACAAATCCTCAAGGATTTGAAATAAATTTCTCTCCAAAAATGATACACAAAATTACTGTGGATGGAGATTTTATTATTGGAAGTTTCTCCTTTAAATTTAAAAAAGGAGAAAAAACCATCCAGTAAAAAACCTAACCAAGAAGATTTTGAATACAGATATACCTTTTATTTGACAAGAACATAAATATTGTAGTCTTCGTTTTTCCTATTGCGTTGCGTTTTAAATAGCTTCTCTCTCGGAGAATGTTGTTCAGTTCTGTGAAACATATTTATGCACATCGTATAACGATTTGAGAACATCAATAAACGAGAGCTTCGTTATAATTAAAGAGATTCTCTCAAACCGGTAATGTTTATATAGCAAAATAGTAATTCAAGTGCATTCTAGAGTTATTTATTAATAACTACATTATTATCCCGTGAAACGTAGTCGCGATACATTCGATACTTAAGCCATCTCTCCTAACCTCACCCTAACAAACCGGTCATCATAGGAAAGATCCTTGAGTTTGTTAAGCGATATGACCTAAATTTTAACGTTTGTGTTCGTTAGTTTTTGCCGCGGTGATCCTGACTGGCTTGTCACTCGCACACCTTCGCGGCAAGGCGAACCGCTACCAATGGCACCGCGGCGCCACCAGCGAGTAAAAACCTTTTTACGTTTTAAAGTTTATCCATCTATGAATTCTATATTTTCAACTAAAAAAATATTTAATTTAGGCCAGAATCCTGATAATATTAATCCCCTTCCTGTTCTACAGACAAAATGTTGTTAAAATTTAAAAACTTTAAACCTTTCTTACAATGATATTATTCCCAAAAAGGTGATTTGATGTAAAAGTAACTAAGACGAAGCATCGTTATACATTACCATGCATTTCATCTTCCTCGTGGAATATAAAGTTATTTCGATTCTATACAAGGAGACAACAGTCTAGAGTTGGGTCGTAGTCCGAAATTACACTCAAATTTAAATTTGATGATAATTTTGTAACATAATTTGGAACAGATCAAATTGTCAATTTATTTATTGATTTTATGTCGTAACAGTAAATGACGTCTACAATAGATTAATTTTCATCACTAAAACTCAATAAATATTATGTACAATTTAATGTTATATCAAATACCAGAAAGATCCTTAATTTTACAATAAAAATATCTGAAAAGTTTTTTTACGTTTTAACGATTTAAAAGTGATAACACGGAATAGTTACAACAACGGGAAATTTATATGTAGGTTATCAAACAAATCCACCAAACCTGCCCTAAACCTAAAATTACAAACGGGTTTCCTTGACAACGCTTGTTGCCCTTGAGGCTCTAAAGACAACTTGATGTGAAACTCAACATTTCAAGGCTGTATTTCCGTTACCTTTACGAATCCAGTCCTTATCCCCACGTCGGATTTAGAATAATCCGCATTTAGGGTCCAGTAACGAGCTGGTTTATTTTTGTGTAGCTGTACTGTGGAACGCCTTGACAAGTATCACTAAGAAAAAGTACTACGAGTTTCTGGGATCTCGAAGGGCAGGGCCTAAAGCCACAAGGAAGTCATTATACGACTAATAGAATTATTTAACAAACAGATTATAATTAATTTAAATTTACATCACAATATATTTGAGTAATTCGCTTTTTATTGTGGCCCTCCACAAAAAAGTTTTAAAGAAAAATACCAATTCAGATATGGTTTAAATCATGCAGCCATTACAAACTACTGAAAGAATACGCCTAAAAAAATAAAAACAAGAACGTATTCAAAATCCTACTATTAATTTACCTAACCTATAACCATCGACCATATAGTACATTTCTACCATGTGGACGCCGAATATTACAGCTTTGTTTATTTACTTTTGATTTATTTATTCTTGTGCAAACAAGATATATGCCGTTGACTTAATACGGGTCTCCGTATCGTTTCGGAGATGGACCTAGAGACCATATTATGGCAACAGGTTTATTGTAAGGTATCGACAGATAGCAATAGACAACGCAACTTCTATCACAACTTGATTTATTTTTTTGTTTCTTCATTAAAATGTTACTTAGTTATGTTAACCAACGTTTTCCAGTCTCCCGGTCTTCACACGATACATTATCAGTTAGTTACTATCCGTGCACGCGGCGCGAGGCCCCGGCACACACGCCGTGTAGTGTGGTGTGTGCTACGTCACATTATCAGTTAGTTCTTATCCACACGCGCGCCGCGAGGCCCCGGCACACACGCCGTGTAGTGTGGTGTGTGCTACGTCACATTATCAGTTAGTTCTTATCCATACACGCGCCGCGAGGCCCCGGCACACACGCCGTGTAGTGTGGTGTGTGCTACGTCACATTATCAGTTAGTTCTTATCCACACGCGCGCCGCGAGGCCCCGGCACACACGCCGTGTAGTGTGGTGTGTGCTACGTCACGTTATCAGTTAGTTCTTATCCATACACGCGCCGCGAGGCCCCGGCACACACGCCGTGTAGTGTGGTGTGTGCTACGTCACATTATCAGTTAGTTCTTATCCGTACATGCTGCCGCGAGGCCCCGGCACACACGCCGTGTAGTGTGGTGTGTGCTACGTCACATTATCAGTTAGTTCTTATCCGTACACGCGCCGCGAGGCCCCGGCACACACGCCGTGTAGTGTGGTGTGTGCTACGTCACATTATCAGTTAGTTCTTATCCGTACACGCGCCGCGAGGCCCCGGCACACACGCCGTGTAGTGTGGTGTGTGCAACGTCACATTATCAGTTAGTTCTTATCCGTACACGCGCCGCGAGGCCCCGGCACACACGCCGTGTAGTGTGGTCTGTGCTACGTCTCATTATCAGTTAGTTCTTATCCATACACGAGCCGCGAGGCCCCGGCACACACGCCGTGTAGTGTGGTGTGTGCTACGTCACATTATCAGTTAGTTCTTATCCATACACGAGCCGCGAGGCCCCGGCACACACGCCGCGTAGTGTGGTGTGTGCTACGTCACATTATCAGTTAGTTCTTATCCGTACACGCGCCGCGAGGCCCCGGCATATACGCCGTGTAGTGTGGTGTGTGCTACGTCACATTATCAGTTAGTTCTTATCCGTACACGAGCCGCGAGGCCCCGGCACACACGCCGTGTAGTGTGGTGTGTGCTACGTCACATTATCAGTTAGTTCTTATCCGTACACGCGCCGCGAGGCCCCGGCACACACGCCGCGTAGTGTGGTGTGTGCTACGTCACATTATCAGTTAGTTCTTATCCGTACACGCGCCGCGAGGCCCCGGCATACACGCCGTGTAGTGTGGTGTGTGCTACGTCACATTATCAGTTAGTTCTTATCCGTACACGAGCCGCGAGGCCCCGGCACACACGCCGTGTAGTGTGGTGTGTGCTACGTCACATTATCAGTTAGTTCTTATCCGTACACGCGCCGCGAGGCCCCGGCACACACGCCGCGTAGTGTGGTGTGTGCTACGTCACATTATCAGTTAGTTCTTATCCGTACACGCGCCGCGAGGCCCCGGCACACACGCCGCGTAGTGTGGTGTGTGCTACGTCACATTATCAGTTAGTTCTTATCCGTACACGCGCCGCGAGGCCCCGGCATACACGCCGTGTAGTGTGGTGTGTGCTACGTCTCATTATCAGTTAGTTCTTATCCGTACACGAGCCGCGAGGCCCCGGCACACACGCCGTGTAGTGTGGTGTGTGCTACGTCACATTATCAGTTAGTTCTTATCCGTACACGCGCCGCGAGGCCCCGGCACACACGCCGCGTAGTGTGGTGTGTGCTACGTCACATTATCAGTTAGTTCTTATCCGTACACGCGCCGCGAGGCCCCGGCATACACGCCGTGTAGTGTGGTGTGTGCTACGTCACATTATCAGTTAGTTCTTATCCGTACACGCGCCGCGAGGCCCCGGCACACACGCCGTGTACTGTGGTGTGTGCTACGTCTCATTATCAGTTAGTTCTTATCCGTACACGCGCCGCGAGGCCCCGGCACACACGCCGTGTAGTGTGGTGTGTGCTACGTCACATTATCAGTTAGTTCTTATCCGTACATGCGCCGCGAGGCCCCGGCACACACGCCGTGTAGTGTGGTGTGAGCTGAGCGGGGACGTAGCCGTGTGCTGGTGCCACGCAGCCACTTTCTACCGTGACATAACGTCACTCGCCGCGCCTGCAAATTTCGGCCGAGCCATCGACATGCGGCGAGCGTGCCGCCCAGGAAACCGACTCGCCAAGGCCGCGGACCCAGCGGAAAATGGCGCATTATCGGGGCTTTGTATTCTGTACGGAATCTACCGGCACCCCCAAAAGTTTTTGCGCTGCAACTTGGAGAGTATTCTCGGTCTGATTGCAATTTTTCAACATTCTTTTCTTGCTGATTTCAATATACTTACCTCGGTAGTTGGTAATTTGTTTTTATGTCTTGTAGAAAGGTTCAAGATTCTCTGTGGAGACTGGTCGTGTCTATGATTATGGGTAGAGATTTTCCATGTTGGGACGTTTAGTTTGTAATTCACTTACATTGCAATGCAGAGGTATTACGACTCGAGAAAGAGTGCTGTGAGCGGGGGGGGGGGCTGCTTCTCCTTGTGGGTAGAATTATAAGAATTATTATTTTCTATTAGGTGGCAGGTGGCGAATACAAAAATAATAAAATGATAAGCCAACAGCCTTCAAAATTTGGAAAACCCTATGAAAATCACTATTATTTTTTTAAGTAAACATGTTTGTATTTTGAAGAATGCTTTTGTTCCTTAACTTCTCTGTCACACAGTCGTCAAGGTTTTTTTCAATAAAATAACAAAACATAATTTTTTTTATAATATGTATTTTTAATAATAGGATATAGAAATTTTAAATTTTGTATACATGTTTTTACAAGAATACTTATATATCTCTTCGTTCTAGATTTTATAATGCAAAGACACACAGATGGCACATGCTATGTAAAATGACATCGCCTTTTTAATAGTAGTAATTTTTAACAGAAAATTGAAGTTATTCATTATTTAATTTTTAGATCCACCCTTTCCTGTTTATTTCTGGATGTGTGATTTCCTCCAGGATTCTCATTAGAATAAAGTAAAGGTTGCGAAATGAGGAGCTCGCCCTTACTGCATTCCAAGAGCCAATCACAGTGATTTCCTGTCATTAAAAGATTTTATATTTACATCGATTACCAACATGTTGTTATCGCCTTATTTCCTGCATGTTGTTGTTCCCCCCAAGGCCTGTGGCTGATTGCGTGATTGTTGTTGCAGGTGAGTAGGCAGCAGTTTCACACGCTCTCGTTTCACTTCGGGGGAACTCTATGGTGTGTATGCACTCAGCTTAATGTTCTCAGCTTAGCAGTTTTAGTTTGAAAGGGTTTCACAAGGACTTGCACAGAAAATGTATTCACTGAATAAATACAGCCTTCTATAAGTTGTTTAGTAGGTTTTGGGGAGGAGGGTCGAGAGATCGCTCAGATGAACATATTCATAAATTTAATCAATAGTTTGACAAAATTGTTTATTGATGGTTTGCATTTTGGGAGGTTTCTGAAATTCCAATATCTCTCGCCCTCCCCTTTTCACCCAAATTTAAGATTTTTTTTATTGTAGGTTGTTTTGATATGTTAAGAAAGAAAAAAAGAAAAAAACTATAGTTGTGTCTAAAATTTATAAAAATAAGTAGCATAGTGCGTCGGATAAGCCGTGAACCATTCCAATCATAAGCTCAAAGCTGAATTTAACAATGTCATGGACGGAATGGGTCTCGTCACGAGCAGTGCAAGAGTTCCAAGTATCGGAATGCCTACTTCACGACTTCACGAGCAGTGCACGGAACATTTGTACACAAGTTTACTTCCTTCTGCTAATCCTTAGCGCGACAAGTTGTTTAATGATCTTGTTGTGCTGTATCTGTCTGGTCAACAACAAACAGGGACTCATTCATGTTTCATTGACCAACCTCAAGAACACATAAAAAAGCCAATCTCTGACGAGTAGGCCTTACTTTTCCAAAAGTATTTATTCCAGCAGTAAAGGATAAGGGCACTAAAATTTCATTTCGTCTTGTGGTAGCCTGTACAATTATTCTAGAGCTTTTTGTTTGAATTTAAAACTTCCTCCTTTACTGAAATGTTCCGGTAAAACACTTGTTTGCCTTTCTGACAGGGCCGGATTTAATATTTGAGCGGTCAAAGACCTAATATTTTTTCCGTCCTTAGGTCACAAGAAGTCAGATTACACCCAATTTCTTAAACAATTCTTAAAGGCTCCCGGACGCCGGCAATATACCACCAAAACACTTTTTGCACTTTGAAAAATTTGAAAAGGTTTCAAGAGTTTAGGCAAACGACATCAAAATAAACATTTTTTACGTTGGTCAGTCAATGCAGGAAAATTGTGTTGGAGTCTAGAATTTTCATGTAACAGACTGAAAATTGGTGGACTGGTCGTACGTACAGCTGGGATCATCGTACTATCCCCAAAAAATCAATTCGGACAACATGCCGCCATCTTGTAAAAAACCATTTCCGGTCCCTGTTTCTCAACATATTTTTGCAATCAACGCAAAACCCATAAGAGGTACAACAAATTGTAAATGGTGATTTTGTAGAGGACAAAATTTCTAAAACAATAAGTGTAAACATGTCCAAGAAAGTGTTAAAATAACTTCTGATATTAAGAATTTTCCAAAATGATGAAATTCTAATGCCCTGCCATAAATAATACGTGTAAAATTTGATTTAAAATACATTCCCAAGGGGCGAATCCCTTTAACCTTAATGAATAATAAATTATATTCATAGAATCCTGATAAAAATTCCTGTGTTTTGACACCTCAATCATCACAATTGGTTCACAATAAAAGCGTGAGTAAACTCACTAAAAATGATTCCTTATTATGGTAATATTTGTACATATTCCTTAAGGAATATCTTTTTGTGAGCTTACCCACGCCTTTGTAGTAAACCAATTTTGATGATTGAAGTATCAAACAAATGAATTTTTATTAAGATTCTTTGGATACATTTTATTATTCATTAAGGTCAAAGGGATTCGCCCCTTGGAAATGTATTTTACATCAAATTTTTACACATGTTCCTAATGGCAGAGGTATTAGAATTACAACATTCTAGAAAATTAATTATATCAGCAGTTATTATTAACATTCACTGTACATATTTATATTCATTTTATTGAAATTTTTGACCTGTACAAAAACGCCATTTACACGTTTTACGTATCTCCTATGGATTTCGTGCTAATTGAAAAAATGTATAGAGAAACACGGACCGAAAATGATTTCCTCAAGATGGCGGCATGTTGTCCAAGTTGGATTTTTGGGAATTTTAGAATGATGATCTCAGCTGTATATTATTCCCCCCATATACATCTCCATAAATTTTCAGCCTGTTAAATAAAATTCCGCTGTTACGCTACGTTTTGCATATTTTTCCTGTACTAAGTTTGAAAAAGCTCCGCGAGTGCCGACAAACGCCGCGCCGCCAAGACACACATTATTCACGATGAACAATTCAAAAATACTCCCCGAGCGCCAGCAAACGCCACCAAAACTAAAATTTTGCACTTTAAGCAATTTGAAAGGTTCCAAGGGCGCTAGAAGAAAACGCCGATACTCACGTTTTGATCTTTAAATAATTTTAGTCTATAGGGAAATCCGACCCAGCTTAGTGAACTAGATCAGTCCGCCGTTGTCAGTATACACACCTCCTCTAGTTGTTCACCCACTGACCGCCGCGCCGGCGCCGCAGTTCCCCGTGCTGCTGTTATCTCTCGCTGCGTGCCGTGCTGTTGATGCTCCGTGTTTGTTTCCTGCTGATAATTACACTTTCCTTGCGTCGTCACGTCACAGGCTCGCAGCGCCTGTGTTGCCCAACCTCCGTCCAGCGCGGCTTGCGCAACACCGGCCTACCTTCGCGGCGTCTCCTCGCCGCCTCTTCCTCTCCGTTTTGGTTTCAAACACCTCTTTTGAGTTCGTAAGAATGTTTAATTAGAAGAAGTTCATGTTTGGTAGAAGGCACTAGACCAGAAGGGCAAAGGGGTGGTCGAGCCCAGGAGGCCCAAGATTGAGGTGCAAAAATAAGAATGAATCTTCAAAAATTCGGAAATATTTCCATTGTTTTCAACAAACCATCTTAAGTATAATTATAGTATGCTGTGCAATACTTGTTCTTTTGTCTACTATCGTTGTTATTGTACTCCTGCAGCTGTTTAAGAAACCTTATATCAAGTAAACAGAATAAATGTTAACTTCTTAGAAAAATGCAACAAAAGAAATTAGGCAGAACATATGTTGTTAGACTTAGACTACTGAAAATCAATAGGCAGTAGTCTAATTTCAATTCAATCAGCAGTCTTAGTTACTTTCTGATACTTCTGATGTTCATTGGCAGTTGGCACACCAGATTGGCGAGTCACTGACTGGCAGAAACTTAGTCAAACATAATTTTGTTATAAATAAAATCAGCTGATTTGAAGCTGCACCGCTTTCTCCACTTTATGCAACTCCCATGTTAATTATACTAGCGAACCCTCGCTGCCCCGCAGCTGTTAAGTAAGTAAATAATTGCAAATAAAAAATGTTTCAGCTGTTCAGCCCTTTTCTTTATATTTGCCCCCTTAGGGAATATTTTTATAAAATACTGATAATTTTCTCGAGACTTTCTCATTATAACCTTTCATTCAAGTATAGGGTTGATGGCAGAGTTATGGTTTTCTTAAAAGTTAAGGGTAGTTAGGGCTTTATTTTGAAGCGTTTGAGGCCACGCCGTACCACGCCACACCACTTTGGTGTGTGGAGGGCGTTATATGCAACATCAGCTAATTTGGAGATGCACCGCTTTCTCGTGTTAATTATATTGTACTACACAATGCCACTTTGCCACTTTGGTTTGCCACTGAACTGTCAAACTACAGTGTCCACAGAGGTTTGCATTTCAGTGTTTGAACGTTTTCTTATAACAAACACAATGGTAGTACTGTAACTTAAGGCGATCACAAGGCGTAGCCCGATGGGATTTTAAGGAAGTGAGTAGGCCCATGTGTTACATCGGCTCAAGAGCTACAATTTCAGCCCAGTCGGTTTGGTAGTTTTTGCTTTTACCCACCACATCAAACAAACTTCTTTTTAGAACTACCTGTGGTTGTACGTCCTTGGCACGGTTAATTGGGAAACAATAGTTGACATCAAAAAATAGAAACGACAAATATCTCAATACTATTACAAAGTCAGTCCATTTCATATTAATTTGTTAATTTGATATAGAACTTACGCTCTAAAACATTCTATGAAAGTTAAAAAAAAATCCACGTTGCGTACCAATGGAATACATGTCCATTATACGCACCTTTTTATATAATATTGTAAAATGGGGCTTCTGTTTGTGTATACATAAAAAACCTATGTAAGAGGGAGGGAATTTTAAGGATGTGAATCTTAAAGCTTTTATGTTGGCCAGATATCGACATGGGATTTACCTTTGCACATACTTTCAGTTCAATCAGTTAAGTAGTTTTACATCTGCCCGGAACAAACATGTACACACAAAAAACACAGATAGAAGCCCCATTTTAAAATATTAAGAAGGTGCATAATGGATATATAGTCCATCAGTTATCAACGTAGATTTTTTCAAACTTTCATAGAATATTTTACACCGAAAGTTCTATATTAAATTAATGTGAAATGGACTGTCTTAGTGTATTCGAAGAAAATAAAAAATGCATTTAGCCAACAAACATTGAGATCTTTTCTTTCAGTAAGTTTAATGGATCATTTAGTTTGATCCGTCAATAGGTTCAAAAACGTTTTCATTCCTCAAATAAATAATAACGGAACTGCAAAGCATTAGGAATCCTGAGCGTGACGAGAGCGTAGGGGAACGCGGATAAACTTGTGACCCAAGCTGTACACCTGGAAGTTGTGACACCTTGGAGAATAGTGATGCGTTCATTTAAGAAGTTTCTTTTTAAGACCTAGGAACTGTGATAAACCAATTATTTGATAAAAACCCGATAGACCTCGAGACAGTAAAACCTGGAGAGTTAATTATACTTAATTTGTATATACCTCGGAACTCGAAACCTAGAAATTATGCAGCCCTTTGAGTTAAATAGCCAGTATTGAACTCTATGAAATAGAACAGGAAATTCTCAGTGGTCCATCAATCAAACTTCATGAATTTATAAAAACATCATGCAAAAAGGTATTATAGGAAACGTAATTTAAAATATTTTTAAATACAAAAATATTATTAGTTGGCTATTTACTATCTACATGAAGTTAACAGTCATACATATTAATGAATAATTCTTACAGTTTACTATTTATTTGAGACAAAATTAAGAATACATGAATACGGTAATCTAATGAAGATACAGAAACCACGATAAGATAAAATCAATAACATTTTATTGATTGATAAATTGATAAATCAATACCTCATTTACTCAAATTCAACTCGCTTGAGCCAATGTTGACTGCTGTGTTTCTTACAGAGGCAGAATGTCTTAATAGATACTTGGAAACCGGTTTCTCTACTTTTTCTGAATTTTTTGTTGCGATTTCGTCATTCTCAAGGCATTCCATGACTATTTCCCTAAACCAATTTCAAGCGCGTCGAGTCTTTTGTAGAATCCTTTTCATAAATACATGTAGTTTTTGTTGGAGTAAAAAATAACCATAATTCACTAACAATTCGAAATAAACATGCGTATTTCGTTAGTTTCAAATCCAATTATAGACAAAATATTCAATATACTAGAAGCGCAAAAGAAGTGTCAAATCTAAGTGTAACCAAAAATTATGGAACTACTAGCTGAATCTTTGAAAATAAACCTTTTTCAGTTTATTTAAAGAATAGGCAGTCCGAGTCCGATAACCTTCGTATTTTTCAAGAGTAACATTTTAACAACACACTCATTAGAACAACATTCTTACACATTCGTTACAGACAAATAGTTATAAAATAAAATAAAACATTTATGTTATTTTAAAGTAAGATTGATTTCTCAGAATCGGAGCTGAGGTCGTTTATTAGCGTCTAGTAAAAAAAATTGTATAATTATTTTTAAACCGCTTTGGGGTATAATTTTTATTTTTTTTTTTACTTTAACCTTGTCCAAACTTTAACATAGAGTTATGAACCTTTTCCTGGCTTTGATCAAAACAATAAAAAGATACACAGTCAGATATTTGCTAGTGCGCATTCATAATGATTTATATGGGAAGCTCTAATATAGAAAGCGTACGTAGCATACAGTGTGTAAAAAAGACCGTCTCCCCTCTTTAATTTAATTGTTTGTTACAACAAACAAATGACCCTTGGGAAACGGTATTAACTCAACCCAAAGTATATTTTGACGTTATTGGAACTTTAGTATGTCCCCCAAAATGAGGCAACTCAAAATTTTCAAATGAAACCTCTTTTAAGTGACCCCTCATTTTAAAGAGCTTCCAAAAATAAGCGAATGGTGGAGGTTGGAGGTCTCTATCGTGTTTCTATCCAAATTGGCAGCTTGTGAAAGTTTTGAATACAACTCATACTTGAAACCTGGCGTCTAAGACTTTTGGAGTTTTAATTTCGCCTTAGGTGACTTAAAAATGAAACGACCCTTGAAGAAATGTTATTAAATGAAAAGTTGTTTCTTTTGGTGATATTTAAAATTTTGAGGGTCCATAAAAAAGGGGGTTTTTAAGGACAACTCAAAATTTTCAAATGTAGTCCCCTTTTAAATGGCCCTTATTTTAAAGCGCTTTTAATGTTTAAAAAAACTCTTTAAAATTAGGATTAAAGAAGGTTGCCCCCAAAATCCCACATTTTTGTGGGAGACTCAAAGTCTTAAATACTACCAAAAGAGACCACATTTTTTAATTTAATAGCATTTGTTCATGAGTCATTTTAGTTTTTAAGTCACTAAAGTTGGAAAAAGTGGAACTAAAACTCCAAAAGTCTTAGACGCCAGGTTTCAAGAATGAGTTGTACTCAAAACTTCGACAAGCTACCAATTGGGATAGAAACACGTTAGAGACCTCAAACCTCCACCATTCGCCTTTTTTAAAACCTCCTTAAAATGAGGGGTCGCTCAAAAGGGGTTTGTATTTGAAAATTTTTAGTTGCCCTCTAAGCCCCTCATTTTGGGGGGGGACACTCGAAATTTCAGATAGTGTAACGTCAAAAGATACGAAGTTAGTATTGTTCCCCAAAGGTGATTTGTTTGTTATGAGAAACAATAAAATTAGAGGAGAATGGACTTTTTTACTCAGTGTATTGATTCAATTTAATACTTGATTTATAAATAAATTATTATAAATTCAAATGAATAAGTGCAGATATTTAATCAGTATGTCATTAAAAATAGATTTAAAAAGAAACCAATAGCACATTCTATTATAGCCCACTATACCATCACTCCTCTGGTGAATGTTTTCGCACTACTTGTGCAAATCTTGCATCTAAACTGATGTCAATTACCGTTTGACTGTGTTTGTCCTTCACATGTTAGTGTACTTTTTTGTGCACTATAGGTAATGATTTGGAAATTTTATGAAATTTTATAGATTCGTCTAAATCTTACAATTTTAATTGTTGCGGAAAGTCTTTTCTTGGTAATTAGATGACATATGATCGTATTAGTACAGGTGTAGTACCAATAATGACCGTAATCAGTGCATAAATGTATTTAAGTACGGTGATAATTATCTGGTAAATGAAGTACTTTACTCTTTGATCACAGCCCGCAGCTATAATTTATAAACAAAAACGACAATACCAGTCTGCTCTTAAACTCTTTCCAGATTAAACCTTTTTTTACTCTCACTTCAATATGTAATTAAGATTGAAACCTCTTATCTGATATGAAGACAATTGTCTTGCACGTGTCAGCGCGTCAGATAGTGCGTGCGCGTGTGTGTGCGCGCGTGCGTGTGTGCGTGTGCGTGTGAAGGCAAGGACGTTCGGGCGGTGATGAAAGGGAAACCGAGCTACTCCCGGCGGCCTCCTGCTCACCGAGTCTCGCCGCTGCAGTTCGACGTCGTCGGTGCCACCCCGACGTTGACATTCAAACTAACTTGTAAATTAAATTTAATTAAAATAATATCAATTTTTAATTTATCCCCATCGAAGAAAAATATTATCATGATATTTAATCACATCAGGAGTATGACAACGATAGTTGGACACTGTGTTGTCTAAGAAAATTTATGTTCAGATTATGCATATATCTTTCATGAGTCCCATAAAACCGAAATTACTCTTTCATACGATTATTCTTCGATCTCGAGAGAGTGCTACAGACAATAATATATATTTATTATCAAACAATTTACACTTTTAATATTTTATGTTTTCAAACTGAATATAGTTTACTGGAAAACTCTGATTACACTGTGAGTTATACAGTTGGCGTTGAAGAAAAAAAACTGTGCTCGACAGAAAGTTATGTTGCATTTTAGAAATCATCTATCTTCATAAATTATTCTAAATGAAATTTCAACTAAAATCTTGTTGTCACTGTTGTCTTTGTTGTTTGATATGCATAAAATCTGCATAAAAAGGTAGTCTAATGGGCGGGATTTACTGCACAATCTGTAAAAATTCGAATTTTGTTCAATTGATATTAAGCCACAGAGGCTATGTTTTTAAAGAAACTTGGGAAAAATTTGTTTTAACTTATTCTATTACATAAAAAAATTGGGTAAGTTATTTATTTTGGGTCCCCTATCCTATTTTTCCGTCCCTTTTATCACTAAAGTTAAATTATGCGTTGAAAGTTTCTCCATTTACATTTTCAAGCTTTCTTCACCGAGCTCCTCTAAGCGTTCGTTTGTGGTGATAAAACCACGCCGGCCCATCGCGTGAAGCTACCCGCAGCACAGTCAAGCTAGACAGACTGTCAAGCAAAGATCGCAGGCGCAGCGCTTTAATCGTAAATAACAAACTATTACACATAAACTTACCATCACCAACAGCAAATTTCAAACCAAGAATAACATACATAATTGTAGTAAATGTCTATGTGAATTTCTTGAAAAACTTAAATTTTCTATAAAAGTTCAACTAATGATAAATTTAACATTTAAAATATTAATTGTAGTGAAACATTTTCAACATAAAAAGAATAAACACCATCAATAAAATTCAGTTTTAAGTAGCAAACAATCCTGTCACATTAACATTTTTTTAAGATGTTTTCTTTGGTAAATAATGAAATGATTGTGTGCACATTTATGTTACCATAGTATAATTCATAGAAGTTTACATAATTAATCGAATTCTTGCTGTTTTCGTTTGTTTATACAGTATAGTGCTGTAAGCACTTTTATTATTTCTTGATTTGCCACTAAAATGTATGATAAACTGGCCTGCATTCCTATTAGAACAATATGTGAGGCACTCCGACATGGGTTCTGCCCCAGGGGGGCCTAATAACACTCCAAACCAACAGCTGTTTGACTTAAAAGTTTATCAGATCCAAGCAGATTGGGCACTAGTTGCAATTAATTCTTATTTTAATTTTAGTTCTCAATTTAATTTGTAGTCAGCCATAGTAATTTCTTACATAGAAACTCTGTCTTTTCTTTATTTAAGTTTTTTTCTTTTTCTTACTGTTATTCGTATGCGTTCAGATTAATTTTCAAACTTTATCTGATCAGATTCAATTTCGCTTTCTACTCTTGAGAAACGATTGCAGTATCGACCATCTTCATGTTATGAACAGCGTTTTTGTTCTTTCAGTTTTTCTAGGCAACATGCACCCAGGATTTTGATTAAGCACTGAATGTACCAGTTCTTCGCACAACTAGATAACTGGAAAATTAGCTATAGTACCTAGGGAAAACTATCAAAATCCAAAATAATACAAAACATATACACAATAAGCCAACAGGGAGAAGCCCGACGAGGTTTGAAGGAAGTTAATATACATATTATGTGTGCATCGGTTCAAGATCTACCTTAGTGAATAATGATGACAGCCCGTTCGGTTCGGTTCGGTGACAACTTGCTGTTCTGTTGATTAGTGATTATTATTATTATTGAGTATTATTATTGATTGTTATTAGTGATTATTGTTGATCAGTCTTATTATTGTATTTTCGGCTAACTTTTATTCTTCTTACATGTGCGTTTCAGGAGTATACTTATTTATTTAACTCATTCTTCACTCTAGTCCACTGATTGCTTGATTATTTGATAGGGAACTTGTATTGAACGATTGTTTGCATGTAGATATGTGTCGGTACCACTTTTTTCAAAGTCGGTACCGGTACCGGTTCTTGACAAGATCGGTTTTCGGTTCTCGGTACCGGTACCATCGGTACCAAGTGTTTGTAAAAACGTGTCATATAATGTAATGTACCCTCAAACCTTCAGAAAATCTGTTGTATGTTACTGTTTTAAAAATGTTTTAATGTTCAAGTGTAAGTTTCACCAAGACATAAAACACTATCTCACTTATTAATTTAATTGTTTATCCTTCTGTTAAGAGATAATATAAAAAATATGTACTATGTAAACAAAAAACAAATTCCTAGGTGAATAATAACAGTTTACAAATTTGTTTCTGTTCATAATTTTACAATTCCTATAAAAAATAACCCCATTGCAATAAATTTTATAAATTAGAGTCAAAAATAAATCAAGAACAAATTCCAAGGTGAAAAATAACAGTTTCCAAATTAGTTTCCATTCCCATTAATTTTAAGTATTAGAGTGAAAAATCAATCAAGAGTCAAAAAATTTAAGATAAATTTCAAATCAAAAGTAATTTTAGAAAGATTATCGACCTTCAATAATAGTAAGCGGTGACATTTGCCATCGACACAACGTCCGCGGCGATGCGCGGTGCGATCGATTGGCTTTCGTGATGTGTAGTTACCTCCTCCGTTTACCATGGGTACCGAAGTATTACTGGCGCCAATTCTTGGGGCCCAGTCCGCGCATGGGGCGGGGAGTGGGTAGGCTGGGAGGAGAGGGGAGTAGTAGCGGCAGCGGCGGCCGACATTGTACTAACCTGGCTGCGTACGTTCGGCAGCTCGCACATAGTTACTGCTTCTCTGTCAATCGTTGTTCAGAGTAACAAGACGCTTCAATAAATACTAATGAAATATTTTATATTACTGAATAGAGTTAAAAGAAATCATTAATCGCCAGTAAGAGTCAATGTTCCGTCGGTCAATGTTTTTAGGACGACATGTAGTGACACGCTATTGTTGACGGCTGAGAGCAAAATGACAGTGCTGCGCTCTAGCGAGGCGTTGTCGCGCATGCGCACTAGCCGTTTTTGCTACCGCGCATCCACCGCACTGGGCCCCAAGAATTAGCGTCAATTATACCGGTACCGACATTTTGACGTCGGTTCTCGGTACCGGTTCTTTTGTCAAGAACCGGTGGTACCGAGAACCGACTTATGGTACCGACACATCCCTATTTGCATGTATATTTCACAATCAATTTTCATGCTTGTTAATATATATAATTATTTGTATAATCTCATTATTATCATTATCATAATATGTTACTATGTTATTATTTATTCTAGTCGTCACTTATTCAGTTGCTTGTCCTTCATTAGCTAATTTGATTGTCAAATCGATATCATGTTGTATCTTATATCTCATGTTATATCTCATGTTGCATCTGTTGTATCTCATGTTGATAATGTTATATTTATTATGCTCGTCATCTTGCACACTGTACTAACCGTTTGTTAAATAAATAAATAAATAAATAAATTGAATGTCATTTTAAGGATTTGGAATTTTGTTTAAAATACTTAATGTAAAATATCAAGTTACAAAAATATCAGTGCAATCCAATTGTCTATACTCAATAACAATAAGTTACACTCTCAAAAAATAACCAAACCTTTAATTTGAAACAAAAAGAACGTTATTTGCCGACCAAGTGAACGTTAAAATGGGGCAAAATTTCGTGAATTGCCTCACTTCCGTGAAGGATGACTTGCTATATTTCCCAAAGGTTTCATATAAAGGTTTATAGGCTCTATTACCTTTATTCATTTGGTTTTGGTTATTATGATTCGAATAAAGTCGACTTTCGTTCCAAGGAGGATGATTTGCTATATTTCCCAACGGTTTCATATAAATGTTTATAGGCTCTATTACCTTTATTCATTTGGTTTTGGTTATTATGATTCAAATAAAGTCGACTTTCGTTCCAAGGAGGATGATTTGCTATGTTTCCCAACGGTTTCATATAAAGGTTTATAGGCTCTATTACCTTTATTCATTTGGTTTTGGTTTTTATGATTCGAATAAAGTCGACTTTCGTTCCAAGGAGTATGATTTGCTATATATCCCAACGGTTTCATATAAAGGTTTATAGGCTCTATTACCTTCATTCATTTGGTTTTGGTTGTTATGATTTGAATAAAGTCGACTTTCGTTCAAAGGAGGATGATTTGCTATATTTCCCAACGGTTTCATATAAAGGTTTATAGGCTCTATTACCTTCATTCATTTGGTTTTGGTTGTTATGATTTGAATAAAGTCGACTTTCGTTCAAAGGAGGATGATTTGCTATATTTCCCAACGGTTTCATATAAAGGTTTATAGGCTCTATTACCTTTATTCATTTGGTTTTGGTTGTTATGATTCGAATAAAGTCGACTTTCGTTCATCTCAATTCAGTCATAATATTATTCCATCTCTAGACATCGATAACTATTATTTCATCATTATTAGTTTTCTATTTAATATTTAAGGAGTATAAAACGCTCTTTCTTTATATTTAAACCAAATTTGATAAACATTCTCAAATAATCTTAATGTAATCATATCATGAGGGGTGTTTTTGATAGGTTGTATTTATAAGCTCATTCTTCCCATTCAAAATAATTTCCTACAATCATCCTACACTCATCCTTCACTCATGTTCCGGTTAATCACGTAGCCAGTGATGCGTCCCGGTCATATAAGAACTATTAAAGGTATAATTAGGAAACTACTGTAAATAATACCAAACAATCGTGGAAACATTTTTTCCATCAAAAGGAACATTTTTTCATTTACCACTATGATTTGTTTTAAATAATCCTCGTATTGCTGACATTGTAAATAACTTAGGTCGCGTAATTTTTGAAAATGTTGATTTATTTAATATCACGTACTAATGAATGTTTGCTCAATAAACATGTTCATTTGTGTTATTTAACGTGCATATCACAAGGAAACAGAAAACCCAATGGAAAATAGATAGCGTCACTGATTTACAAACATATATTTGTGTTAAAAATAATATAACAAAAATATCATCAAATTTTTCAAAATTATTACCATACTACTCGCACTTATAATGAAATTATTCCTTAAAATCAAGACTTTGGACACTTTTTTATGGCCTCTCATGAACTCCTTTTACCAGGGTAATTCTCTGTAAGAAGACTTATTAGTTGCGCCAATTTGTTTGGTATGATATGTACTTTGGCCACATGTAGATATTATTTTGATGTATTCAAACTGAAGTGTTCAAAAAGGCTAAAAGGAAGGTATAGAAAAACCTCACCAACTCGACACTCGATAACTCGACAGTCGAACACTGACAGGGAATCTTTAACAAGAATTTTTTTCGGAACTTTTTTTTAATTGTTGAGTATTTGACATTTATTTAGAGATCGTTTACTCAATATTTAACAATACTCATGTAAGTTATAAATTTAAAATATAAACTCAACACTGATATGAGTTTATAATGTACGTGAATTAAAACGCATTAACAATTCCAATGTTCTAGATAACTCGACCTCCCAAACTCGACAATCTCTCTGGGACCACAAATAGTGGAAGTGAGAGTTTTTATTTATTTATTTACATAAACTATTATTTTTTGTCAGGAAAGTAATCAATATGATAAAATCCATAAAAACTTTGAAAGCCACCGAAAATTATAAAGGTTAGCAAAAACAATCTCCAGTTTAGCTGTCGTAACGGAGAATATAATTTAATTTCAATTAAAATTATTAAACTCTTGGGGTAAATGTTAAGGATAGAAGTACGCAGTTATAAAGGCGCGGCGTTTTAAGTCAAAACAGAGACATGAGTGTACTGCGGGAATTGCAGCTTCAATCCTGCAGGCGTTCTGTACATCATCGCAGGCCTTAACAACGAGGCGGCACGGCCCAACGATGAATCGTAATACCAGTCCAAAACTAAATAAATAAGGGTAATAGAGCCTATAAAACTTTATATGAAACCGTTAGGAAATGCAGCAAGTCATCCTCTAAATGGGAAGAACGAGCTTATAAACACAACCTAACAAAAACACCCCTCATGATATGATTAGATTAAGATTATTTGAGAATGTTTATCAAATGTTGTTTAAATATAGAGAAAGAATGTTTTATTCTCCTTAAATATTAAATAGATAACTAATAATGATGAAATAATAGTTATCGATGTGTAGTGATGTAATAATGTTATGAATGAATGAAGATGAACGAAAGTCGACTTCATTCGAATCACAAAAACCAAAACCAAATGAATAAAGGTAATAGAGCTTATAAAACTGTATATGAAACCTTTGGGAAATATAGCAAATCATCCTCCTCGGAAGTGAAGCAACAATTCGCGAAGTTTTGCCCCATTTTAACGTTCATTTAGTCGGCAGACAACGTTCTTTTTGTTTGAAATTAAAGGTTTTGTTATTTTTTTAGAGTAGTGTATAACTTATAGTTATTGAGTTAAGGCATCTATATTGCACTCATAATTTTGTAATTTTATATATTAACATTATATAAAGTATTTTAAACAAAATTCTAAATCCTTAAAAAGACATTTAATTTACCTGTTTGAGTTTCATAACTTTAATCATAATTACATGCATTTTAATTTAAAATGAATATGTAATTTATTATTTTTGTTCAGACCAGCTGAAAAGTTTATTTACTTTAAGGCTGTGCTTTGATTTGAATTTCATTCACATTAAATCATCTAATTTTTTTACTAGTTTTTATAAACATTTTGTATTTGAAAAAATGTGGTTGTAGGGAATGTTCTTAAACTTACTTTTGTCATTTTATTTCTCATATAAAATACAGTCATTGAACAAATTATTGTACACTGTTTCGAGACCCACTGTCATCTTCAGCATGTCACTAATTATTTATGTTAAATTTTAATTTTTAACTTTTCTTAATATTTGTTTTTATTTAATTTTGGCAGTGATATATTTGACCGTCACAAAATGTGTTTAAATCAGGTATCAGTCATTTATTAACCTGAACCACGCATACTTATCACAGCTATAAATTAGAGCAATTTCATGATGTACTGGACGTATTAGTTTTTTTTAATTATAAAGTTTGGTTTGAGAAAACTGGTTTAGCGTATTTTTTATGTTTGCATATTGATTGAGATCAAAATTGCAGATTGATTAACAGAACCTTTATGAAAACTACAGCCTTGGTCGATGATCATCATCAATAATAGGGTCAAATAAATATGACCTAATACTGTGAATCGGATTAAAATTAGTTCATCATGCATATTTAATAGCTTTTAAGCTTTACGGTGCACCCAGACTAACTCCTTTTCATCTGCATCTACAAGACGATTTAATGTAATGACTAACATGAAGAAGGTAGCATTAGCGGGATGATTGCAAGGTTAGTCCTATAAACAGCTGATTGGGGGGGCAGCTGATTGTGATCGATGATGAGCCAGCTGACAGATAATTGTCCAGTCAAGGCTCTGTCAGATTAATCACCTGTTTAGCCCCTCAGCTGAATTGATGAATCTGTGACATTGCGCTCGCTACCTTGGAGGACCCGGGGCTCAGATATCACCATTTCACATAGTATATCCATGATTTTATTCACTGATTTTTGATAATTTTTGTTTCTTTGTAATAGAAAAATATTTATTAAACTTGCATTCTCTTGTTTGGTAGAGATTATTAATGAGATAATAATAGTTCAACCAAATTATTGAACTAGTAAGACTGGCTACCGATTATATCGTAGGCCTATTCTTAAGGCCGTATTACATTAGTGCAACTTTGTTTCTTGAAAATTTCACGCGAAACACAAAAACGTCTGAAATATTTCTGCAACTTACCGCGGAACAATGTATTTTAGTGGGGCCATGATTTCACCTTTCTTTACGAAACATTTCGTTACATTTTTTATACAGATATATTTAACACGGTTTCTTGAATGTTTCGCGAAACCAAGTTGCACTAGTGTCATACTACCCTTAGCTATTGAGTCTTATTTTAATTGGAAAAAATATAAAAGAGCGGGTAAATTTAAAATGGATCTTTAAAAATTATTAGCATTTGATACGTTTTACTGATAAAAAACATCTGAGCACTTTAATTTTTATACTATCAGACACAGGTTGATCAATTAGTCTTCTAATTAATCAGTTTCTTATAAAATAAGTCTATTTATTTATTACATAGAACAAAATTATTGCAAATTTCACTACTTTATTTTATATAGATAAGATATATAATTGTTATAATACAGTATTTAATTACATTATATTTATTCGATAGTTCATATCGATTTGTGTTTTATATCAATTTATTGATTCATTCGTTGACGTCCCTGATATATTCTTGAGCTGACTGTATTATTCATGGCTTAACTTATTCAGAGTGTCCCTTTCTTCTGGACCCTTCAATAAATAATATTCAAAAGATATAGCTTTGCAATACTTTTAAAACATTTATGTTATGTATGATAGCAGTTACGGTTTAATTGACCTCCATTTAGATATTGTTTTGGATTAATATCGACAAGTTTTGGAATTAAGTCTAGCGTTAAATGTTATAGTAGAATGTTATTATGGAATTTTGCTCATAAATGCTATTTCTTGTTGAGAACAGAAGAAGTAACTCACACGCCAAAAGTTTCATTTAAAGAGCGAAAATTGTCAGTTGCTGCAACATACGGAAAATTATCAATTTTAACCATTTTCAATGATCTTCAACTCATTCAACTTAAAAGCATACTACGTCGATGCTATATCCAATGAAATGGCAAGAAATGAAGGGAAAGCTCGGAACGAGTATGGATATTTTTAACTATGTTTCAAAACTTTTTGGAATTTTAACGAATTTTTGAATTTCCTAAACTCTCAGGTGTAGTCTCGAAAACGTTCGTATTTGTTAGAAGAGTGGTTTTTATCAGTAATAAATATTGAATTGTAATAAATTGATTAATAAAAGATAATACCGAAGTATAATAACAACATAAATAAATATATATTTCGATTTTTATTTTAAATGAATTTTATACTTGGAAATTATAGTTGATAACTATATTACAGATCCATTTGGAGGTCTTTACCAAAAGGAGAGTTTGAGATTGCCTCTTTTTTAAAGTAAAAATGTCCAGTGTTTCAACCATTCGATTTTGTAATTTAGCTTAATATGAGTGGAACAAGAAGTTTGCAAATTGTATTGATAAATTAACTAACAGTTAAATAATTGTAAAATATTACATCGTTAATGAGCTGTATTTACATAAAATGCATTCAATATTTAAAGCAACGTTATTATAATGAGCACCAAATAGGGCAGGTAAGTACGTAGCTGGCCTCATTTCAGCTGAGGTTTACCAGACGACTTGATGAGTTTACAGTTTTTGCCGCTTACCCTGTTTGGTACTCCTTATAATAATATATTGAAGAAGTGTCAGTATAGTCAAATAAAGTCCTAGAGTCAGACAACCAACCTATAAAGCAAATCCTAATTAAAAGTAGTACAGAAAATCGTACAAAAACTCCTCTTCATAATGAAATTACTTTACTTATATTTTTCACTAAGCTCTATTTGTGCAGAATCATAAGCCATTAGCTTAAAACCATTTAATACTTAATGAGCTCTACCTAACAGCCTTAGGCGAAAGTTGCTAAAGAGGACATCACCTCGGGGTTATCGAAGTAGGTCATAAACTGAGTGAATGTTTCATCGTCACGCCAAGTCAGCATCGGACAAGAACTCAAGTGTCAATAATAAATGTCTCGTGGTGTCCGCGGATCAATGTGCACCGCTGTGGCTCAGTCGGTCGCCTCCGCTCGGTTCTGCCGCTCAAGAATCGACGAATTTCAGTGTTTTGATTTACACTTACGGTGATCTCATTTGTTGTGGATTATTATCGTTTCGTGAGATGTGAAAGCCTCTGGTGTGGTCGACTTGTCGGTTTCGCTGAACCTTGTGCGGTGGTAAGATGCCGTCCCACGACGAGGACGAGATCCAAGCGTGCCCGGAGCACGGCGCGCCCCCGGGCCGCGGCTCGGCTAGGGTCGCCCCCCGGTCCCCGGACTACGCAGCGCCCCCGGGCCGCGGCTCGGCTAGGGTCGCCCCCCGGTCCCCGGACTACGCCGCCCCCTCGTGCTCCTCACACTCCCAGAGAGGCTCCTGGACCCCACTGAACGACGACGGATACTCACTTAACTCTGTCAAAAGCAGGTAGAGAACAAAACATTGACATCACAGTTGAGTAATAGCTTTTTTTACGGATGAACTTAAGGTATAACGAAAGAATTAAAAGTATATTAACTAGAGAAAAAATAAACTGTCATGGTCCTAACTTCAGTAAAATTTACTAATACTCAATGTTATGTATGAGTCAAAATTAGTTTTTTAATACTATTGACTTTGTAGTTAATAACTAAACCACTTCTTAATTAATTACATAAGCACAAGAAGTTCAACACGAAGTTGAATACCACATACCTTATAGAAATTCATTAAAGATTTGTTTCATTGGGTCTAAAGCCGGTTTCATTATATAT
Source organism: Flexamia atlantica (assembly GCA_035578135.1). Taxonomy (NCBI): domain Eukaryota; kingdom Metazoa; phylum Arthropoda; class Insecta; order Hemiptera; family Cicadellidae; genus Flexamia; species Flexamia atlantica. Next base: position 21,583,548 of record JAQJVK010000001.1, on the reverse strand, counting down.
ATGCAACGCTGTGAATGCGTACATTGTAAATAAATGTTATATTTATTAAAAACTTCGAACAAAAATTTCGATTCATGCTTTGGCTTTGCCAACAGGTCACAGCTTGGTAAAGCAGTGACTTAAATGAGAATTTGTTTAACTAAGAGCAATAACTGACGTACAAAATTAAGAGAATCCCGTACACAAGGGAGTAAATACTAATAGTGTTTAGAATAATGTATAGCAAATAGTAATAAGTTTTACTTAAGGCAACAAATATTCAGCGGAAAGTATATAGATTTAAGAAACAAAAACTAATGCAACGACAAGAATGTCATAAAGCCTTTCCAATTCGCCTAATATTTCGGAAAGAAATATCAAACGAGGAAAAGAGGCAGCCAGAACTCACAAACATTAATCATGGATGTCTACACGCTTTACAGGAATGCATTTTTTATTGTTTGAACCGACAGGAATCTGTATTATTATTATTAAGAAATCAACTGTTTGTTAGACCATCTATATTTAATATATCTGTTACATCAATCGCTCATGAATACAAAATGTCTTTTGACTCTACTAACTTGAGAATAGTTCACATAGTCCACAAAAATTATTAAAAATACTTAGCAATTTATTTACTGATACTGAACCATAATTCATATCTGTTTAAGGCTGGAAGGACATAAAGTATCTATACTTTATAGATTTGAAAGTTCAGAAGCGATTATATAACAAAAAATTTACCTCACTCACAGTCTAGGCCAGAGATAAAAGATCACATACGTTTTTATACATGGCAAAAACTCCTAACAGTATAATTTAGATTAAGCATTGACATACATTTTGTTGGAATTCATCCAACCTATAATTATAAGAAGAAAAATCGCGTCTTCCAAAGAGCACCAGATTGATTCCACCGGGAAATGAGACGAATGACGTTGCCATTGTTAGGCAAACAGTACGGACAATGGTACCAAGTACACGACGCTGGGCCACCACAGCAGCAGGTAGCCACAGCGCCGCAGTGGCCAAGGCAAGCCACCACGTCACAAGGCCGGGCTGCGACCTCCCTTCCGCCACAGACACAACAGGCTCACCGGCCACTGTGATAAATGTCTCATTACGTGGGTCGAACGCTGCCGCACCCTTAACAGAGCCAAATTATAGGTTTTAAGTTAGTTAAAGTATTTGGTTTCAAGGTAGTACTGTATAATCAATGATATCATGCTCTATTAATTATAATTTAGAATAAAGGATTCCAAAGTCTGTTATGACTAACTAACAAGCGTAGGACCCTGCCTATTATCTCCTTTTATTTTAAGTTTTATATACTTTTAACTAAGGACTATGGTTCTGTTGATAATTTACCTAATCAGCCTAGATTAGCCTAATCAGGTTTATCCAACTATCTCACTCTTCTAGTATTTTGTCTGGGGAAATGGTTATTTAAGTCCTTTGTAATTTTACATTAATTAGAATACTACCTATGACAGCTTCGCTTGCCATGAACATTCAAAATTACAGTAATAAAAAGCGTAAGTTCTGAGGAAATTCTGCAAACTTACGCATAATCCCTTTTAATTTGATGCATAAATCTTTTTGAAGATCGGCTCAGTAGTCACTGAGAACTCAGTAGACTTTCATATGTGCTTTAACATACGAGTTATATAAAGGATTAGTTCACATAAAAAAATTAAGATCATAATGTTTTAACCGAATAAGATAAAAGTTCTATATCATAAGCATATGACACTCTATCCAACTGGGTCTCAATAAGTTGTTAAAGGCACAGCCAAATTACGTCCTGAATGTTAAATGTAACAGTAATCTCTTGCAAATAATGTTGTTCTTTAATTCCATAAAACGTCTTGTGAAATGGATTTACAAACTCTAAAACCGCAACTCCAGAGATGCAAGAGTAGGAAGAAACCAATCCACTTTCTTGCGAGATACAGATCTGCAGCTAGCTGTATTCAACTATGAATTAATTTATTTAATCATTGTGAGGCATTACACATGTTAGCAAATTTATTTATATTCCAGCTAAAAAAGGTTCAGGATAGGTTCGATTTTTATTTTGCAAGATTACAACATAGTGCAAGATTCTTATTTTGCAAGATAGTTCGATTCTTACTAACATACACAATAAACGTTTAATACAGCAGTATAGAATTGTGCAAGAACTTTCGAGTATAATGAAAGATACATATGACACACCTTTCTTAGAATACTGAAAATTTGATCTCAATGCTTAATGCACCCGGGCGCGACCAACGTAACAATGTAATTAGTTATCGTAGGCTCGATCCGTCACGCATGCAAAGCTCAATCCGAATTTTGCGAGTGTGATTGAGCCATAAATTGCTTGGTGATGTTAATAACATACGTTTATCATGCACTAAACAGTGATCAGATGTTTCTGGTTCAAGAGCGAATACGAAATGCAATTATCACAGCATAATGATTTAGCCTTGATGGAATAAAGACGTTTGCATCAGGTTTTGAAGTGCCTTTGGCCAATTAAACGTACCACACCACCAATTTCCCTGCCTGAGAATGGGTTTCCTCCTCTGGAAAATGTATAATTAGGAGTGTTATTGACCAGAGTTCGTGCCGTGGACCAGTTCGCAGCCTTGTGAAGTGTTGTTCTTGCAATTGAAGGTGTGTCGATTGACTAATTTGACTATTTTAAGATGTTCTTTTCCTTATGAAATTTAAATTGGATATTCTTTATCAATTATTAGTACATTAGCTTGACAGAAGCTTGTATATAGCTTTGGGTAATCGATTCGTTTAAGTGTCAAGATAGATTACTAAATATAGATTTGATTTCCTTTTTTAAAAAACCAGTCAATATTTTAACCACTGGGCGGAGGGATTAATGGGTCCCAAAGGAATTTTGGCTGCCAAAGGAATAAATTTTACTACGAAATTACGAATTTAAAGTTCAAGGTTCGTTTATTACGTTACATTCTTGGGGTAAGGTCTAGGTATTGCTTATAAATGGCGACTGAGAGGTGGTAGGATTGCTATGCTCCGGATAATCGTAAGTCACTAAATATGTGTTTATAAACTTGTATTCGATTATATATCCCTAACAATTTCCCGAATTTTCATTTTGTTAAAAGTTATCTCACAATTTTCCAATCATAGAAACAAAAGGGTAATAAAATGTCAAAATTTATCAATTGAAGAATTCATAGTTAAAAAATAATATAGAAACAAATAAATAAGTTTCTTATTTTGCCCTCATCGTAATTGATAGTAAACGACAAGTAATATTTTACGAAGATTAAGAAAAAAAGTTTGTCGATTTATTATGTACTTGAAAAAGGCTGTTAATTTTTACATCCTATAGATTACCGAAATCGGTATTCTATATTCTCGATAAAATATTTAAGTGGATTACGGTATCCCGTTTGATTTGTTGCGGTTGGGTGGTTTATATAAAAACTAGGTGACCTCCCCGAGCCAGGCTTTGCCCGATGGAAAACCCAATTACATATTACTGCACCTGAGGCCCTTTGTTAGGTTTTATTCTGGTATATACCACCTCCTTCTATGCCTGTCGCATTTTTTTGCATGTCAAAAGTGATCGGTTGCAACGGTTTTAAGAGCGTTGGTTGCACGTGCCACCTGTTGGGAAAGAAATCACTCCAGTTTTTATTGGAGCGGCGGAGGAGGATTCTCGGTTGATCAGCCGTCCTTCCGCGCTGTTGTGAAATCGACTTCTCCAATGGATTGATTACCATAGGGTGTTAAAAACAAAAAAGAAAACATAAAACTCAAAGCTAATATAAATCTAATTTGCAAAGTAAGTGCTTATATAAAACTATTCTCTGACCTTGCTTTATTGTTTGATATAACTTTTCCTTTCCTTTCAATTTTAGTCCATACTAGAAACCAAGTAGTTAATACCTTAGTGTTAATGTTCCTATAGTATACATAACTACATAACTTCCAGCAACTTTGGCAAGTGAGTTACAAATAGACCAAGTAGGCTATTCCGATGTGTCGCCGTCATCAAACTATATTAACAATTTAATAAATCAAATATTAAATTAGACTAAAATTGCATTAATTGCAGTAGTGTTGGTATCACAGTAAGGAGCAATTGATGTCACGATAGGAAAATGTTACAGGGCGAGTGTTTTAAAATCTAAAATCTCATAAAACTGTTTGTGAAAATTAATAATCATATGGTTCTTTGTTGAGCTAGCTTGAAAATATTTTTATTATTTTAGTTTAAGGTTTTATGTAATTAATTAGAATATACCTCCTAGGACAAGAAAGTTATTTCTCCGAATAATAGAGCAATAAAACTTTATTTAATTTATGATTGGAAATGTAATATATTTCAAGTTTTCCATATATTTATACTTGTATGTGTTCTCATACAAGAATAATATTACAAAAATTAAAACGATGACGGATTTGTTTACATTAAATTATATCACCTTATAAGACGCCGACCACCATTAAGGGGTATTTTAAGGAATTGACTTTATAGGGGAAAATGAGTCCATTTTATGAAATCATGCAGTTCTCTCGATTCACTTTTTTGGGTCCCGAACCTGAAAACTATATATACTTATACTTTTTGGAAAAACTTAAATTACCAATTGGTTTATATTTTTTTGCTGTAATAGTATATACGTACATATTAATTTTTGTTGTTGTCTTAGTTTTTTTTTTGTTTAACTACAGATCTCAAAGTTAAAGTCCATTAATTTATCTCCACAAAGTATTAACTTGATTTTATAGTATTAATAGTTGTAGAATAAATTGTATTAATTTAAGAAGCAAAAACGCTTAAAATTATCAAGAAGGTCTATTGTTGAGTTAGGCTATAAAGGCTTGATAAAGATGTTTGAATATTAATTAATTTCATTTCAAAACACTGATTTACTTTTAACTCAGGGACACCTCCAAGCTGAATAACTTGCAATAATTACATTTTGTTGATAATTATTTTGGCAAGATGATTACCTAAAAGTATGATAGCTACAAACAAAATGCGAATCGTGTCGCATCTCACCAACACGTAGATAAAACACTTCGCGGATGCAGTCTATCGGCCGCGGGCACCTTTAGTAGACTTAAAGAGTTTCTTCGCTGTTAGTATACATTGGATAATAATCGTTAGTTCTCTGTATGTATTTTGTTTTTCCGAAAGGACCCTGATCGGGTTTTCACTATTTACACGTTGTTGTGAAACTCTCAATTACCTAAAATTTGGGAAGTATTAGTTATATTCGTTCTGTATATATAAATATTTTTTTACATCAATGGTTTTTTCACAGAAGTCTTAAAATGCATTATTACATAGTATTTTATAATTTTTTTATTCTATTCATAATATTGCATGAATTGCAATGCTGTTATATTTGAAAAGGAAATGTAGTCGTCAAATCGTATTGCGAGTGAGGTACTTACTCCGCGAGGATACTTTTTTGTTACCTATTTTTTGGGTGATTGTTCATTGCATTCTTGTCCCAAGCGACAAATATCACAGAACCCTTACAATAAAGAACAAACCATAGTAATTCATCACGAAATCTCCAGAACCCATGATCTTTAGGTCAACTACTTGTAGAATTGTCACTGATAAGTTCTACTCCGGCGGAGGGCGTTATCAGGGGGACTGCTGGCAGGAGGACGCCTTGGAGGAGGAATCAAGTTCAGAGCGGGGCCTTGGCACACTTGGGCTACTGGCGGAGTGGCACGTATCATCATCGTATCGCGGAGAATTAAGATATTCAGGTTTTTATAGCGTGGCTCCCGACCCGGCCTTGGCATTCATTGGCGTCTCCCAGGAAAATAATCAAGTCCTCGAGGATTTATTCCCTCGGTTACGATCTTAAATTGTGGACCATTTAAGGTTATAAGATACGTGGAAAAGGTTAGAGCAAACGTGGAAAGGTCTACGGATGGACAAAAACCCTGAAGTCACAAAACAGTACTGGGTTGAAGGGTTTGACAAAAAAGTATAAGGAAACCAAAGATGAAGTTGTATTGAAGAACCAAAAACCAGTTCTGTTTTACATGTTTGTTAGGTATAAAAATCCTGTAATTAAACGTTACTTTTAACCAACTTAACATTTTGAAATTACTTCATGAGAAAGACTTTTTCTGTCATTGCTTAAAGCAATTATTTCATAGGAATTTTGAACACTATCACGATGAAACAATAAAACCTAATTTGTCCAACTTAACATGATGGGTGAACCTCTTCAATGCTAGATTGTTTTGAGAAAAATATCTATACATGTTTCTAATACTTACACATATAATATTTTGTGCAACTATTACCAACGCCGAGTATCAATTCAGGGTGGTTTTTTTAACGCAACCCAAAACTTGATTTTATCAGTGAATGATTAGTCCCCCCAGGATCCTAGGATTTGACCCCATTATATTATGTTCTTTGGGGATACTTGAAAAATAAGGCCTACGAAAACAATTCACAGGATATTCAGCAACTCAAAACAAACATAACAAAATTAATACAAGAAATTCAAAGAGGTACTATGCAAAACGTGTTCAGGAATTTGATGGAGAGAACACAACTCAGTATAAATGGCAATAGCGGATTGTTTGAACCCATATTGTAAGCTAATTGTGATCAAACTTAAATAATAGGTAGTATAAAATGCAAAGTTAACCAAAACAATACCCATGTAATCTTTATGAGTATTATTCAATCTTAAGAATGGGTTGTATTAAAAAAAATACCCTGTATTTTTCTTCCTTTCCTATGTCGTGACTGCAAGGCACATCATTCTGGAGTGTGGAGACCGGGGGTAGGAGAAGAGCCCTCTTTGGTCTCTGACAACCAGCTGACGAACCAGATGGCAGTATTGGGAAAAAGCTCGTCGAGGGCTCACTCATAACACTGTCAATCTAGCAACCCAGGGGAGCACAATAAGCTGCGGTTGACATGATTAGAACGTTTGAGTCGATTCCCCAAACTCCAATCCAACTAATCCAATCCAATCCTTCCCTAGGTACTTATCAAAAGATTACGATATATCATCATTCATCAGCATAATTCTACATTTGCTATTATAACTTAAAGACATTAAAGCGGATACCTTCTTACCTTTTTATGAGGGGATCTTTTCCGTTATACGTATACCACTATTCCAAATTTACCCTTCTAGCTTGATTTTTGACCGAGGACCCATAGACTAGGTCAAATAATAGTTATTAATCGTTTTTAAGTGGAAATTCCTTGTAAGAATATTTTACCTGCGGTTTCGTTATCTTAAATTATCTACCGTTATCTTTGTTTGGATTCGGTAAGCCAGCGTCTGGTCGTCTAATGGTCCCAGTTGCAGTTGGTTAGGTTAGGTTAGGTTAGTTTAGGTTACCTAACCTAACCTATCCTAGCCTAACTTACCAAAATCGAGCTTGAAAAACAAACCCGAAACAGTGGTATACGTATAACGGAAAAGATCCTTATGAGGTACCATAAATAAATGTAACTTTTTATATACATTGTATTTCCCTTAAGCTCTTTTCTGCGCGTTGCGTTAACCCCTTGGTCTCATGTCGGAACCAGTGGTAAAACCCATGGACCACGCGGGTCACGTCCAGCAGATCGCAGCACTCGCCCAGCGCCAGCGGTTGTTTCAGAGGATTCCCGCCAGAGTGCGTTATGAAACTTTTATCCTAATGAGCAGAGTCGGAGTTATGTCCTTCCGGTGACGCAAGCGGTGAAAGTGGTTGGGTGGCTTTCTCGCTCTGATCACTTTGCTGCCGCTGCTGATACCATTTTAAACCCAAAATTTATATTTACATTGTTATTAAAATATTCTTATTGCCGGCCAATTATCAAGATAGGATAATAAAACTATTTAATTTGGCTGTTCAGTAAAATAACAAGCAAGAAACAGAGAAACAACCCAACAGGGGGGGGGGTCCATAAGTTTTAATGTTACTGATGGACCTAGCCTTGCTCAATAATATTTAATTCTCAAAAGTTTATTGTGTCGATACAGTTCTTTAATCCTCCATACGATCTACATGCTGGAACAAAGGTCAATAGAGATATAGAGTCCCCTCACAGAAAAATGTTTAAAAAATCGAGACGTCGTATATATTGGCCAAAAAGGTGCAGCTAGACTGTACCTCCATCGGCTGAAGGAAAAGTATGCCAATGTGAGGGTAACTATACTTCCTACTTACACCTTGATTGAAGCTATTTTTTACTTGATTGGCTCCAGACCTGAGTTTTTACCGGAAAAGAGCCTACCGCTGACGTCATAGGCCGCACACGCCACACGTTATGGGTGTTAGGTAACATGTACAGTATTACTGTACTGATCTTGCGATTATAAAATATAGTACCACTTCTCTTAACAGATTACTGTGTTTGCAAACCACTATTAAGTCTTGTTTCAATTTTTGTTTATTAAATTGTTAAAAATTTAAATTTTTACGTAATTCGATTTTTTTGGCAATGCGACTTGTATATAACACGTTTTTGAGGCAAAAAGTAGTTTTCATCATTTGAAGGAAATCTATGTAGCCGTTTTCAAGATAATTGTGCAATAAATCGATCAAGCAAGCACACGTGCATATATAGGTATACAAATAATGCTCATATAATATTTGCATCGATAATATGTATTTCATTTTTACCTGTTCGTCCAATAACTATAAGGCCCAATGTAAATTTTGTTTTCGTTATTTGATTTTGTTTGGCCAAGTTATCTGCAAAGACCACGTTTTTTATTCAAAATCTACATATAATATTTCCAACATTTGAGGAAAATTCTCGAAGCAGTTTTTTTTTCAATAGATGTGCAATACTGCAATAATATTGTGAAATAATCGTCCAATCAAGCAAACAAGCAAGCATATAATCATCCATACATGCAATCATGGCTCGTATATGAGCGTAAGATATGAGTACAGTATATTTCTATTCTCTTTTTACTTCGCATTGACATGTTTTGTGGTTTTAGTACGTCACAGATTCGATCCTTTTTTTTATCACATAAAAGATACTTTGTACCTTTCTTGGTTGAGATCCATTGTTCCCCTAAAGAGATAAATTAAAACGGTTTACATCTTTACCCTAATTTTATCTACCAGACAAAAAATCCAAATTTTACCTTTTTGTACTTTTTTATCAGTTTTTATGATAAATTTTGGAGATAATTATGCAAATTACAAAACATTATCTCATCTAATACAGGATTATTAAACTTTCAATGTAAAACCAATGATTTACTCTCATCGTATAGTTAAAACCATAAGACCTTTGAAAGAATATACTAATATTAAGCTGGTTCAACGAAATTATGAAAGTAATTAATATTAAAGTAAGAAAAATCAATCTTTTTTGTTATTTGTTTTAATAATTTTTATATTGTAAATCAGTAGACTTTATATTAGATAAATGTTTTACGAAATACAGCAGCCAGTCTCTGCAGCGGTGGCTGGCTCTGTTCTGTTCTGTAACACACGTTTACGTCACTCACTCTCATTGTCAGCGCATTCCTCTAACTGGGCTACTGTTACAGCGCCAGACGCTGCTCACTGAGCGCTGTCGCCGTCAACCGTGCGGCAGCTCACCTCCCATATCTCACGGGAACAAATTAATATTGATTTATTGATATCTCTGTGTATCTGTCTATGGCAGCATGCATGTAACTACAAGAATTTTATGTTTTTAAGTCATGAGAATTTATTTGTATGATGATTTATGATGAATTTGGAAACCGTCGAAACAAATACATTAATAAACGCATGAATGTGGTGCGTTTTAGTGATTTTAAATATGATCCTTGGTTACAACATAAGTTTTTAGAGAGTCATTTGTTATTTGAATACGCATCTGATATTTGTTAATCGAATAAATAATTTGTTAAAATTTAGCGGACCCTAATTTGAAAAATACCCCCGTTACATCAGACCTGCATACTCAGCGAGTTTAAAAATGCAAAAGAGCATATTTTAATCCAACATAGCGAGATTTGACATGTTTTTGTAAGCTCCTTAAGAATAACATGGTGAATGAGTATGTAGGTTTGCTGCTACAGGTACGTTTAAACTGGCTGGTTTTCATTCAATATTTAGTAGATCTGAACTAGAAGAAGCTGCTTACCAAGTTTTATCAAGATATGTTGATAAATAAGCGAGATATAGAATTTTACTTATTTTCCCATAAGGATAACATTGGGAAAACGTACAGTGTTTACCACTAGCGATATCTAGATAACAAATGGTCATAGAGTAACAAATCAAATAATAAATCATTTGTTTTTTTAAGCTGAATTCAATGTTGTAAACAAAAATTACATTATTTTAATTTTTCTATGTAAAAAATAAAGAAAAACCTATTTTTGGGGGGTTACCCCCTTACCCCCCTTCCATTAGTCCGATCAGGCTTGTTTTCAAACTCGTCCAAATAATTACTACTTTACATGTCTGTGCCAAATTTCATTCAGATTGGACCATTTTTACGCGAGTTATCGTGCTTAAAGACACACACACACACACACACACACACACACACACATATATATATATATATATGTATATATATATATATATATATATATATATATATATATATATTTATGAAAATGAACGAATGGTGTTTTTGGCATCTGGAAACCTCAAAACAAAACGTTATGATGGTCTCGAGCTTAAGTTTTACAATGGGACCTACGGTTACAGCTTCTTCCCTATAGGAGAGATTCACTAATATACTCTGTTATTTCGACTGAATGCTGCACTGCCTCAAAATGTTTTAAGACTCGCAGTTTTCAATACACCAGCTCGTCACCATTTGCTAATTTGGTTGAAGTGGCGCATATTTTGACTTTTTGGTTAAAGTCAAAATGGGTCATCAAATTGTCGGTGGATTGATGCTAAACAAATAAAATAATCATGATTGTAATAATTAGGGCCTACACGCATATATACACTAAGTCTTTTCAAGGAAACCTCCAAAGAACCAAAATTTACATGTAACGTGAACCCTTGTTTACCAAAAATAATTTTCGCATATTTTTCAAGGAAATTCATGAATTTTACTAGGTGGCAAGACGGACATAGTAAAACAAGGGGCGGAATCCCGCGTTCATTCTTACCAGCTTTTAACCAACTAAACAAAAGCGAATTTAATGAGACATTCTGTAATATCACAAGTAGTTCAATGCAAACCCTAACTGAAATTTCAGTATGTTAATCAAAGTGTGCTATTTATTACTCAGTGATTTTGAACAGCCCGTTGAAGGTTGAAGGAATTTCAGCGGTACTGTCGGTATTTTGGAAGAAGCCGATGGAATCTCGGATCCCCCGAGACCGGAGGCGCACAGTTCGCCAACAGCCGAGCTTTGCTGAGTCGCGGTCGTGGCCTATGCCAATGATGCTCACCCAGTCATTAGAGTGTTGACACGGCCAGGGGTCGCTGTTGTGTATGCTAACCGCAACCTCAGCTACGTCGTCACATATCATTATACCCGCCATTTTGATTTAATCGTCCAACCACTTTGATGACAAGTTTAGTCCATTAGACGGTTCCTTATGAGCAGATTGTCAGCTTTTGAAGAGAAGGAGTTGTGATGGAATGATCAATTTGGATCTTTAGTAGTCGTAGCTAATCTAATTATTAGACCAAAACAATTTTCCAGCTCACGTACTTTTAAAAATTATAAAACTGAGAAAACTTAAAATCTTAACATTTATTTAATGTTTTAACACATATTAACTGATTAGTATGATGATGCAAGTTGAGAATTTTTTTTCTGTGCCAAAATTTGGCGGCTTGGAATTTATCCATGAAGCCACGTGGTTCTCAAAAATGAAAATTTTAATAATTGAGTAATTCAATAATTGAGAATTTTAATGTACCTGCTAATGCGTTCATAATATATACAACAATAATTGAAACATTTTAGTAAACAAAACTACGTATTATGATTCTCTAAAATAAGAAAGTTAATATTTTAAATTGGTTTGAAACACAGCATCTACTGAACTAACAAAAAATGATGTTACTAAATTTGGTACTTAATGTTTAACACAAACATGATAATTTATTACAGGCTTCGCTTTTTTATATTGAAAAGGATCCAAAGCTAACAAGACATTTTGAAAATAAGTTTAAATCATCTCATATTTTGAGAAACTCATATTTGCAGCTCTAGAGCGGTTTAGAAGCTCCAGGTTTCGTCTCCAGATTTTGATTAGGGGAAGGCGATGCGGAACGTGGCACTTAGTGAATAATACTATATAAATAAGACAATTGAGGTATAAAGATCAATTTTTTGACAGAAAGACTATCTTTGACATTTATTTTACACAACAGACTTTGGTAATACACCGTATTTACAACAGAAAAAAATATATAATTTTTTGAAAATAAAATGCTTGTTACCCCATCTCGCCCCACACACGGGGCGAAACGGGATTGGGTCTTTAACCATGGGGGGGGGGGGGGCGAAACGGGGAACCATTTCACTGTGTAGTCAATTTAACATAAACTTGTCAAATGTTCAATCAATGTCTTTATTCACTTTTTAATCATTGTCTCGACAAAATTCACAGACGTGGACTAACTTCATCGTCTTCACTATCAACCCCATTCCGCCCCTGCCCCATTCCGCCTCCAATGCATACTTTGAGGTTGTAACCTACCCACACTACAGGTTAACTCCAATTTGATATTTAAATACATTAAAATGTTCTTAAAAGCATAAGCTACAATATTAAATACTAATAATATCGATTATTAATTGTTTGATGTTACTTAAGGTAGCTGTAATATCACAAAATGTTGTAAGGAGATCATTCAAAACTGAAAATCTTGCATATTTCACAAAACAGAGGGACAAAGTGGCCTAAACCAGTTCTAGGCAGTTTGCACAAGAAAGCTTAAGTAGTTAAACGATCACCCGTTAGGTTGCAGCACCTGTCAGATGAAAAATAAGCAAATCCCGTTCCGCCCCACTACCCCGTTCTGCCCCGCCTTCCCCTAATCAAATATGAAATATGAACATCTATCCAAGTACAATAAAATAGACGGAAAAGTGTGCTCTTAAAATTTACTTGAAGGCACAAACAACGATGGAATTTACATAAGTAAAAGTCTGTGGTTACCTGTTTAATAAGAGTTTTAAAATGTAAGAAATTAATTGAAAAGCACAATACCATACGAAGGTATATGTTAATTAAACATAACAGGTAAATTTATATAAACCTAAATAAGTTACTCAGTTATTAATTGTAGTTTAAATGTAGTTGCAGTTGTTGGAAGCTGTATGCTATCCCACAATAATTAATTCATTGCGCCGTAAAGTCATCTGCAACCCCTTCCTGACGCATTAATTAATAAAATACATGCACTCTCTTCCTAATTACTCTTTTAGTTATTAACGTCGAACATTAAAGATCCAAACGACCTAATTCTACTAATGTTACATCTTCATAATTACTTTTACACCACCCAATTACACTAAAATTAAAGCTTTTATTTAACTAATATGAATAAGCTGGGTTACGGATTCAGAAAAGAAAAGTAACGAAACTTGTTTAACATAAAAGTGATTACGAAGTGATTCTCTTAATTTGAAAATGTATTTTTAATTTTATCTTATAATCTGTGACGAATACTTTTCGGTGAAGTAATGCCAGTGGAGAATTGCCTCAAAGAATAAAGCTGTTAAATCCATTTATAGTTACCCAAACTTAAATAGATCAATATTGTTGGAAACATGGAATTGTAAGGGAGTGAAAACAGTTTTACTATTAAAATGAATGTTAGCAAAACTAAAGGATAGTTAAACTAATTTAAAAATCAATAAAAATCATAATTTTAAATTAAATCAAAATATTAATTTAAAAATGAATAAATATAAAAAAATATTTAAATTTCATACACTTAAAATGGGTTTGTAAATTTTGCAGAATAATAATAGAAAAAGCTTGATATTCTATACACTAAAGTATTACGGTATTAGCACTGGTCTAGTCGACTTGTGCTAATTGTATTGATAGATATAATTTAAAGGTTGTTGAGTAGTTTTGAGGGTGATTAAAATATAGTGATAATGAGTATTTACGGTTATATTTAATAAAATAAAATAATCATACCTATAAACTTGAATATTTAGTACATTCACTATACTTGATTGCAATATTTTATAACATACCGTGGTATACAAGGTAATAGAAAGAAAGTAAACATGTTTGTTGTGAGTCTCTCAACATTTCATCTCGAATTAAAGCTGACGTATTTGTTGTAGTATGTGCTAATAATGGTGTGGTATTTTCCGTCAGTGTTGTAGGAGATTAATTGTGTTAATGAGAAGTAAAGTTAGAGCACCTAAGCATCTTGATGAATTATGTCTTCTTCAGTCATGTGGATTTTCGTATTTTTTAAACAGTATCAAGAAAATCATAAAAACTATTTCAGTAATAATATTTGCTCAGAAGTTGTTGTATCATATAAAATATATTTTGTGTATTACTTCTTAAAGAGTTTTAGTTTTTACTGTATTTTGAATCCATATAATGTTTTCTTCTAGAAAATAGGAGACAAAATATCTCGTATACAAATGAATATAAAAAATATATTTATGTGTCCCCATCTTCCTAAAGTAGCACATAAACTACAGGCTAATGTGTGGTCTAATTTGATTACAACGTTCTACCAATCCACGGTAACATATAAAATAAACAAACAATTTTTTCTAGATTTTTTTAGTTACTAAAATATCGCATACGTCGTTGTCAATATTTGTTGAGTCAATATGGATTAGGGTAGGATTTAGGGTAGGCGAAACGGAAACTGGTCAAGGGTCCAGGATTAAAACCACAGCATCCGGGTCAATGTTGCTGACACAACAGACCATTAGCGGTCGGGGATTTCCATACTATTTAACTTATGTAGGTCAACCTATTTAACATAACTTTTATCAGAACTAAAATTGGAGCAACATTTCGTACGTCTTGTAAGCGCAGTGACAAGCTATAACTCAGGCTTTTAAATTCTATATCGCACGTTTAAAAACACTTCCATTACTCTGTTTTTTCCGATAGCAACCATTGGTCACGAAGCTATCAATTATGGCTATAAAAAGTTTTTTACTACTGTATCATTTGTACATATCGGTCAAAACACATAATTCCCTTAGACCAACTGATTTTAAATAGCCATGAGTGTGGGAAGAAATTACGTTTACATTTTTCAATATAACCACTCGGTAAATTCTTCAATGAAGTTCTTGTTGAATTTTAACTCATGTGATGTGTAAGAAGTTGTGTTGTAGGGACAGGATTTTCTCTGCGATTTAGGATTTATCTTACACTTTACCTTAAAAAAATAAACCTTCTTTTCCATCTTAAAGACTAATCCATCCTCGGATAACTGTAAAATAAGTGTGATATAGGCTGCCGTATTCCCAACTATTATGCCAAACCACCCTTGACCTTGGCTCTGGCGGCGGCTCCCCGGACATTCCGGAGGATGCTGAGTCGCCGGACGTTCCACCGAGACTGGGAACCACCCACCCGCCACCCGTGGGCGTCTGTGACAGCTGCAATAGGGCCTTTATAACTTTATCTTAAATTATAAAGTCTTGCTTGTCCCTGTAGAAATAAAATAAGATGAAAACTGTACTTGGAAATGCATTATTGGCAATACTATAAAATGAAACCGGTTTGATGTCCATGCGCTATGGTTCGTATGACAGTATATGCCCATTTACAGAACATATATTAAGGTTTTATTTCTTCCAGAGAATTAAAATAAATTTAAATATATATTTTTATTGGCTCTTGCTATTACCGGTAGTTAAGCTATAAATGGTGCTATGAAGGCCCATGTAAATTGTATTATGACTGAAAAAATTGTCTTCATGAATTAGTTGCTCTTTGGTTTAAACATTGTGGGGACTTAAATCGTTAATAAATTTACATGAACACCCCATGGTGTAAAGAAAAAAGATAGAACTACTTTAATAGAATTACTTTAATAGAATTACTTTAACCGCAGTAATTATTTACCTCAACTAATTTTATCTCAAAAATTGCGTTTATTTTGTAATCCAGAGACAATTTTGAAACACAGTTTCGAGAATAAAAAATATTACTTTTGGCTTTTATGTCGTATCATTCAAATATATTGTCCCGTTTAGCGACAATGTAAGCTGTTTACTACGAAATATTCTGAAAATTACAATAACTTTAGGTGTAAATTTAAAAATATATGTTTCATATACGAACACATGTATATTGTTGATTTTAAGTTAATAAATGAAGAGTGGACATGTGCACATTTTCTTTTTCTATAGTGATTAGGCACATCCCAATAATCTTTCTTTAGGCTAGTATTTATGTCTGTGGGTAAAATAAAACAACAATTTTTCATTCACATATTATTTTTTATATAAATATAACAATAGCCAACTATTAGCTTGAAGGGGCTAAAGCCCCTGATCATAAGGGGGAAAATAAAAATCAAATAATCATTGTTTATCCTAGTACAAAGCTTACACCATGGTACAAAGTACCATAATGGTAAATGCCCACAATTTATATTAAACATTTCGCTTACGTCATATACTGGGTAGGTCACCATTTCAAGTAATGTATGTATGTATGTATGTATGTATGTATGTATGTATGTATGTATGTATGTATGTATGTATGTACTAGAGATCGCCTACTGGTCGAAGTTCAGATTTTGTTTCTCTCCTTGCTGCAGTAAAACATATGACTCATACCGTAACCAACATGTGGCAACCCGGCTTAAATTTTTCCAATGAGTCTGAGAAAAAGTCTAAATTATGCTTGTTTATTAATTGTACGTTATACACTGCTAGAAATGGCGACCTACCCAAGTAGGTATTTTAAGCCAAGTATGAATGACAGACAGATGAGGGAGGGATAATAATTGTGGCACGATCTTGTAGTCTTATTACTGACTAAGGTCGACATGTTCCTTAGACAGGACTGTTAATAGCGTGATTAATAGCCCAACAGCCAATGGCAAGTAAAAGACCTTAATTTTAATGTGGGATCCGAACCACAATTTTTTGTTTGTTTACAATATTACAATATACAATTAAATGATCTAATTATGACGACGATAATATAAACGTAGTATTCACTAGTGCAGACGTTAATCCCCAGAGGGGAACACCGCGTCCAAAAGCCATCGCTCACAACTGTCCACGATTTGTGACCTCCAAGTAGTTGGATTCAGAACACGCCACCGTCCCAGACTTGGATATGTGTACCTATTGGCTATTATTTTCCGATTTGGCAAAATTACCGAGAGAAAAAAATCCGTAACTCATTTGATATTGATTACTCGAAAACATTAGTCTGACACGATTCAAGTAGCCCGTGTCATTACGAGTGGCCGGCGCCGGCGGTTGCCGCGTAACCAGCCCGTGACCGGAGTTGACTCACATCGCCGTGCCAAAGTCGTCCGGTGTCGCACTCCACTTCGCCTTGCACAACCCACAAACCCAGGCCGGCGATAATCACCAGAATTAAAGTGCCTAAACACAAACATAAAATCTTTCCCAACACTTGATCAGGTTTTCCCTCCTGAAACGAGTTTAGAGAGTCATATGGATATTCCACTTAACCTTCTTTTGATTTAGGATTGTTATGATTTAGTTGAGGAGTTGAAAGATTATATCTTTTGACTGACATCAGTTCAACTAATGATACTGATAGTAATGAATCATTACTACGTTCTTAAAACAGTTGTTAAATTGAAAATTAACTTCTCGTTAATACAACATAATCATCGCCCTGTAACAAATTATTTTAATGTTGTTTTAATAATATGGATCTGAAATGGGAGCTTACATAAATTTTAACACCGTGCCAATTTTTTTGCCATTTTAGATTTTTAACACAAAATGTATAGATATGGTGTTAAATTCATATGAATCTCATTGTTCAGTCTTCAATACTGTACCTTTTCTGCATAATTAATACACAAAACCAACAATAATCTAAACACTTACCTTATTTTATACCTATACTATCAAGGCTCTAATTCCTCATGTAAATTGATCTCATTAGTTTCATATTTGAAACATGAATGAAAGAAAAAGGAAAGAGGTAGGTCGTACCCACTGACGTCCTCCACATCACCAATAAACATCGTGTTATCTTGTTTGTTCCCTTGATTGTACGTATATGACATTTATGAGTTCGGCGTGTTGTTCTGTAACACAACCAAACTAATTTTTATCATAATAAAATACGGCGATGAATTGTTTTAGATGAAGAAATTGTGTCCTCTAAGTTTTGTTTTAGCGGTACTTCTTTGCGCTTCACTCACTAAACTATTGCTTTAGTCCCCCAAGCTGTAGTGAATATGAAATGTTATTTTTGTAGGTTGACTGTTTTTATACTCTTCATCATTATACTTTATAATTGAAAGGGCTTCCAAGGAAGAACAATGAAGGTGGATTTGAGTGAAGTAGAGTAACTGGTTCGCAAACTTGTAACAGCAACCTGTGGCTCTCGATAAATTGGCGGTGTATGAAACCTCGGGGTACAAGCTCGGTGAATTTAAATTTTTAATAAATTGTTGTTATTCAATTGTTAAATAATCATATTGTTTTGCGAAAGTGATTTCAGATTATTTCTTGCACGAAGAGTTCCCTATGGGAACACGCCAAAGTCGGACGACGACAAAGTCGGACAGCGTCAACTCTGGACTGTTTTTTCGTCCTGAGGTGCCTTGACGTTTCTGTGCAAAAATGAAACAGTCCGGGTTAGTCACCTGGCGCTCCCGATGAATCGGGACTGTTTCAAAACAGTCCGGATTCGTCGCTGTCCGACTTGGGCGTTTTGGGTATTTTAAACAGTCCGGATTTGTCGTTGTCCGACTATGGTAGCGTCCCGTTCCCATGACATTATTTGTAAAAAATACCGTACAGATTAAAAGCATTTCTGAGGAGTTTAAAACCACTAACAAACATATAATTTATTTCAACCTATATAAGCTTAAAATGGTGTAAATACCCTAAGCGAACGTATGGTAAGAACAAGACGATATGTTGATCATACAGATAAATCAGGCACAGCTTAAAAAGCTCACAAGAAACAATTGGCACAATTTCCTATAAGATTAAACTTTTAAGAACCTCTTGAATAACAAATTAGTTTAAAAAGTTGTAACTATAGAAAATATTGAAACAAGCTCCGGAAATATATTTGTAAACTTTCCATAGTGTGTATAATCTCGATGATAAAAGGAACAGGTTAAGTTTCCATCAGGAGATTTTCAGACTATAAACGAAATCAGTTTCCAAAATCTGGTGGCGAACTGACATCAAGTGGCATTAACGACCGGTTATCAGGAGTTGGCCCTCATCAACAGCAGACTTCCCACTGTCACATCCGCCTGGCGTCAAACCATCGCAGTGACCGCTCACTGCCACACTACCCGCAGTGTCTCCGCCGCGCCACTGCAGAACGCCATCCTTCCCGCCACCACAGTAGCAGTCCCGGTGACCGATCTTTAATCCAGCTAAAAGAATTCGATAGATCTACCTGGACAGTAAATTAATCACGTGTCCAAACGTATGACACAAATTTGGCGAATGTTTACGGAAATACCCGACCAGAAATAGATTTGCTGACGTCACTCTCGCCATCGGACGGGGAAAGTGGTCGGCGGGATGTCGGAACTGAGTGGCTCGATAACCGGGTCAGCCGATTGCTGAGCGCACCCTTGACCCGTCGTCGACCGCCGGCTTTGTTTAGTACACAATAAGACAACTGAGATCTGGAGGTCGCGGCTGCGGTTGGCCAAACTGCAAATACATATTTGATGTTGCCATTTCGCTGTGGCAGGCCTCAACTTGATCCATGGTGATTGTATATTGAAGGTAAATGGCCAAAATAGCCCGATTACTTTGATTATCTCATTTAAAATTTACTGAAATCACCCAGCACCTGTGACTTGGTTCCTGATACACTGAGTGTCATGTGTGACCCGTTAACCGCAGTCGGATCTCTTAAAAAGTCAAGCAAGGGATGCAAGGATTTGCGAGATGGCTTAGGGTATAGAAAGAATGAGCCGTGTAACAAAATCTTTCCCTTCAGCAGGAATACCGGATAAAATTGCTGCAAAAGTCGGCTTGATGTTCATTCCACAACCGCTGTAGTACAACGCAAATGAACTGTACATTCTAATCGTCGGAAATAGTTATATATCGCAATCTGACCCTTATGGTTTGACCCCTCTTGAACCTTGAACTTGTCTCTCGTGGTTTACAGTCTGGGTCCCAGCCGGTTCCGCGGCTGTAGAGTCGTCTTCACCTGGCTGTAACCTGTTTGCCTCCAAGGACCTGGCGAAATGGTGTGTGGAATATGTTTTCGGTTTGGTCAAAGACATTTGAATGTCGCACGGTTTCGATGGTATCTTTTAATGGGTTTCTTAAGGTTAAGGTCGTAGATTTAAATTTTTTGCATGCTTGGGTCCTTTATCAGCAGATAATTTTCAAAATGTCGAGGTAGCTCCTGTTTTTTTTGCACGATAATACCTTTTGCCAAATGTTTTGGAGATCTATTCTGGCTTAAACAGGTTTAAATTGCCTGGAAAGGCAAACAACTACTGAGCCCAGAAGCATAGTTCAACTAAAATAAATATTTCTATGGTTCAACTCATTCAAATAGTTTGCTTGAAAAATAATTAATTTGTTATCAGGATGCTGAAATGTGAGTTATTTATGAGTAACCCCGCAGCAGTTAAACACCTTTCACTTAAACTAAACGTCTCTAACCTATTGAAATAATTAAATCTGTAAAAACGAATACTCAATACTCAACCGTCTGTGGGTTTTATTAATGGTTTAAAGCACATAATTGCACAGTCTATCTCGCAGGATCCATTAGTGCGTGACCTTGACCCTCCAGCCGCGAGAGGTCGCTAATGCTTGGACAAACACCAGGCGTTGGTCAGTCGTCACTGGGAGGTGCAGCTTCCCGCAGTCTCGTCCTGGGAGGTACAAGCCCTCAAAGCCCCTTTTAAACATAGCTGCTTTTTTGCCTCACTTGGATGAAATTTATGTCTTTTTGACGAAGTTAGCTCAATTTTGAGAATCTAGCGGGATTATTTACTATATTAAGGTTTTTGCGGGAGCCATAATAGTTAGGTTATTGATCGAATTATAGTTGCATTTCAAGCCTGAGATTGGTACAATTTATACGATATTATTTAGCTTAAGAAACATTTTATAAATCGGCCTGCATATTTTTGGCTCATTGTATTTTGGAGTATATAATGAAATAAAGTTACTTTATTAGAGAGTTATTTCCAGACGTAGTTCAGCATGATTATATATTTCTGGAAAATTACAAACATGAAATTAGTCGTTTATTTAGGCATTTTTGTTGATAAGCAATCGTAGCCTTGCTAATGATGTGCGGAGATTCCTAAGATTCGTTTACTGAGGGAATTTTCACTGACGAAACGAAAAGTTTGTTGACTAGTCGTTAAGGAAAGGATAAATCAATACTGTAAACCTAAATGTCAAAGATTAAGCAATTAAGATAACACAGAGTTAAACATAGACT
Source organism: Flexamia atlantica (assembly GCA_035578135.1). Lineage (NCBI taxonomy): Eukaryota > Metazoa > Arthropoda > Insecta > Hemiptera > Cicadellidae > Flexamia > Flexamia atlantica. Next base: position 21,561,993 of record JAQJVK010000001.1, on the reverse strand, counting down.
ACGAATAAGTTGACTTTTACAAGAATGTTAAAATATGAGTTCGTCTGTATATTTGTGTACACCATTTTGAGGCAACGCCATTCTTTAAACAACTCTCAAGGAATTAAATTATTTCTTTATTTCATGCATCAAAACGGATTAGATAGTTGAATGTTGTTTTGGAAAGACAAACATCAACCTCGATAAAGCTAAATACCTTTACGGCCACGCTTTCGTCCCTCACACCTTGACATCAATGTGCACTTGTCGCGTTCTTTCAGTGAGAGAGCAAGGCGCCTACACTGCGAGGGACTTGCTGCCAATGTTTTCCGTTCACCGTGATTAATTTTGATCTGCACTTTCCCTTGTTGTAGAGTTATAATCGCTACGTGCCGTTACTCTGATTTAAAGTATCGTAATCCCTATAGATGTATAATTTTATTGACTACTAAACTCAATACTGTACCTTGTTAAATGAAGGATACTAATCAAACCATATGTTACACAAAGGCATGATTTTTTTTATCAATAGCCTGTCAACTGAACGGATTAGTTTTATAGTACTTTTGTGAACGTTTAAGTCTGTGAAACGTTCGAAAAATGAACGAAACGAATGCGAGAGTCCAATTAATGCAATAATTTCAAAACTTAAACTGAACTTTCAAGTAGCATGTAGGAGCTCCCTCCCCCCTTGTCGCTGATTAATATAGAAATTTACTTACATAAAGTCCTCATCATTGTAAATTCAACAGTTTCAATTTTAATAATATAGCTATGCTGAGAAAATGAATTTACTCCAACCAAAATTTTTACTTGAAATTTATATTCCTACACTCTCAACATTAAGATAATAGAGCAGCAATTTCTTTTTTTACCTTATATATTAGAGATTACGGTTCGTGCAACATTTCTACAGCTATGACCAAGGCTACCCTCTTCATCAGGCCGGAGTCCTTCTGTGATGATGTCACATAATTAGACGGGCTCGCAGACACTTTTATAATTGACTCTTACGACGATTTAATGTCAGCCTCTTGAAACTATCTCGCCCCAAGTAGTTGTTTTTGTTCATAAACCGTGAATTTTTTTAAATATGCTTAAGTAATTAATAATACTGACCGCAGTTAAGAATAGTTTTATGAAAATCTTGAATATACTTTTACATTAATAAAACTGTATTCATATAAATTACCGGTAAGTATTTTCGTTATTTTTCATCACGCCATTTCATTATATTCGTCTTGGTCTGGTTTAGGGCACATGTTTCTTGTTCTTCCTACTTCGGAATTGATGTTCCTTTGTTTTTTTTTTTTTGTAACTGTTAAATAAGCTGTTATTTCCAACACAGCGTTAGTTCAGCTGCTGCTGTTTAGACATGACACTAGAGAGAGACGAGGAGGAGACTCCGGCTTGTATAGTGTAGTGTGGCCTTGCTTGCATGGCTACCGTATGCACTAGTAACCATGATAAAGCAAACATTCAACATACGATGTTGGTAAACACAGCGGAGACCAGGCAGATAAAATACCAAACTTTAAGTGCGTCTAAGGCTCTTCGTTTAAGTCTGGACTTCATAAATTTCCTGTGTTTGCACCTCGGCTGTAAGGGTTTTGAAGCTCTCGATCGTTTCAAATTCTAGACTTCGTCACGATCTTGAGCCCACAAAACAAAATATTCGGCCCTAATTGGGAAATTTACTATGTTGGCTCTAGAGAGAAGCACATGACAGTCCTATCAGCCAATATCTTGTCAGTCAGGTCAATAACTTAAAAGTCAGTTCTAGCTATCATGATCTTCTAAAAGCGTTATCTGGTGGCAAAACAGGGCAGTTGTGTTGGAAGTCATCAGCTCGTCATCTGCTGATAGCCGCTACATCCGCGCTGATGAGGCGGTGATGGGGGGTAATGGCTTCGTTGTGGCCATCAAACCCTCTGTTGACCCCTGTATCTTCATCCGCACGCAATAGAACAATTTCGGCGTAAATCAAATAGCTTGGAATGTTTTCAATTTCAAAGAATATTGTGCAATTAGAGCAAATGTTTAATATTTGTAAACATAGTATAGATGTAAACATTTTCGAGGTACAGTATCACGTTTGTGGGAATGTAGGGTAGCTTGTTATAAACTGTTTCTTATCATACACTTAATGTACTTCATTAGATATGTCACTATTTAACTCAATCAAAAATAGATAGAAAAAGATGCGCGGTTTTCTGATAAATTATTTGTTTTTAATCAGAGATCCCCTGTCGATTTTTTTATATTTCAGGTTTTATATTCACTTATTGCTGAACTAACATATCTGACTGGAAATTGATAATAACCCAGGCAATTTTGACCTAAAAGAGCTGTAACGTTTGAAAGTTGAGGAAGCGCCGGAAATTGTAATTCACTTAGGGCATCCACAATGCTCCTTAAATTAGTGAAATTAGTTTGTGATGGATTCTGACTTGTGCGAAACTTTGCGCAAATTATTTACCTTTTGGGTTTAACGCTAAAAGCAAGTTATGTCGGGGTTGTGCAGATGTACATTGAAATACCTTCCTAACGAGGTTTAATATTGACATATTATGTGCACAAGCTGAGAAAAGGAGATACGCAAAATTAATTTACCTATCAAATACCCTAACGACCCTAACTAAATTTATCACTACGTTAAAGCCCCTATGCAACATGAAATAACTCCATTGTTAACAGTTGCGGTGTTATGCGGTGTTGACTTGTGTGTTATGTGGTATTGACATAGCTATCAATATGTCTACCCTAACTAAATTCATCATTACAAAATCTTTTAAGCATATAAGCCAGATAAAATAACTACAGTGTTAAAATCAGGCATACATATCATAATATGTTTGATGTGATTACATTCCGTGAAAGAACAAAGGAAAGCACTGTTGTAAGGTGAACTCGGCGGTAATACATTGTATTATCATAAATCAAATTATGTTTATTGACAAACGGCGGGGTCCCGTTTATAATTTATGCAAAATGTTAATATTATGTAATTCCAAAAGTAACCTTTACTGTATTCCTTTTTCCATGTTCCAAACTTAGTTACCAAACAGGTTCTGGTTCTGGTTCAAAGTCCAGTTTTTGTGATTTTTCTCTTTTTTTCTCAGTGATGGCGAATCACGTGTCTAAGATTGATGGCAATCTTCCTGTAGTCTTGACAGTAATTACTTACACTGAAGGTCGGTCTCCAATAGTGATGTGCTTGGTCGCTTGGTCGACTAATACCCAATCGATTTGGACAAGCAGGCAATGTAAAATTGTAGTCTATTGAAATCCGTAGAACGGCTGGCTTCACATACATTCAGACGATTAATGTTTACAGTGACCGGAAACGAACAAAATATTAGTCGATCACTAATTACGATACATGTTTAGAAGATCATTGTAATCCTGAAAATATTAATCAGCGGCACTTTGACATTAATAAAAATATAATTTCACCCATCCCCCATTCATCCTACATTCATATTCGCTTTAAATACGCGTAGATAGCGTCTGGGTCTTAAAATAGTGATATAGTGTTAGGTAATTTAAATCAAAAATTTTTTAATCATCACAAAATTAACCAGAAAAAAAAACAGTATACATCCAAGGTGTAAGGAATTCTTTTTTATCTACACCACATCGACATGTGAAAGGTAGAGAAAAATTATGATATACACTAAACAAATCAATATACAGCAAAAGAGACGTAAAGTAGGCCTACACATTGTAAAGTGGCTTAATAGTATATTTCGCAACAAGGGCCGAAAATGAGGTTTTGCAGGCTCGAGATCGTGTTTCAAATTCGAGACGAAGTCGAGAATTTGAAACGATAGAGAAGCGAATATGAATGTAGGATGAATGGGGGGTGGGTGAAATTATATTTTTATTAATGTCAAAGTGCAGCTGATTAATATTGTCAGGATTACAATGATCTTCCAAACATGTATCGTAATTAGTGATCGACTAATATTTTGTTCGTTTCCAACAGTCATTGTAAACATTAATCGTCTGAATGTATGTGAAGCCAGCCGTTCTACGGATTTCAATAGACTACAATTTTACATTGCTTGATTCACTTGAAAACAAAACTTTAAGGTTATGAGCGACGATACAACTTCTTTATCATGATTCAAACAAACACAGCTATGAAAATCATATGATCGCAACTATCCTGTCTTTGGAACCTATCGAATGCCGTTATGCGATGTTCTGACGTTGTTTCAAACAAATAAACTATCAGCTGACTTTCGGCCCTAGGGCCCCCAACGTTTTCGGTCCTGTGGCGGCAAACAGTGTGTTTCGGTCCGCGTTTGACTTTTGTAAAACAGGTGATTTCGTCGTAGTGTGGTGAAAAATACTGTTAGGAAGTATTATCACACACAGAAATACAACAAAACTATGAATTAAAAACAAAATGAAATAGTGTAATTGTTTCAAGAACAAAATATACTGTATTTTTAACCAAATCCCCCTTTACCGACAAATCGAGAAGATTCTCAATTCGTCTTTAGCTGTGTATTCTTTCATGGATGTTCAAGGATTTCCCTGCTGCACTTTTACCAATCAGCTTGATTCCAGCTCCAAAATATTGGTTGATATCCCATTGGTACCACATATTATTATTATGCTACTACATTGTAATATTTATCTTGAAGAAAAATGCAAAAAAAACATAAAAAATATTCAATTAGAATTAGTTTTTCTTTCTAAACAACGTTGATGAAGATACAAGATTTTTATACGCCGTTAAAAATCAAATCAGTCTGAGCCACCGACTGTTCACAATTAATTTCAATGACCGTAGTAGTTCAATTAAAGTTAATGTACACAATTATGGTTTCAGAGATTCATAAGAAGTCGTTCAAACTTCTTGAACTTCTTTGAACTTCTAGTTGATTGTGGATTTTGATATTTTCCCTTCAAATATTTGAATGGTATATTGAGGAATTACAGATTCTCCGTAAATAATAAGGATTTCTTGGGCCGCTGCTAAATCCATCATTTAATCTTGCAATGTTTATGCAAGGGCCAAAAGAACATGACCTTAATATTTGTACAGTAGTGAAAGATTTATTGTTTTCGTAGGTTTTGTGATAGAAGAGAGTGAACTGACACATTTTACAACCATTTTTCTCTTTCTGACTAAGCCAATGTGAAACGTCTACGCTTGGCAGCAGTTACATACAGACTTTTATTCCAATAGAAATAACACCTGTGCAATTTCGGCTGTAAATTAAGGTTTTTAATAACTTCCACAACATCGGTCGACAGTTTCTGTTAAATCCTATTAAGTTTCCGTTGTATTGTGCCAAGTTGCAAGTCCAAATAGTCAGTGAGCTATATCGAATTAAAACTTTGTTCTTACATATCAAACACTCTGTATACGATTAATTACATTGCAGCTGTTTCGTCCGTTTTAAGTCATCCTATTTAGTGCTCATCATTGGGAAAACACGAACCCAAAACAAAATGTTCTGTAATTTAGAGCTGCACCGATTGGTCGGGGCATCAATCACAATCATCCACATTTTCCTTTTAAAAGGTTCAAATTAAAACTACCCTCTTCCTCTTCCACAGTTTACTTTTTTGTGTATTTTGTGTATTTCAACGCCAGTGGCATTTTTTAACGTTTTGATCGGAAACGGTCCAAACCCGGGCCTTGTTCCTATCTAACGGCGACCTTTTGTTAGATAGCATCATTAATTCATAGCCCAATTACAAATGGCAACTGGACCCAGTTTCGAACCTGTCAGGAATCGAACCGGCGACCCTCAGGTTATCAGGTGAGCGCTTTATCCACTCGGTTATCCAGTCAATTATTTTACTTTATGTTAACGTTTTCTGTGCTTTAACATGGTGTTTGATGTTAACGTTTTCTAAACTTTAACATGATATTTAAAGTTTTATCTTCTGCTTTGTAACTCCATCGATGTTCGGTCCCCAAACTGACACATTGGCAAATGATATTTCAACTACTTCACAGTAACTCTCAGTTAGTACTTGGATTCTTAACGTATATTTTGTACAATCACCATCCTTAAAAGTAATACAGGGTGTTTTTTTTAAAACGCAACCCATTTTTAAGATTGAATAGTGCACATATGGATGTGTAATGAGTATTGTTTTATTGATCTTTACATTTTATACAACCTATTATTTAAGTTTGATCACATTTAGTTTACATTATGTGCTCAAACAATGTGCCATTATGTGCCATTGGCATTTGTATAAAGTTATGCTCATTCAATCAAATTCCCGAACACGTGTTGCAAGATGTCTCTTTAAATGTTTTTGCATTTAATTTGTTATGTTTGTTTTGAGGTTCTGAATAGCTTTTGAATTGTTTTGTAGAATAATTACTACTTTACATGTCTGTGGCAAATTTCATTCAGATCAAACAATTTTTACGCGAGTTATCATGCTTAAAGACACACACATTAAAAACGCAACCCAAAACTTGCTTTTATTGGTGAAGGATTATTTTCCCCAAGATCCCTGGGTTTGGCCCCACTATATTATTATGTTCTTTGGGGATACATACAAAGAAAGGCCTAAAAAAAGTCACAGCATATTCAGTACATCAAAACAAATGTAATGCAAGAAACTCAAAGAGGTACCTAGCAACACGTGTTCGGGAATTTGATGGAGATAGCATAACTTCATACAAAATGCCACTGGCAGATTTTTTGAGCACATAAGGTGAACTAAATGTGATCAAACGTAAGTAATAGGTTGTATAAAACGTAAATAATCATAAAACAATATTTATTTCATATTTATATGTGAATTATTCAATCTTAAAAATGGGTTGCGTTTTAAAAAAAACACCCTGTATCAAGACTTACCTTGACTCGTATTAAGGTACGAGATGTCCTGGTACTCTCCTGTTTTAATAACCCCTGCCTCTATTCAATGTATGCAATAACAGTTTTTGTTTTGTCTTCATTGTTGTTTTATAAACTGGTTCTTGTTATATGGAGCTCGTTAAACGTTCTATTCTTGATCTGCCAACGATGTTATCCTCTGCTTTTCAAAACCATATACCTTACTAGTAGGCAAAGGAAGACGAGACAACGCATCTGCAGCAGCATTACTGTAACCAGGGATGATATCGTTGTCGTAATCGAATGCGCTCGAGGTAATACTCCGTTTTGTGAATCGTTTGTGAGTTGCAGACTTTGTCTTCTGTAGATCATTCTTATCTCCAAATATTCTTTCCAGAGACTGGGTGGCTTGAAATGTTCCGCATGGACAAATTGAAAAAGCTTATCGACTGATTCTTTAGTTATAATATTAAAAATTAGTCAGTATAGTAATGGTATAACACATATTACATGCTTCCAAATGTTTCCCCTGAGTATGGACGGAGGAGACTGGAAATGTCAGGCATCTGTGAAGGCCGTCGGTAACAGCTTATCGAATCCCCGTAATGGAAATTGGTTACTTAACTCCTTACATGTCCCAACTCCGGGCCGAGAGGCGGGACAGTGGGCCTAATATGAGAGGTTTCCGATACAAAGTGGCATTTCGTATGGTTTGGGAACACTATATTAAATTCGTCATAGGGCTGAATATTATTTAGTGATGTAAAAAAGTGATCCTTAATCTGATTATTGCTTTTTATGTTTTACAAAAGAAAAATACCTTTATGGCGAGTTAGTCATGGCGATAAAATCTCATTCTGCAAGTGAGTGGATAAGATGAAGTTTTGGAGATTTATAAAAAATGCTTTACTGTAACCATGTAGTTGAAAAACTTCAACACCTAAAATGTAATGGTTTAGTGGCAATTTGATAAACACCCAAAATGCAGAGGTTTAGAGGTAATTTTCTCAAACAATGTGCCAACAAACTTACTTTGGTACATTATCAGAGCTTTTGGAAGTCCATATGGAGATAAAACAAGTCAATTGCTCAAAAATGACTTTGCATTATCAGGTCTCAGACAATTGAAAATGAGCCCTCAGTGACAACTGAATTATGTGCCAAATTAAAGAGAATAATATCCTCAAATTGAAGTTTTTTTTTATAAATTGCTCCGCTCTACAGCCCTTCAGAGATTGAGCCAACATAATTCTTATGAAAGAATAAAATGCAGCTAACCTAGCTATTAAGAAATTTGTAATCTGTCGGTACCATTGCAAGGGAAGCTGTAACTGTATTCTAAAAGTACAACCCCTTCCACACTCTAAGTGAACTGTCCCCCCGTTCTCGCCCTGCAGTCTGCTCTCTCGTGACCGCCGCGCCGTGAGGTAACCCTCTTCCGCCTCCAGACAGGAGGAAGCTATGAAGTGGAAGACACTTCCACAATCGCGGGAACTTCTCACGTCGAACCTGGTTACGCTGGTTGATTAGGCAATATCACCGATGGTTATACATCCTATCTAGGATTCTTCCGTAGCATGTGTAATCGGTGATGACGCCTTCCACTGAGAATCCAAGAACTTTGACTGTTAATAGAAAAAAACTCGCATACTTTTAGCGAATTTCCCCTATAGGGAAGTAGCTATTACCGTAGGCGGCACGGTGAGACTTAAGCCCAGGACGATGTTATTTTTTCATTTTTAGGTCCCCAGACCCCAAAAACACCGTTCGTTCATTTTCATATATATGTATATATATATATATATATATATATATATATATATATATATATATATATACCTGTCCGTAGGCGCGATAACTTTTGTAAAAAAGGTCCGATCTTGATGAAATTTGGAACAAACGTATAAAGCATCATTCATGACTTCGAGTTCGAAAACCAGCAAAATTGATTTACTCTAAGAAGGTTTTTTCACAAAATAAAATTTATTTTCAAGATGTAACACCTTTTTACTAATTATTTTTAAAATTAATTGTCAAAATTGAATTCAGCTTAAAAAAACAAACAATTTAGCATTTTGAATTATTATTCAATGTCAATCCGTTGCTTAGATTTTGTATAATATTGGATGTGCTAAACACAGTACGTTGTCCAATATTGATTTTAATTTTTCCCTCCAAAAAGTATAGTCACCCTGATTTGAGATTTAAAAAAATACAATTCTGAACATATGATTGAATTTGCAGGTGTTGAATATTTTATTTGTGTTTATTTTGAATAGTTGAGAGTTCATTGATCAAGATTTTGCAGAAAATATATACTATAGAAAAAAATACAAATTATTTTTAAATTTAATAAAGAAAGTAAGAGCATTTGGAGGGGGGATGTCTTGGTCTAAACTGGCTGAAAATGTAGCTTAATATATGGTATGTTTACAATTATGAGGATTGATAATATGTTTTATTGAAATTGGCTGCAGATGTAGGTCTGTTGCAACAGGGATGTTTTGATTACTATAAAACTGCCCATATGATGGAATTTAATTTTTTCATTATTTAATTTTAAATTTAAAATTTAATTTAATTTTAATTTTAAATTATTTGTTTGTTTTGAGTGTTTTGAGTTCTTTGGTTATATGTTTGTTGACATTTATATTCTATAACAAGATTACAGTTATTAAATATTAAAATACTAAGAATTATATAAAATACAAAAGTGTATGTATTACTAATGAAAACCAATATGGTCTCTTTATTAATTTTCCTCATGTTAAAAGCTCATGAATGATTAAATATGCGTTTTTAGTATATTATTTACTTAATGTATTCAAATGATACTTCCTTCAAACAAGTTGAATGCTCACATATACAAAATAAATCCTATGGAAATTCGCTGAGTACGCAGGTCTGCTGCGACGGGGGTATTTTAATACAGGACCTAATCGACTAATAAATTGCAGTGGTTTTCAACACTTGTTTCTACATGTGTTATAATTGAGAAAAAGTGTTGGTCATTCATGTGAATAATTATAACTAACGTCTTAAGAATAAACTGAAAACAAGTGTTATTGTAAATAATTGCATCCTATTCCACTTCACGAATTAATTTTAATATACAGAATTTAAATGTTGAGCTTTGATTTAATTTACACTTTGTCTGTTACAGGTAAGGAAGTCCGATGTTGTTTGGGTCGTAAGTAAACCGTAAGCAAACCGTAAGTAAACGTAAGCAATTTATTCTGAGAGCACACATAAACATTTCTGGACTATAAACTCGATATCGAGCTCCCTAATTTGGGAGTGACGTTACGTAATCCTCCTTTTAATCTTCAGGTAACTTGAAACAGGCGATCCTGCATAAACGCTCCAACGAAATAAACTCGGGACGAAATCCAAAAACGATCTAAGCAATCCGTGGATTGAATCCCTGATGTAATTCTGGTCTTATAACCGTTGGGTTCAGCACAACCTTGCGATTACCGGCTGCAATTAAACAGCGTGAAAAAGTAATTAAGGGTCATTGAGGGGTTCAGTGACTCGAACAATCCCCATCTTCGTACAGTGACCTTGTGCCTTCGCTTCCTGGGCCGCTGCCGCTGCCGCTGCCGTAGCCTCCTGGTGGGTAATACCTCCAGTGACCTTCCCGGGAACCTGTTCGCCCCTCCCTCCGCCTCTGACCTCTCCGCATCTGCATAATACTTTTGAGCGTCCGCTTCATTCATCGAACACCCCTATTTTGCATTTAAAGTTCTCCACGTGAACGGCTTACATACAACTTACGTTCTAAATCCGGTACAGAAATATCACCATTCCGTTGGGCGGGAATTAATCTGTTGTTTCCACACGAATTACGGGAAGACCTTGATGCTGAATGTTTTTGCAGGGCCACTTGTTACAAAATTGTAGAAAGCTGGTGGCGCAACGGCTATGTTTGAACTTGAGAAAGCGACGGGCTGCCTCAAGGTTCGCGTTTTGCGACATCCAGATTGTGTTTTCGCGCCCAGTCGAGGGTGGGTGATGTAGAACTCTTCTTCGTGCGGTTTTTTTAATGTATAAACAATTTGTCTATACATAATCTCCATAATCTGGAGAATATGCTTCAGTAACTGCAATTACATCATAAGACTTTTTATACTGTTATTGTCATGAATTCGTCTTATGGTGCTTTGTACTTGAACAACTAAGTCTACTAATTATTCATTGAGGACATTATCTATTTTAACCTCTCAACCTCTGATCTCGCATCTCGTGTATGGATTTCATGGCAATTAAATTGATCTATAGTTGAGGTGTTTTTGTTAATAGTATAATTTCAACGTGTCTGAGTTTTTATATCACGAAACAATTACTTCTCGGAAGAAACTACTTTACTTCACAAACTATGTATGTTTTTACAACTCTCACTCTTGTGGATAAAATAGGCTATACACTAATGATTTATACTTTTCTGAAAGACCAAAATGGCAAACAACAAAAGGAAACTATTCCCCACAAAGACGGATACTTCTTTACCACATAATTACCTCCGGGAGGGTGTCCGCTAGCGGGGAGTGTTCAGAGTTGTGACGTCACTCTGGTCACGTGACGAGGCCGCTGATGGCCCGATGTCTGACGTTTCGCCGAGCATCTTCCACCCGTCATCACGTCCCCCGGCCTTCGCCGCTCACTTGCGTCATCGCCGCTGGCCCCAGCGCTGGGCAACCCGCTGCCGCCGTTTCCATTCGTTCGAAACGTCGTCGGCAACTGTTATAAATTGTGTACGCGAAAACATCTTCACACTGAACTCCACAGACGTGCAAGCGATTTACAAGGCGCGATTAAAATGCAAGATTTAGCAAATTCGTCTTAATTTTTAATTTAGATGTTTTTAAATAATGAGCTTTTGTCAGATTATGATACGTCGACGTTTTGGAAAATCAGAGACGCTTTTTCACACTTAAATACTTATTCTACAGGATTTATGCAGAGGTACTGATAAAGTATAAAATTGGCTTAATTTCATACATTCTTAGCTAAATTGATTTGAAAACCTATACTTTGCACACGCATTTTGAAGGTAGAAACTGAAGTTCCTTCAAATTGTTGACCTTAATTAAGGGTTGGCTAAAGAAAATTCACTCAGTTTCATTCATTCATTTTACTGAATATTTTTAATGAATGATTTTGTGAACATTTAATTGGCCCTAAGGGAAATTGCCACGGATTCTAATGAATGCAAATCATATATCTCCTGAAATTTGAATGATACATAATTTTAATCGCCGAATGGGAGGCTTTTACAACATGAGAGTTCTTTTAAATGAACACGGATGAATTATTATGGGGTTTGGCTTTTAATGATGCATCACGTTGGCATGCTATGGATCCAAGTATTATTGTTGACGACTGAAAATATTGTAATATTATAACGATGTATCGTTTAACATTACAGGTTTATGAGTTTACTCATAGAAAAAAATTGTTGCGTAGTACTATTATTGTTGTCTTTTTGACATTCTTACTACATGATCTTTTGATACAAGAACTCCTATTGCGTTATACAACATTTTATGACAACTTTAGTTTGGGCATTTTATATAATCTTAATCAGCTTATTTTTGCTTTTTCATCACTCAATACATGTAAGATTCCTTACCACTCTTATCTGGTTTATTATAAAATCTTTTAACAAAATTGTATTAGCAAGTTCAGGCGTTAATCCCTCAGATGATAATGCGCTGATTCCCTTCATTTAGTTCTTTAATAAACAATACCATAAGATCAAATTAATCTATTTTACAATTTCAAATCGAATTGTAATTTGAATAAAAACTTCTGAACTAGCCCAAATTTTCTATTCGATCATCAATCTTTCTTAGATCAGTTGTTTTTATTAACTTTACCTCAAAAGACTGATATTTTTTAACGGTATATATATCTTAAGAATTTGTCTTTTGGATCTTTTTGCGAAACTTCAAGCACATGAATCTAATTTGTTATGTTAAGTCTTGTGATTGGGCAATAGTTAAGTGAACTATGACCCAATAGTTGTTTTGGTGGGGTGGTTGTTGGGTAATAATCAGCATTTACTTACAGAAGAGGTAAATACAGCGACCACTGGGTCTCCTTTGGTTGTTTAGACACTTTTACAGCGACGCATTCTGTACCCTGTCCACAGATTAGGACATCAACGCGTGGTTTTACCTGCATTTTGCGCCAGTTTTCAAACTCGTTCCTCACCTGTTTTGTCAAAACAACAATCAAGTCGAAATAGTAAACGAACAAATTCATCTTATTGAATTCGGTTGGTAAATCTATAACCTTAATATCATGTCAATTGTGATAAGAGTATTGATAAGGGTAGACAGCTCGTGAGCGTCTACCCATGGAGAGCTGAGAGCTACAAGGAAGACATCTATCTATAATTTATTAGAGGCAAGCATGATTTTTGTAATACTTTTTTTCTCAGCCTGAGTGCAACGTAAGGGAATGCTAAGCTCACCGATAGAAAAGTACCTTCATGGAGATGTGCACAATCTTATTACGTAAGGGAAATTTTGCACAGAAATTGTGGGCATTTAGAACGTCACAGGATGATGGGAGAGGCTTAAATTAAAGGTCTTGGTGCCAGGGACTTCGGAAAAATATTGAAATTATTGTTTTTGGATTATTAGATACCCCCGTTGCAGCAGACCTGCATACTCAGCGAATTTCAAATGCAAAACAACATATTTCAATCAAACATAGCAAGATTTGACATGTTTTGTTAAGCTCCATAAGAATAACATGGGGAATGAGTATGCAGGTTTGCTGCTACAGGTATATTAAAACTGGGTGGTTTTAATTCAATATTTAGTAGATCTGTTCTAGAAGAAGCTATTTACCAAGTTTTAACAAGATATGTTGAGAAATAACCGAGATATAGAATTTTACTTATTTCCCATAAGGTTAACATAGGGACAATGTAATGTGTTTACCACTTTCAATATCTCGGTAACCAATGGACATAGAGCCGTGATTCAAATTACTAAATTGTTTGTTTTTTTGAGCCGAATTCATTGGTGCCCACAAAAATTCGATAAATTTTATTTTTCTATGTAAAAAACTCAAAAAAAAACCATTTTTGGGGGGGTTTATTCCCCTTTACCCCCCCTTCCGGTGGTCCGATCGGGCTGGTTCACGAACTCGTCCAATTGATTACCACTTTACATGTCTGTACCAAATTTCATAAAGATCGGGCCATTTTTGCGGCCGCTATCGTGCTAACAGACACATAGATATATATATATATATATATATATATATATATATATATATATATATATTCGAACGAATGGTGTTTTTTGCTTCTGGGGACCCCAAAATGAAAAGTTAACATGGTCTCGGACTTAGGTCTTACCATGAGTACTACCGTAATAGCTTATTCCTTTAAGGAAATTCGCTAAAAATGAGAAATAATGTAAAATATCTGCCATTTAAAAAAGATTAGGATCTAAACACGTCTGCTTTGTTTACATGAAACATGTGGTTTTGATACTTGCTTTTGAAAACTGTAAACCTAGAATGGTGGATCCAAAAGCCAGTTTGCTATTATGGTATTTTGTACTATGATAAAGAAGGAATAATTTATGAGAGGGTACTTATGGGCTGTTAGCCCCTTCGAGTCTCTTGTCCCATCATAATTTACTATAGTTTGGAGAATTGTATGAAAATTAATTTGAAATGTAAAAAGAATTTACACGGGCTTCATGAGTTGCCATATTTGAATAACAAGATGTGAACAAATGCAGTCTTATTGAAGCAACGAGGAAAAACTAAATCTTAATATTTTCTGGTTGAATTTCGACCAGTAGTCTTACTCTTGTGTTAATAACTGTAACATTATTATCATCCACCAACTAATATTTCGCCGCATCTATTGTTTCTGACTTCCAAGGGAGGTCAGATTTAAAACGCTCTCATCCGAGCACCAAATCATTTAGTGCAAATTGACACTAACTTCTGAATATTGGAGTGTATTATATTTTAGTAAACTATATGTGAAAAAGTATAATAATTTTGTTTCAACTCCTTTGTTTAATTTGCCACGTTTTATGCAGTGTTACTTCTTTGATTCATTTTATATTCAAAATTATGTCGACCATTCAAGCCAAGGACAGCTTCCTTTCAGACCCTTTGAACCTAATCTCGGAAGTCCACATCGACCTGAATTCTCAGTCCTTAATCAAAGTCAAAGTAGGTCGATTACGACATGGTCATTGGATTCTGAGGGTTTTCTTAACTTTTTCGTTTGATAATCGCTTAAACCACAAGTCGTCCATGCATGCTCGAATAGTTTGCTGAGCGTGATAGCAAGGAAAATAGGATCGAGCGGCTAAACTAACGCGAAATTAAACAAAAGATGTACGTCCTACTCAAAATACAAGTAACCTAAGGCGCAGTCGGACAGCTCGATCCCAACGTGTGGCGAGTAGGTGGGAACTGGGAAGCTCCCAACATGGGGCGATCGAACATTTTGTTAAGCATTCTACAGTTCGACCAACTGATCGAACGTGCAATGAAGTCCTTAAAATTTCCAATACATGGCGTTTTAAAGACTAAGAGGATAATTTTAAAATGTTTAATTTGCAAATAGCATGTATTTTACTTACGTATACAATTCTTATTTATCCTCGGATGAACGCTTTTCGGCCTCTGACCATCTTCGGCTTTTTTGTATACTAACTATGTTATACGCTGCTTGCATCTTGAAGCAAGTTCAAGATGCAATTAAAATTCATCTTTGACCCGCTCGGGTCAAGTTTTTAAAATTACATAAAAAATATATAGCGTTCAACACGGACACAATGTACGAAAACATCGAAAGACTAAATTTAAAACCAGTTTGCGCTCGTGTTCGGGAGCGGGCTCGGAACTACAAATCATAAATATTTAATTTGCATCGAAGCATTTATTTTAAAAATTCCAGAAAGTGGCTTTTCAAACATAATTAATTAATGACAGCGGGTGATTATGGGTGAAGCAGCAGTTGCTGGCCACCTGCGCAAGAGATATTTGGTAAAACTGTCAAGTTCAACTGTAACGCTGGTTCTCATCGGAGTGTGTTCAAATGTCTTACATAATAAAATCAAGTGCACAAAGTAATGGATTACGGTATGTAATTCACTATTATATGTTTAAATTAATGTTGAAAGTTTCGTTGTATTTCGCATTGTATTTTAATAAAAGTAAAAGTGATACCATTAAGTGTAGGTCTACCATGTCATTAACTAAATTGAAAATTGTATATTCACAGTTCCCACAAGTTAATTAATAATATTATTGTCTATTTTTCTTATCATTTCGAAAGCCGATTCATTAATTATTGACAGTAATTAAGCAAATGACTGTTGGAAACTTAATAAGAGGCAATAGTTTACGTGTGTTTACATTCACATTGTGGCATGATCATAGAATTTCATTCGCAGAGCCTAATGAATTCTTAATTTTACTATCCATAAAAGGTAGTTATTTGAAAAGCTGTCAGTTTATAATTGCACACATGTATTAATGTGTTAATGAGTATTTTTTTTATTGCTTTTAGTGAGTCGGTGGCGCAGTCAAGTCGGTAGCGCATTCGGCTCCGGTTCTGCGGCGGCAGTGCCGCAGGATCGAGTCTCGATAATGCCGCATACCTTTAGCAGTACTGTTCATCCTCGTACTGTACCGGCTCACTCCTTGGATTGCTTCATAAATTCCACGCACAGGCCTGAGGCTCATGTAACTGCTGTAACATGTTCATAGCGGGATATCACAACTGAATATTTACTTTATTTAAAATATCTAACCACGCATAAATAACTATCATCACTTCTACAATCATCGTGGACGTCTTTTCTCATTGATGAGTCCCAATACCTTGGGTATTCCCATATAAATATCCTGAAGTTTAACCAACCAAATACATGCTACATTTTTATATAGTGCAAGGCCCCACTGAAAATTTTGTCGTTATAGATAACAAACGTTTCTTTTAAATACATTTAACATCCCCACAATGCGGCCACAATCAATTTATTCAATTCATTCTAGTCTCGTATGACGCTGAGTCGCTGATTCACCGGGGCGCGAGGGGGGCGGGGGAGGGGGTGCTGACGGGGGGAGGGGAGGCCCCGGCCCGCCAGTCCGCGAGAGAAGTCCGTCGCGAGTGCCGGAGTGTGTGGCGTAGCTTTGGATTACGATCATTGATACACGACACAGGTACTGCTGCTGCTATTCGCTAAATATATTACATAATCCGGAGTACTCCTGTGTCAGGGTAAATATATTTTTTTAATTATTTTCGTCGGGTGTGATTTGAGAATCGTTAGTAATGTGAATACGTAAAATTTCGTGTGATATTGTAAGGTGTTTATGTGTAATTGCCCGTTTAATCTGGATATTCAATAGTTATTAAATAGTTGTTTCACTTAAATTAAGGAATTAAAATGGGATAAAGTAAAATAAATTATATCATCCTCGCTAAAACGTGATGAAAATTTATACACTAGAATATTATCTTACATTCTGTTTGTACAACAATATTGTATAAGGTAATGCAACATAACATAAAAAATTAATATTGTACACACACTTTCATAATGTATATATTACATATTTTCAATAATTACATTCTTTAGTTTCATACACGCGCTCATATATTAATATACGGTTTAAGGTGTATAAGGAAGAATAAGAGAATATTATAAAGTTAAAAACTACGGACTAAAACAAAAGATTCAGTTAGATTACATTTTTGCACCATGCGGTTTTAAAGAGTTTGAAGTAGATAACATAATAAACATTTAAAAAATTACCCATGCGGCACCGCGACGCGACGGGACGTTCGCAGCAGTAGATAAATAAATACGTCAAGATACCCGAACCCTAACTTTAAATTACCCCTCTTCTTCAGAAAATACTGCAATAAAAAAACACTCTTACTATTCAACTTGTATCCCAATATTAATGAATAAATATGAAACTTCTTTTCACGGCCCCGTTTCAGTTACAACAATAAACTGGAATTACAGTACTGCAATAAATCTTGTAACCGGTCATGTAATTGCATCGTACGGATCTTCATGGTCGTTTAGCACGGTCGTGTAGCAATGCAACAGTCCATGAAACAGTGTTCAGTTTATTCTATCCGTAGCTCCACTGTCCCCTAACGACCCAACCAAATTGTATGGTCCAGTTGCGGTTGATTCTTGGTAAAGTCAAATTTTGTGATTTGGCTGAAGTCGTCAGAGCGGGTATTTTTCTCCGGCGAATGACCAAAAAAACTAAAAAGGATTACATTCAATTCATTTATTCACAAAAGTTACAATATTGGTCCTGTAAGTCAATAGCGACCTTAATAACTACGTAAAAAATCACAATAGATATCATATTTTCCATGTTCTATTGCCCTATCTGGGTATGAAACTGACAAAGAAGCATTACACTGTTCCGTAGAACAATTTAGAATAGCAATATCAAACAAGGGTAAATCATGGGTAAAACGTGTTCCCGCGAATGATCCTTATGAGTTTCTTCAGTTTCCTGGATCTAAAATTTTTTTCGGAAATCGTGTAGCTCATACAATTTTCCTTATTTATTAATTGTTGGCAAAGCTTGTTCATCTTATCGTTAAAAATACGAGTAAATGTTGTCAGTATTTTGTTCAATTTATGAGACATGATTATTAATTTATCAAATGTATAGTTGTTTTCGTAACCGTATATTTAACGACAAATAATAAACATTGTTTGATAAAGAATCGTCTTTATATAATAATATTTAATATTAATATATAATAATATTTAATATTAATAATATTAATATTAATAATAATATTTATAATATTTATTTCGTCTAAAGAATAATATTTATCCTTCAAAATTAAATTCATCTTCATTAGTTTATTTCTTAATCAAAACAATTCTGGATATCAAATGAAAGAAATTGTTCTGTAAATCGTATTAACAAATGAGGTTATGAGATTTCTGCCGTGATGACCTAACAATGAGAAGCAACAGTCAAATTTCTCGTGGATTAGGCTTAAACCAGTACTGATTACATTGACCTGCGAACAGTATTTATTTATTTATACACATGACTCCAAAATTTATTAACAAATGAGGTT
Source organism: Flexamia atlantica (assembly GCA_035578135.1). Lineage (NCBI taxonomy): Eukaryota > Metazoa > Arthropoda > Insecta > Hemiptera > Cicadellidae > Flexamia > Flexamia atlantica. Next base: position 21,543,069 of record JAQJVK010000001.1, on the reverse strand, counting down.
ATGAGGTTTCTGCCGTGATGACCTAACAATGAGAAGCAACAGTCAAATTTCTCGCGGATTAGGCTTAAACCAGTACTGATTACATTGACCTGCGAACAGTATTTATTTATTCATACACATGACTCCAAAATTTATTAACTTGAAACCACAATTTTCTCCAAAAAAACAAAACTCCCTAAAAATAATGCATTAATGACACCTACTTATAGAAACTCCTCACCTAATAAGTTAATGGAAAAATTTCACAAACTATAATAACATGGTTCAAGTACAAAAGTTCCATTCAGGGAATGTTTAGGTTGTTATATTTAGGCGGAATAAACAAACCCCCAAATCTTTATTAAAAACAAAAACAGTCAAGTATTTGTAAATAGAATCATATTCGTATTTAATAATGACATACAGTAGAACCTCGATAAAAAGACACTTGATAACACAAAAATCTCGATAAGAAGTGAACTTTTCAAGACTCCCTTAAATTGTAATTACACTTAGTCTTTAAAAACGAGCCTCAATAAGAAGTGTCCCTCGATAACAAGACTGTTTTCATTACCCCTTGAGAGTCTTATCAAGGTTCTACTGTAATAATGTACTAGTAAAGCATTATCCACAAACTTTTAACATTCAAAACAGTCTATTTAGAATAATTTTATACAATTTGTACAATTAATGTAAACACACGCACATTTAATAGTAAAAACATTATAAAATGCTTGATGAATGTAATAATAAAGATACTATTAAAAATCTTTACTGGATTCTCCTTAACTTCCGATAATTTTTTATTATTAAATAATATAAAAGTTTATTTAATTAAAATGGAAAATAAAATTGCTTGGAAGAAACTCGACTGGTTTCTAATATGAATTAATCCATACTTAAAAGACCCATATCATAATGTAAATTTAATTTTTATTATTTGTAAATTAAATTAAGTAGTAACTTTTTATGACAAGAAGCTAAGCGGTAGTTTTTCTGCAGTATATTGTTTCAAGACAAAACATTAAAACATTAGTTACCTGTAAAAATTGTGATAGTTAACGTTTTAATCATTCTGTACAAAATCTTATTTGTTACTTTTTTAAATGTTGGACCATATGTGGTTTGATTGTAACTACAGTATATCGTCACCATTGATGTGACGATATTGATATGTCTATTGACATATCTACATGTTGATATGTCTATTATCTACGAAAGACTTATAATAAATACCGTGACCAACGTTTCCATCATGTACCAATGAATAAAACAAAAACATTTTTCTATAAGCATACTGGAAAAACAGATACTGCACGAGAAACAAAGGTTTTTGGTTGTGTGAATACAGTTAACAAGTTCACAAACAATTAATGGATAAATTGAAAATTATTTCCGACTCAACAATTTCGCAATTGTAAGTCGAAAGGATCATGATTTAATTACCAAGTAAATCGGTTTTTTTAAGATGTAATCCCAAATGTGAAGAATGTAAAACCTGTAATTTGAAAGAAAAGCTATTTTAAAGGCAAACAGATCATTAATTAAAATAAAAAAATTACATCGAAAAGAAAAAAAATCACATCATCTGACGAATACTTTTAATTAGAATTGCGATCTCTTTATAGAGCCGGAATAAAGGGCTGTTAAATTATAGCAATATAAGGCACAAAGCACATTTATTTGACACACACATCAAGACAATGTCTAATTTTACATCTTTGAGAGCTTTTACATAAAAAAAGCTCGACTTTATAGACGGACAATAACATTTTTAACAATTACTAGTTTTTAATAGCTCTTAAAAGTTAATGTTTTCTGTTGATATTGTTATTATGATAACTTGCCAACTAATAAATCCAGTGCAGCAAACAACATTACTGCGGATGATAAGTTGATAGGAAATTATGGGTTTTTAAATTTATAATTTGCCGTACCATATCATGCAATAATAAAATTTAGGTCATAGGTGTAGTATTTAAACACCCATGGATTCGTTTAGGAAATAACTAAAAAAAATGTAGAACTAAAGTGAAACGAACACGTAAAGTTCGTATCGGTATTGTTTGAATATGTTATCAATACATAATGTTTGCAGATACTCGCCGATCATGCCACAACCACCGAGGTCACACTCTAGTGTATTGTATAGTGGAAGCAAACAATCTTGAGGATATTATTTTTTATGTAAAAATATATAATTACATACATATTTTGGTTAAGTATAAGCGTATGATCCCGGCTATTTGATAATAATTAAAAGAACTGTGGTAGTAAAAATGATTTTAATTACGATTAGTTGCGAAGTTAAATTTAAAATTCAAAGAAGCATTAGTAGGTACAACAATATGAAATGCAATTTGACTGCGAAATATAAAAAATATCCATTACTCCCATGTTTCTTAATGTTTGTTTTATCTTTCCATAATTTAATAACAGATTTATTTTAGGATCGCCAACCGCGATTGATCTTAGACTGTAAAATACTTTGATTAAAAAATTAACATATTTTATTGAAATTTGTCATCGTCTATAGGAAACAAGCAGTTTCCCTAAAAACTTTACAAAAATGAATTCTCAAGATTCCTCACACCTTGTTGTATAAAGTGGAACAGAGCTCAGTGTCAGGCCCGGTGTTGCCCAATGTTGAGTGGCCCTCGCAAGGCCGACAAGCTCCTGGCTTCTTGACTTGGTGGGGACATCCCCTGCAGTCCTCTGAATGCTCCTTGGAAATCCCCTCTCGTTCCGTAATTCGATCGATATACGCAATCGAATCAGGTCCCTTCTGACTCCCCGATTGATTAACGTCCAGCTGCACCCTACCTGGAGCCGTTATCCAATGCAAACTCCTTTGAAACCGCATCTCATTATTCGCTTGGAGTGCGCAGTGGTATCCTCTTGTGCCTCATCGCTGGTTCCGCTTCTGGTAATCCCCTAAAGCTGAGTAGATCGAACTCTTACTGATACCTCATTTACTGAATCCTCTCAAAGGAGACAATTCTGATGACTGGATTAAATCACAATCCAATCCCTTATTAAGTGCCCTAATGGCATTTTATACATCTCTAATCGTACATGGAGTCTCCATAAACTGTCCTACTTTTATAATCCTATACTGTCACGCCTTTGTTAATTCCGTTGACGAAACCATCAATTTAGTTCGTCTCTTTTCTGCCAAATTGTATTTTTCATCACTCTGTATACGAAAATTGCTCGTTACCGTACAGCTGAGATCTACGAAAACTCTCGATTTCCTTACGTCAAAACAAGTAATGATCCAGCTGCTTTTTCGGTACCCAAACATTTCATTCCCGTACCCAAACAAACCATTTCCGTACCAAAACAAAATATTGCCGTACCCAAACAAACGAATTCCTTAATTTGACAGCTCAACCAGCTGACTTTATAAACTAAAAAAGACAGTTCAGCCGTATTGTGTTTACTTATAGAAAAATTACTAAATTATGAAATGTTGGATCAATTTTTATGAGTTTGGCCACTTATTTGCATCGTGATGAAAAGTACTGTTCACAACACGTCACAAAAGTACCATTGCCGTACCCAAGCCCTCGGCTTACGCCTCGCAAGTAAAACACTATCTTGCCCCGAAATGGGCTACTTTCGTGACTAGTAGTGAAATATACTATTTCTCCTGATGAATTTATTCCCTTATCATTATGAAAAACGTTGTATGACTATATCGATGGGATTAATTCAGTTTATGAATTTTATTTAATATATACTAACTTTCATAAATCTTTCTTAATTTCTCTTGGTTTATTTTATTGCTTTTAGATGATGAATGTGAAGTAAAATACAATAAGCATATGATTAAATGCGGCAAGCTAAACACTAAATTTATTCAATAAAATTCATTTGCCTTATTTTAACTTTAACTTTAAAAGAACTCTAATAACACCGGAAACGCCATGAAATATATGCGATAGAAAATATGCGATATCATAACATGTACGGCATCACTAAATGTAATGTATATTTCTTCTTCATCCATCTCTAATCAGCTTTGTGTTTTAAAAATCCTCTCATAAATGAATAAATAAAACTAGCATTGATAACGTTACAAATACTATTGGAATTGATTACATATTATCCTTTTATATTATGTATTAGATTTAATATTCAGATCGTAGAGTTATTAGGTGAAAGTATTGATCGATTGTTAAGCAATCATTAATTATCTTTGTAGATCCCTCTAAGAACCTTCATGTTCTTTGAGTTCAGTTCTTTCGGTTTTTTCAATCTCTTTACAATTTGTTTTTTGCAAGGAAAGTAAGAAAACTTCTACACACTCGTAACAGGATATGGTTTTATGACGAATTTAAATTAATTTCCTATGTCATCCTCCATTAGTATACTACACAATTAAAGTTCCTAGTATTGTTAAAAGTACTGGCCTATTGTTAACCCCTTGTTAATGAGAAACTGACAGTCGTCCCGCTTGGCCTTGGTAGTTTTTCCTTGAGAGCAATAAACAATTCAAATCTTACTTGAAAGAATCGAATAACACCGTTATTTGTCCTTTGTCACCGAAAATCCCTTATTCGAATACTCAAAAGGGACACGCTGCACGAAATGATAGAACATTGTTGTAAGTGTTTTTTTCCATTGATCTTGATAAGCTAAGCCGATTATAAAGCTGATTTTAACTTCTAGATGAGTAAACGAAGTAGGGAAATGCGCCCATAGTGCAGAGTATCCATAGGTTGTCGGTCATTCAAATTATGTGTTCACTTTTTATTTACTGTTGCAACTTTTTAAAAAAAGTCGAAATCATTTTACAACTAATCCCAAATACAAACAAGTCTTCTTTCTACAGTTACTTTGGTACATCTTTGCCTTAATATATGCTCCTGAACTGATACTGCTCCCAAATTACCTAATTTAGTACATCACAACAGTTTATTCAGTTCGATGTGACGGGTTTGGCAGTGATTATAGGTTATCGCCATATTTCCATGGTTGGTAAAAGAATCACTTTTCCTCTTGCAATAGAGAGTCCTATAGAATTTTTTCTATCAATGTAATATTTTTATTTTTTGTGTATAGTCTCATCGATAGAATATCTACGATATCATAATATACGACATCACTAAATGTAACGTATATTTCTTCTTCATCCATCTCTAATCAGCTTTGTGTTTTAAAAATCCTCTCATAAATGAATACATAAAACTAGCATTGATAACGTTACAAATACTATTGGAATTGATTACTTTTTTTTAATAAGTTACGATAAAAATGTTTAAGTTAATGTCAATGTTTAATTGGTTGTTTTGGTGCAATGATACTAGTATACAATTATAAATCATGCAGTACAACAAGGAGATACATTAGAATTTGAATACAATAAGCTAATAATATTATATATTTATCTTCTAAGAAATTCCTGTTGTATGTAGTTAAGAATATTATTTAAGAAGTGACCGATTGCGACTCATTCCCAAACACAGACGTGAAGTCTTGTTGAGAATTATTTCAAATCCTGTTTTTGATTGATTAATGCAAACCGATTATTGCTAAACAACGCCCTTAATGAGTTCAGACCCCCTTAATGAGTTTAGACTCCCTTTTTAAGAAATATTATGAGAGAAGTGACCTTTTATTTTTAATCACCTGAGGTCTAAGTTAGGTTTATGCCTCTCTCTGCCCTTATTTGTTGTCTTCTATCATTTTACTGTCGGAACCGCCTCGACATCATCAGTTCGTTACCGCGTCATCACTCCGCTCGGTCAGTCATCAGTCATCAGTCCGCGAGTGGACCTTGACTTTGCCATGTCGGCTGGCGGAAGCTGCCTTGGGCCGAGTGTGCGCGGACTGCACTGCCAAGCTCGCCCAAGGCTCCGCTCCGCTCAATGGCTCGCATGTCACTGGACGCTGCTGACTTGTGTATCAAGGTCGAGTAAACAACTACGGTATTCCGGGTCCGATAGTGAACTTTATTCGGCCGTGCTTCTTTTATGGCAAGTTCAGCAGATTAAAAGAGCTTTGGAATATTTCATGGCCAGTTCACGACGAATAAATAAACTGATTGGAGTGGTAATATTTGTTCCATCCTAAATATATCGCTAATATTAAAGGCATAATACCTAAATTGAACATGCTAACCACTACAAAATGATTTTAAAAATCTATAAACGCTTGAATGTAAAATAGAATTTCCCTTGTTGAGCCATTCAGAAGTAGTGGTTTGAAATATTGAAGTCATCTGCATGACAGTCACAGTATTGCATAGTGTTATTGGATTCGCGAGCACAAATCTATTATACTAATTTGCTAAGGAATTTCTTGTATAATTTGTTTTGCTTGATTTCCGGACTTTCCAAAGTGCTTCAAAATATTTTCACCCGAAATGATGTGTCTCAAGCAAGATTTCTGTAATAAAATTTATATCTATTAAAAGGTCCCTTCAGTGACTTAAAATTGTAATGAATTACCTCTAATCAGAATACTGTGGAGGCAAAAACTTTTAATTAGAAAAAAACATTTACTGGAAAACGTCCAGAACGTGTAACAGGACATTGATATTTTATAGTTACAGACACATATTTAGGCGAATGTCGGCTCTCATAGAGATTGAACAAGTAGAATTTGTCATGATTTACATTAAAACTAACTTGGCATCTTAATTGCAAACCAAGAAAAGGGTTTTTGCTAAGAACGTCTCGGTGGGTCAAACAAACGAAATTGTAGCTGAAGGAGAGAGTAGTTTATAGAGGTTATATTTAAATACTGGAAAATAAATTGCACAACCGCCCCCTTATCACCAATTTCGGAGCAGGTCACCTTCAACTTTCAAAGTGCGTGAGTGTGAAGGTAAATGTGTATTCAACGTTTTCTATAAACCACTTCAAGTGACCTTCAAGCAATATAACTCTTTAAATTAACAATCAACTTTTTCGCGTGAAAAATAAAAAAGTCCAACACTGCACACAATCTCACGGATATTATTAATTAGTTAAATTAGTGTGAAACAACGTGGCAACATCGGGCAGATACATATTTTTGAGAGGAGATATTGTGCATGAATGCGCATCTGGTAATAATTACGTCAAAACATATTTTTATTATTATTTATGATCTTGCCGGTTATTATTTCTGCGTGTACGATTTACCTTTTCAAATTAATTTACAATTTTCTAGCTACATGGTGATACATTACATTAAGATCAGCTTATACATAATTAAAATAGTACGTGTTGTTTGTGTTCAAACATTTGTTAACTTACTATATAAAATTGTATAATACCAAATTATGTTCACCTAATTCTGGACCTTTTGACTGATCAGTCGATCTGAGTGTAATTCAAATATTTTATAAACCAAACTATCGATTGAATTAAAAACATTACATTAAGATTTTAGCAGTATAGATTCCTTTGAAAATCAAAAATAACTCTCTGATTAACGGCATCAAAGTAGTTGTCATAATCATTACACTAGTTGTTCATTCTATTCAATACTTCTACTCAATGAGGCTTTTGATAAATAACACACATTAATATCTCATAAAAATCAGCTTATATTATCCTACAATATAAAAGTGCAACTAAAAATTCGAAAATATGTTTTTAATATTTGTTTAAACACATTAAAATGTGCCAACAATGGTGTAGTGAAGAAAGTCAAAAAATTCAATATTAGCTAAATCAATAACGGTTTCGTTTATCCAAATTCTATATCAACCATAGACTACCTTAAAACCCATTCAGAATTCCTTCCTGTGCTCAACACAGTATTGATAGTGATTGATCATTCCTGAATGGTCCGCAGCGTCGTTTATCACAGCAGATCGCTTCCTCGTGGAGACTTGGACGGTGGAGCGCGCGGGTCGCGGCCGAGACCCGGCCTTGTCACACTCGCCGGCGCCGCTCGTGCATCCATTGTGCGGCTGTTAAATCGTAATCGCCTCTCTTATACTTTGAGATTTCGTCTAGGGTCAGCATTCATTGGCTCCACGTTTACCGCTGGAGCTATTGACTTCGTTATCCGCTGTGACTCACGGTGATTTCCTCTTGAGAAAGGCTGCGGCGCGGCTGACGCAAGTAATTCGTGTTAAACGAACGGTATCGCGTGTTAAATGATTTGTTAGGACTTACCCGTAACCTTACCCAACGTTTATCTTTGTCATAAACGTCAGCTACGGGGGCTTTGTTCATTTATCTACTCACTAGATGCAGGCGGTCGTTAGATGCAGACTCGCTATCCTTGGCGCTTGTGATATTCCGCAGCATCTCTTGTTTACGACTTCAGACGCATTCACATGTGGATTCCGTGTTTTGAAGAAATTTCGCCAAGAGAATCTTCCGATCGCAGCAAACAATTAATTATTTTAACTAGCCTCTAATTAATTGTTTTCATCTCTTATTCTAATGAATGAGTATGAAACCAACCCTTCAATATTTTAACAGTCGGTTTGCAATGCTTGTGAAATTTAGATAGTTTATTTTGATACTTTAAATCAAACTTTAACGTTTTAACTTTAACTTTAACTTTATTTATAAATATTATTTATAATTGAATATTTTCTAAATTCGTTGATAAAATTTTAGCTATTAAGCGAAAATACAAGTGAAGATTTGAATACATTCAGATCTTTTATGCATGCCATTTTTCATAAAAATAAGACTATAAAGCACTAATTAGTAAAAAATTCACGATTGAAGTAATTAGTAGGAGAATGTTGAGAAAGATAAACAAATGAACTATTTCTACTGCTATTGAGTTATCCTCTCGGAATTACTCGGTAATATATTTTACAGTCGTAAACTCTTCCGCAGAATTAGAAAAAATACACGTAGGTCTTATGATGAATATAGAATTATCGTTCCTATAACAAACTAATTCCATAGGCAAAACAAAAATTAAATAATAAATTATTATAATCTTTTCTATAATTTAGTGGGTTAACTTAAAACGTCAACTAGTTTCCTTATGAAGTTTCGGGTCTTTATTACATGACTTAAGGCATGGGAGATGAGCTGAGTGCTGAGTCCTGACCTTGCAATGAATCACCATCAAGCTGCAATGACTGTACAATTACACCAATCTCGCGCCGCCGCGGCGTGCAGTGTGGCTCCTCGTGCTTAGACATCCCGGGGGTTTCCCGATTTCCTCCCACTTCTTCTGTTTTTGCTGTAATTTCATTTGTAATACTGAGCTAAATAACGCTCAAACGGAATAAAACTGGTAACGAAACGTCAGAACTGGATTTTCCTTATTATTTGTAATCACTGTGGAGTCTACAAAAAGACGTGAGAAATTACTCGTCTAGAGCTGTACACGTGTAATTAGCAGCACTGTTTAAATTATTACCCGAATTACTTAATTTTTCACAATTAATTTGCTGATATAAAGTTGGACAGTCATCCGCCACCGATGCTACATCTTTAGGTCAGTTGGTTATATTCCCTTGACATACTGTACAGGTTTCAGTAGCTAATACTATGTAATATTCAACAGAATTTGAAACTCGTGAGATATAGCCACATCTCCATCGTAACCCCTAATAGACTCGGGCGAATTCAAAACTACTTTTTTTTTGTTATTGAGTTTCAGTGAGATGGATGACTTAATTAGTCTTGTTTTTCCACTCAGACAGAGGTCGGATGAATCTCCGAAGATCACGTGTAAGATGCAGTAAATCTAAGATCGATTTGCTGGATTTCACTTTCACACCTTTGCAGCAGTTGGAGCCATCTGCTACGCTCCATCGTCGTGTCGTCGCCCATGGTTACCTGGGCGTCACGTGGTGAACTATGTCCACGGTGTCAACAGTGTACACAACCAGCCCTGCTGTTGACCAATGTCAGCGGGAATACTGCTCAACTTGCACAACAGTGAAAGCAGTGTTATGTTTGTCTGCATCAGCTCACGGTAGTCCATAGTGGACGTTGATTTGTACAGAATCTTGCCTTAATTATCGTACATAATCAATGATCTCTTCATCGATAGCTGAGTTTGCTAAAAACTTTCTTTTATGTTTGAATACTTCAGCTGTATTTATAGTTGGGAACGGAAAATATGTAGTTTTAATTGGTCTTTATTCGGATATACAGGATCGCCTATTTGAATTTTGACATATAAATTTTAAACCTTTACAAAAAGGATCTATTCCTTACGATGACTTTGAAACAAACTTTTATTCCAACAATTAATATCGACAACAGTACATTGGAGTGATTTACAATAAGCATGTTGACTGCAAAAACAATAAAATGTCCTTCGAACTCAGTTTACATAGAAATCGAATTTTTGAAAGTGTCCTGTAATTTTCTTTCTCATTATGTAAACATTTATTATAATTGAATACTGACACTGAAACTGACCCATGCTTGTAAAAAGTCATATTAAAGATAAATATTCTTGATTATTTTGCTCATCGGTTGCTCACTAAACGGCCCAGTAGAAATGTTTTCTGCTCGAAATGTGCCTTCGTTTTGAGCGATCAATTTCTTCTCAATAAAATGTACATCCAAACAATATTCATTTCATTATTTAAATGTCAATGTACTTTAAAAAATCTAATGGGAAGAATCTTTTTTTGTCGAATCTTGCTCAAACATTACACTACATCATAAAAATTACCCTCAGAAACTAAAGATACAGGACGAGTTTTACTTTGTAGACTGGTCGCCCACTATACTGCTTAAAACAAATTAATTTTGAATCCTATTTCAAATTTATTAATGATGAACAAGGAACTCCTTATAAATATAATTTATTTATCAAGAAAACTTCAGGAAATTCCCTAAGGAAATATGGTCTCGTTATGCTCTTGTACCTTGAATACATCCCTTCTTATTTTTTAGGTCAAACATTGTTTATGCTCGATTTAACTGAGTGTTCTTTATTAATCCAAACATGCTGCGGGATCAAACAAAACATTAATGTTTTGCGAAGGTCAGTCAGACGATTATAATTTAATCACCAATATGGCAGCCGAATCGTAATTAACACCTTGATTGTCATGGCCTTGATGTGAGTGTTTATTTTACAGTCGGTAAAATTTATCACTTTGAATGGGAATCTGAATTGCTGATGACCCGATAGAGTACGCCAAATACAAAGCACAACGTCCATCTTTGTCCTAAACATCTTTGTTTGAGACAAAGATGTTTCTGTCTGCGATAGAAAGTAGAGCCCGAAAGTGAGTCGCGCCTTTTAGCGGGTATTGGCCTCGATGTCGCATCGTCGTCCCCGATGTCGCCCACACTCTGGGTCTGGATACACGGGCGTTGTTGTTGCGCTGTTTTCCCGCGGCTCTGACGAATCTTGACCCCTGATTGGCTGACACAGTTCTTGTCCCAAATCAGAAGACGAAGCTGAGCAGTTGCTTTGCAACGGAAACGTCCGTACATCGAGATCTTTTCAGTACAGAACATACAAAGTAGTGGACAGAATTATAAAGGTCTTTGTTTTGGATCCCTTCCAAGTGATTAGATTGTTCGAATATATAGTTTCAATTCCGGGAGTTGGACAGTTCCCTTTCCAAGAGAAAAATTTCGTTGTCCGCGCGCTTAAAAACTAACAAATCTATAAATTTCTTCACTTACATTACAGTGCCCCTGTCCCCCACAATGAACAAACCCCCCTCTACTCTATAGAATGAATCGCCAGCCGCGGTGTCTCCGCTGACGAAAGGCCGGTTCCAGTCCGACCCAGTTCGCGGCTTATGTAACGCGGGTCCGCCGCTACCGACCCCCGCCGCGGCTCACATGGCGGCTGCCCACGTGTCCACCGACTACACAACAGTTACGCTCACGTATCACGTAATGTCGCGTTCCGATGTCACGCCATTCGTACAAACTGGACCGTAAAGTATTGGAGTGTTTTTTTTAACAAGTGGGTTATGACAATTTTTCAACCTAAAATGATAAATAACTTGGTATGAAGAAAAACAGTTTGTTTTTGTTCAGTTGCTATTTTTGTTTATTGTGTGATATGTTTATTTAACTTTTAGAGGTACATATAAGAGTTCACTTAGTCGCACAAAATACCGTGAACACAAATAGCGTCATCAAAGACAACCAAAATGTTAATTAAACAAACAACGGAAACCACTAATATGTTTGTCGATTGTAAAAATAAATCCTTTGTAGATGACGATGTGTAGGGGAAATGATTTGAAACTATTTGGGTTAGCTGTGCTGTGGGTTGGGAACATCTCAATAATATTTTCAAACAGAACAAATATTTCAGAACTAGTCTTACAAATATTTTCCCACTTCTCAAATCCACTGAAGAAACAATGTCGTGGGCCCCCGAAAGAGCAGTGAACGACGGGGACAGTGTGACGGCAGACATCTGAGGAGTTGCGTTTACTATAAAGCACCCGACGCCGACGGAGAGAGTGAAAGTGGCCAAGGCCGGGACTGTGCAATCCGGAAAGTCGGCTTCAGGACGTGGTTCATGCCGGTAGCTCTCTGGTGGTCCTTCAGGTCTGGCAGGGCTCGGTGGGCCAGACATTCCCTCAGAGCGTGGTTCATGCCGGTAGCTCTCTGGTGGTCCTTCAGGTCTGGCTGGGCTCGGTGGGCTAGACATTCCCTCAGAGCGTGGTTCATGCCGGTAGCTCTCTGGTAGTCCTTCAGGTCTGGCTGGGCTCGGTGGGCCAGACATTCCCTCAGAGCGTGGTTCATGCCGGTAGCTCTCTGGTGGTCCTTCAGGTCTGGCTGGGCTCGGTGGGCCAGACATTCCCTCAGAGCGTGGTTCATGCCGGTAGCTCCCTGGTGGTCCTTCAGGTCTGGCAGGGCTCTGTGGGCCAGACATTCCCTCAGAGCGTGGTTCATGCCGGTAGCTCTCTGGTGGTCCTTCAGGTCTGGCTGGGCTCGGTGGGCCAGACATTCCCTCAGAGCGTGGTTCATGCCGGTAGCTCCCTGGTGGTCCTTCAGGTCTGGCTGGGCTCGGTGGGCCAGACATTCCCTCAGAGCGTGGTTCATGCCGGTAGCTCTCTGGTGGTCCTTCAGGTCTGGCTGGGCTCGGTGGGCCAGACATTCCCTCAGAGCGTGGTTGATGCCGGTAGCTCTCTGGTGGTCCTTCAGGTCTGGCTGGGCTCGGTGGGCCAGACATTCCCTCAGAGCGTGGTTCATGCCGGTAGCTCCCTGGTGGTCCTTCAGGTCTGGCTGGGCTCGGTGGGCCAGACATTCCCTCAGAGCGTGGTTGATGCCGGTAGCTCTCTGGTGGTCCTTCAGGTCTGGCAGGGCTCGGTGGGCCAGACATTCCCTCAGAGCGTGGTTCATGCCGGTAGCTCTTTGGTGGTCCTTCAGGTCTGGCTGGGCTCGGTGGGCCAGACATTCCCTCAGAGCGTGGTTGATGCCGGTAGCTCTCTGGTGGTCCTTCAGGTCTGGCAGGGCTCGGTGGGCCAGTCATTCCCTCAGAGCGTGGTCGCGGCGGGCCAGCAGGACGTTATTGTAACTGCCTTGAGGAAGACAATCACAACGCGTCCGGGACATTGGCAGAGGGCCAGAATATGTCGCGGTGACGCCTTCCACAAGCCTTCCAATGTCGAGGGTAGCTATGTTGAAGCACTTGGAAATATCGAGTGGATATTGTCTTTATAAACATGTTTTAGTTAATTATATTTAAATAACAATACCTTTGGAAGTTTTGGATTTTTGTATTGTTTGTTGTATTGGAAAACTAAGAAAAAACCAAACAGTTCATTCCACATAAATAAAAAATGCATGCGTTCAATACGCATGCATGCATACGTCTGTCTATTTTGTTAGACGGACATACCAGAAATATTGAAGTTTCATATGTCTTTATTGCCTTCTAGGAAACGTTTTTGTGCAATTGCTTGTCATTAATAATACGAAAGAAAGCTAATAACGAGCATGTCTCTCGCCTGCGACACAATGAACGTAACTGTAAACTGCAAATTACAGTCCAGACTTTTTTAGAGGATAACAATGCGTGAGGAACTAACCACATGTCCCAAGTTGAGTAATGATGTAATGGGGAGCGGTAAACATTAGTGATGTAAGGAATCGCGGCAACAGCCGACAGTCAGCCCCGCGGTAACCACTGACTTCCCTGTGGCTCCTTGTTTCCTCAACCACACTTAGATGCTGTACCATCACTCTTTCAAACCGAGCACTTGACTGTGGCCAGTAACTTAATACTGTTATCTCTTTCTCATCTAATGGTATTTAAAATTAAGGCAATGCTAGAAACACAACATCCAAAGTTGATTTCAATCAAGCAGAAATTCAGAACCTACGGAGATTTTTTAATTTGTAGCAATCAAAAGAGGGGCTCCGGTCCCGCGCGACTACCTGCTCTTACATACCGGCTAAACTTCTACATAATATGACAAACGAACATACATGATATAACAAACAAATAAACTCACGAACCTTCACGCTTATAACATTGATTTTAAAGAAAAAACTGATAGTCCAAGCAACGTTAAATTTTGAAGCCGAAAAAAGCTACAAAAATTAGCTCATTCTGGTAGAGAATTTCGGTATTAAGGAAATTCATTATACCTTTTTATCCTCTCTATTGCACTCCTTGTTTTGAAATTTTAATAGTATAGGCCTACTCCCTTTTTAACCCTCGCCCATATTTTAGCCCGGTAGTCGTAAAAATATCCTATTTTAGACTGTAGCGGCTAGTGCCGAACTAATTTCACGAGTGCTCAGTTTCTGGCTTCGAAACATCAGTATGCATGAACGGTCTCCTTTTAGTTATCAATGCTAATAATATTAGTAGGATTAAGTAAGTCAGCTTAAACGACATATCCATATGTTACGCTAACTACCAGCTGCTTATTTTAACTTAAATATTTCTTTGTCAAAAAATTAAGAATATTTTTCATTTAATGTACAAATCTCCATTTAACACACGTACATTAAATCTATTTAATGTACGTATGTATTGAATCTTATTATGAAGATAACTTTATATCATTTTGAACGGGGGCGAACCCATGGATAACGTCAGTAACATCTAGTTAGCTATAAATCAACTATTTCGCATAACCGGTTGAGGTTAAACCGACATTTATAGAGAACTAGCAGTTCCCGTGGCTTCGCTCACGATAAACACTATAGTATGACCTTGATTTGACGAATCTGAAGGGACTAAATGAAAAAAGGTTATTTTAAGGAATATGTAATGTAGAGGTCTGTTTACGTGATGTGGCGTTATATAGGTTTAAAAACAGTTGAACTTGTATTACAGTCGATACTGTAGGTTTTCTTTTCACAGTCATAACTCTAAAACGGCAAGACGGATTTTAACCTTAAATGTGTAAATTTTAAGGTATTTCTATGCATACAGCTCAGAATTGTCAAATAGGGTATCAATAAAGTACTATAAAGAGCTGAATGTTTGGAACAGTGGCGCTATCCGTTGATGGTGTTTCAAACTCGATTCACTTAGTTTACAGCTTAACATACATTGCATATATGGGCGATTTTTAATATAATTTCAGAGGTCAACTACAGATTGCAGCACTTATTTTTTCCCGTGCTAAGCCAGGACACCCTCGAATTAGGTGAAAAAGAAATTCGCCAAACAATTTTGGGGGATGAATACGTTAAGGACGCCATAAGGGGAAAACTATAGGTAGGATTTAAGTGTATGAGAGTTAATATTTTGTTTATAACCTTAAATTAAATAATTTCTCGAATTGCATGATACTTGTTGTTTGTATTCACTGGATGCAGGATATTTACATCCAGTGAACCTTAAATTGTAACGCATTTAAATGTTTAATTAATTTTCCTCTCCATGAATTGTTTGTAGAATATTCCATGGGTCGCATCGGCGGTTTATCAGATTGTAACAAGGTCTGGCTCGCATGCATGCTGATTCTGACAGTTATGCTGTTATACACTGACACTGACACTGCGCGTTTTCAAACAATCACGACTTTTTACATTATGATATAGTAATACCCCAAACTTATTTTTAACGGTTTCAAAAAAAAAAGAACAATGATTGCCTTTGGAATTCACATTCATTACATCAGTATAGTTTAAGTAGATTATGAATCTATAACGACCTGGGTACAGCAGGCCTGCTTACTCAGTGAATTTCAAATGGTTTAACAAATTACAATTACATTGTTATCATCATCAGATTAATTTATTTTCTTTAAATTATTTTAGAGGCGATACATTATATAACTGTACCGTCAATTTCACATTTAATTTCAGTTTTACTTCCTACATAACCGTCTCTAGTAAAAAGGCCGCGGCTTTCGAACTGGCAACACCGCTTTTGAAAGGTTTGTAAAGCCACATTTTATTGAATAGTCATTATGTTTTACATTTTAAGTTTAACAAGTAAAATAGAATAAGTAGACTGTTTCACATATCTGCTGAATTAAATCTAGTAGGATTTGGGATGTAGAAAAAGCTTTGTTGTGATGTAAACAAGGCCAACTGGTTTAAGAAGGCCACATGGCAAAACCCCATACAAAAATCAGCTGGCTTTTAGAGCCAGCTGATTTCAAGTAAACAAAAGATAGTCCCATAAGAGATACGGATTAACGAATGAGCTGAACCACGCGATTAGACGCGATGTTGCCATTTACTAGCGCCGCGGCCTTGTTACTAGAGGTGGCTATACTTACTATCCTATAACGCTCCGAAAAATGAACTAATATATGAAACGCAAACAACATAGATTTACAGTAGGCCTAAATAATTGGAAAAACCAAAGCATTAAATAACAAACTTTAACAATGCAGAAAAACAAAACATCCGTTGTAAATATTAACCAACTACAGTGGACGGAGATAAGTTTAAAAATAGTATCGTAACCTGGCTTTGGCAGTATGTAAACGTAAGCCGTTTAAAGAGTTAAAGTTTAAAGAGGGAGCTGCAGTCAGGAAAACACCGCGTTTCTTCCTGGTTCTTCTCAAAGGTAAATCTTCTGTATATTTGTCAAATACGACTCAGCTATCATCGCACAGCCCAAACTATATGACCTACATAGTTACAGACAACACGTCACTATCCAGTGAATACAAACAACACGTATCATGCAATTCAAGAAATTATTTAATTTAAGGTTATAAACAAAATATTAACTCTCATACACTTTCCACCAGCATTTAGATTCAAAATGCATTAGTTTTTTCGACATTTTGGAATAGTATTGAATGAATCCCTTCAAATTCAACTTAATTGTACTATATTCCTGAAAGAAATAATGTCAGCCAATAATACCGCCATGGTTATTGATTTGATTGAATATTCTACCGCCTCTAGTTTATTCGCATAAACTATTGAGAGAGTAATGTCCAATTCTTTGTAATAGATTGTGCATGTAATTCCCTGTTAAAAGCCTTTCTTGTGCAGGACGTATCTTTTAAAGATTTATAAAAAAATCTCAGACAGGAAATAAACTATATGTTTTGCAAAATAATATTTGCATCTAGGAAGAATTATTGAAACCATATAGCTTCATAATTCCACAATCCATTTTTAAACCTTTACTTTTCATAACAACGCTTATCGATTAGTTTTAAGTATGAGTTGTAGTTTCCATTAGTTTTAAGTATGAGTTGTAACTTACTTTTAAACAAAATTTTAAAAACTTATTACCTTCCTGAGTAAAAAAAGGTGTTGCTGAAATTCTTTGAGTTATCGAGTTTGTTTTGTCCAGTTATAAAAAACCGAAAAAAAAACTGCTGAACTGAGTTCGAACTCCTGTTCATAATTTATTACTTATATTTAAAAGCGTTTTGTATTAAGGTCACTTGAACTTATGTAAATTGTATACTTTACCAAGCGAAACTTGTATACATTATGTAAACTCTTATACATTATTAAACTCTATTGTATTAAATGTATTTGATTCGTTTTGGCCGATGTAAGAAAAAATATATATTTGGTTAATATTTTATACAGCGGAAGATTTGTTTTTCTGCATTGTAAAAGTTTAATCTTTAATACTTTGGCTTTTACCAATTATTTACTGTATATCGATGTTTATCGCCTCTATATTTTGAGAGCATGATTGTACGATGCTGTTTTATCAACATACATATATCTCAAATTACGTTTAAGAGTGTATTTTGTGAGGCCTATTCTGTTTCGCCCACTCATTCAAACGTTTTGATATTCGCCCTATCAATAGAGCAAAGCAACTTTTTTACATATTCTGATAAATATGTATAACTATTAAGCAAGTATAACAATTAGGCTTTAATTCTCAGCAGGCAGTAACTAGGAACAGTTACCTTAACATTTATTGTAATATTTTTAAGGGGAGGATATAAAATGAGGGATAAATTATTGTTTCTAAGCTTTTTTATTGGAATATAATCAGAATAACGAGCAAAGAGGCAAATTTTCATTTTAGGATAGCCTTTGGGCTACAACTACAACATTAACAAAATTGATGTTTACCTTCTCTAATTATACTTTAGGAACACTTTACATCATGATGTAATTTATGCTTATTTTATTTACTTATCAATACCAGTTATTAATTGAGTTATGTATAATCAAAACAGGTTGACTTACCAGATCCGCCAGGCCAGATTACAAACTGGCGGGCGCAACCAGTCGGCCTTGTTTACATCACAACAAAGCTTTTTCTACATCCCAGATCCCACAAGATTTAATTCAGCAGATATATTATAAAGACGCAGCGTGAAACAGAATTACTGTTCAATAAAATGTGGCTTCTTTTACATTTTACATGAAATACTACAAATCGTCATTTAGAAGAAAAATCTTGAATTTCTTGCTGTAATGTATTCGAAACTGGACCAGTTGCCATTTGATCATGCTTAAAACAAAAACGATACTCCGGGTATTTAGAAAAGATACAAGAGTTAGGGCCGATCTTTCAAAATTCAAAATGCCAAATGCAACGAAAAGGTTTACTGGGTGGGAGAAAAGTACTAGACATCAGGAAACTGTGACTAATTCCCTATTGCCGTATTGCCAACACTGTATTGGTAATATAATTATAACTTCAAATTCAAATTCAAATTCAAAAAATATTGATTCCTCTATTAAGTACAATAAAAATTTACATTTATGTTGTCATTGGAATTATTTCCCCGCAAAGACTACATATCTGTGCGCGGGGAAAGAGAACTGTCTCCAGCAGTTTTTAAAGTTGTCTTCTTGTATGATTCAGGCACTCGTACACTACTTAATTTAATGTAAGCGCTAAACCTAAGCAAACAAAATTTGTTATAAACTATCATATAAACTAGGTGTACGGAATGGAAACTGCATTAAAAAGCAAAATAAAAATTAAAAAAAAACTGATTTGCATTTCGTCAATTATGGGTCGGTACTATGAGCTGTTACTTACTAACTATCGGAGCTTAACAAGAAATAAATAACAAATGAATAATAACAGAAGAATATGGTGAGCCCTGTTATGTGTATGGCGACCGTATCAGCGCTTCAGCGGCGATCTGTCCGATATTAAAGAGCCACTCCGTGACCCTTTTTTTAAAGAGTGCGACACTGCCCCCTTCTGAATCCAAAATTACAGAAGGTAGATTACGGTATAGAACGTGAGCCAGATAAAAGGGATTATTGTTCACTGATTGGATCAATGATTTTGGAAAAAGATATTTAAAATTTAGCCTGTGCTTAAAACTTAAAGTTTTCCATTAAAACAGCTAGGGAAAAGTAAACACAAAGTAAGCTAGGCAGGCAATAGGCAGGTAAGAGCTCCGGTAAGAGGGAGTCTACCGGTTTTACTTACAGTAGACTCCCTCTTAACCGGACACCTTTTAACCGGGCATCGGTTTAACCGGACTACCAACTCTCGATGGAAGTAACATCTTTTTAACCGGAAAATTTTCATCAGAACATCAATTTAACCGGACGTCATCGGCAGGAAATGGGCGGTATTGTTTCTAAAATTCGTATTGGAAAAATATTTGAGACCAGTAATGATGAGTCTTAATACTCTTTGCAATTTAAGTAAAATGAATTAATTTTTGAATTATTTAGGAACGATATTGACGATTCCCATGGAAAATATACTATAGACAACTATCGTAAAATATCTAATTTTTAAAATATTGATTTAATAGTTAGTTTTAGGTCTGTTTAACCGGAAAACCAGTTACCCGGACTGGCCTCGGTCCCGAGGAGTCCGGGTAAAAGAGAGTCTACTCTACCTTATTTTTTTTAATTTTAGCCGCTTTCCTTGGGCGAAACTTAACTTACAGAAGCAGATAGTATAAGGCCTTTATGAAACCTCTTATGTTATGACACTATTGCCAACATAATATATTGGCAATACTACAACGGTTCTTTAATGTCTCGTTATACCTTTCACCCACCCGTTATATAAAAAATAAAAAATCACAGGTTAGTTTATCTCCGGTTAGCAAGGAACACTAATGACAACAGCAGGCTTCGTGTCAGGCGGTCGTGCACCCGTCAGGGTATCGGCCGTCAGTTTTGTGACTCAAACCCTGTTACGTCACTCTTGCTCCACTCTTCCCTTCCACGATCCTCAACCTGATTCAGCACATTCTTCGCGCCGATCGTTTTGTAGGGTGTTAATCCTATATGATAACATAAAACTCGGTGTTGGCTTTAATGGCCACTTCTTGCAGTAGGCGACACTGTTTTCCAATTTCCCTCGCGGTGTTCGTGTATATAGCCTCCCACCGGTCGTCCTCCCCGCTACTTCCCCGCCGCAAGGCTAGCCCAAGGTGTGCGGCTTCGAGCTCGTTTACCGCGTTTGTTTTCCTTTGATTACACCGACTAACCACTCAAGCACGTTATCTGGTCTCGGCACATTGCGGTTTCGCCATTGAAACCGAGTGCCAGGAATGTAAATGGCGCTAAATTTTATCACACTTTGCGATCAAGCAGAGTATTATTTTACCGTATCGGATAAGACCAATCACTTCTTGTTAATTAATGAATTGTCCCTTTATATATGTGGAGAATATTGCAATTACTGCTCGTATTTGTAAAATTTGAATTATAAACAAATTTTCAACAATCGACGTAAAAATAGTCATAAGGAAGGTATTGTCGCCATTAAGTAGGCTTCATGTTAACCCCAAATGGTCATAACGTTAATTCAGTTTAATTCAGATTTAATTCAGTTTTTTATAAATTTCACGATGATCCAATTAAAAGATCGCATGTATTTTTATTATACTTTTTGCATCAAAGTAAACTCTTGTAAGCAATTATATCGTTTTAATGTCCTCTGTAAACACATTTGTTTGAAGAAAGGTTTAACTTGGGTTACATTTTCTGATGAGTGGTCACTTTCTATTTGTAACCAAACTTTGCAAAAATATTCTAAGAATCTCAGAGATTTCACCGATCAATATTCACAATTCATTGATCTTGCAGAATACGTAATCCAGAGACTATGTTAACAAAGTATTATGGAGAAAAAAATTTTATTTACAATCAATTCAGCACGTTATATAATGCATTTAGGTGACAACAATATTAGGTAGACTTATCAGAGAGGTTTTGCAACAGAAGAGAGGTATGATGATTCATAGCATAGATGGCTATGGTTGAACTTTGCAACTGATTCAAATACTTCCGGTATACCTAGTACAATAAATGACACATCGCGCACTCGCTGTGTGTGTCACAGCTTTTATCGGCATACTTTGAGAAAAGATAAAAGCAAATACACGTTGAAAGAGAATGTATGTGATTCGGATGAAAAGAACATGTCAAATCTGAAAAGAAGTTCTGTAGGCCTAACCACTTGACTTATCACTGTAATTATTTCTTCTTTTATTAATTCTATCAAGTAAACCGTTCTCCATAAAAATATGTTCAAAGAAATACAGTACACAAAAAATAGCCTTCATTAGGGAAGTAAAGCTGCTAAATTTAATACGTGTTGATCTGTTCAAATTTATCAATCTCGTAATGTTAATTATGACACGCGATAAAAGTGTGCTTAGGTATAAAAGCAAATACGTAGCTGGGATACACAATTGTTCTTGATGTCTTTGGCTATGGTGATTCATTATGTTTCAAAGTAAGATTTGGTGTTTCAATTAGAAAGACAATCTTGAACTACAAAGGGATTTTTACTCTGTGTCTTGGTCTAATCCCCGCCGAGCCCATGAACCAAGAAAAATCACCTTTAGGTCATTATCTCTATTGCTATGATTTACATTTCAATTTCACATTCACGTTCACATTTCAATCGACGTGTGAGTGAGTGGCAGTTTGTGGTCGCGGCTCTGCTGTGTTTATCATAACACTTTCGACACCATCGCCGAGCCGTAACTCCGCGCTGTCACCGCTCGCCGCGACATCCGCACATCTGTCTGTGCAACACGCCACTGTGCAGATTACACTTCTCGCATCCGCATCGCATCAAACATGACTTGCGTTTCTGAGTAAAAGTTACGTTTCTGGACAGTTTTTATTAATCAAAGGTGATACATTGATACATGATCAAAATAGGTTGCGCAAGGTTTGCCCGCTTGAATAAAGATTGTTTTAATTCAACGTAATTTGACATTGAAGTTCACATTCCAAGGTGTAAAAACAATTTCAGTACTGAACATGTTTATTTGTATTAGTTCTAAAATACATAATTAAACAATATATAATTTGTTCTAGTAAAAGTAATAAATTATTACATTTTTCTGATTTACGTAGGAATGTGAACGACATATTTCCTGCCGACAAGCCCGGCCTCCCCTGGTGGGGAACTGAAGTTGTTCACTGAAAGACAGCTACAACACTACCTCCAATCTTGACAAATTCCGACATTTTACTCAGTATTCGTACCTAAACTAGCAAAAAACAGTTAGGATCCCACTGGGAGCAACTTTAGAATTAAATGGATTTTTTGTAATATGATGTTTTAATTACAGATATACTACCCTGGATACAGATAAGCTATGAGATAAACTTCTCGTTTATGAGTATCGGAAACGTTTACTCCATATTTTCGATATGACTAGTAGTCTAGATAGTGTAGATCGTATCTCGTTCGGCGGACGCGGATGTGATGCGGGGTGATATTTGCGTACGCGGCCTCATAGCGACCCGGCCGCCGAGGCAACTCGCCTTGGACTACTTTACAGCTCGATCACACAAAAAATCATATCACAAACACCAGACAGCAACGTCGTCGGCTCGATGTTTCCGTGGCCTGACTACCTAAAACTGTCAAAGGTTGCGTCTCTCGTAATGACTGGTTTATAACTTAAAATCTATAATTGCTTTAACGATTCATCATCCCCCCCCCACCCACACACACACACACACACACATACAAGTAGCCTAGAAATCACATCGATAATATTGAAAGAAATCCACATATAAGCCTACTTTATTTTAAGAGTTTTAAAAATCACTTAAGAAACAGCTAAGTACTGAAAGTTTATTGCGAATACTTTTAATTAGACCTATTCACCAAATTTATCATTGGGGTTATTGATTAATTATCCTATTCGCCAATGAATTATTGATCCTAACAACATGAAGTAGGCATCAAAAATATCTTAGCCTTGTAACTTCAAAGTTTTCAATATTTAGATTTAGATTTACCCAGATTTAGACTTAGATTTTTGTTTAGATTTTAGATTTTTTTAATTTTATTTAGATTATCTTAGATTTTATTTAGATATAGATTTTTTTCGTTTTTATACTTGTTTGGAAGAACAAAGTTTTATTTGCAAAAGTGTCTTTTGATACTTTTGGCGTTTACCGTAAACAAGTAAATTTCTTTTCACTTTTGGCGCTCACTGTAAAAAAAAGTTAAACAGTAACGTCTTGTGGTATATTTTTCTCATCTTCCTATTACTCTGAATGAGCGATTCCCATTTCTATTTAGTAAAATTTTTTATTTGGATGAAGTTTTCATTTTAAGATGACTTGAAACGCTGGTGAAACAATTTACGAAATCGTTAGAAACGCATTTTTTGTAGTTAGAAATGTATTTTAAAGTTGAACATTTATAACATAGGACCTTATGGATTACCACATAGGTGTCACGGAATAGCATTGAAAATGTAAACAAAATAACTCTGTTCATGGTCGTAAATAGAGTGGTGAAGGATGACAAGACATGCAATCTGCACTTAGTAAAATTACACAGAGCCCAACCCACAGCGCGGGGTAAATTAATTAGAGTGACAGTATAACTTCCGCGCTCGGTCCTCCGAAATTACAGAATTAAACAGAACATTAACAGGGCAAAACATATACCAACCGATAAAAAATAGGGAGAAATTTTTAATTTTAAAACTTTACATTCATCCAGAACCACGACTCCGTCTCTGGCGCAGCAGCGGTCGACGCGAGCCAATTTAAGGTATAATATTTTTGTCTCGGTTGATTAAAGTTTCCAATCGCTTGGTGATGGCGGAGGTGACTGGCAACTGCGTGTTTGTCGCCGACCGTCACCGGACATTAGAGCCTCCCCGCGGCGGAGGAACCTCCCAGTAAACAATGTTCCACGCGGCGTTAAAATAGAAATTGCACAAGTGGCGCGGAAACGTGAAAACAACCCTGCAAACACCCTGCAACCCGTGTTTGTTTAGTGACCGCGGCCTGGAGGCATTTACTGAGACTATGGGATTTGATTTAGCTTTTGGTCGGCGTTTGTATCTTGAGGGTTACGAAGATGGCAGTAATCATGATAATATATAGACAATATTGATCTTACCAAGTCGGGGAAAACAGAGTTGTCAGTTGATCATTTTTCCGTTGCGCCATAACTGGGAATCGGTGTACTTTAGTTTCGCATTTGTTTTTTGCATTCACCACACGCCATTCGCCTCTGCAAGAATTACAGGTTTCATTCACTTCCTTATAATAATTATTTCTATTTACTTTTTCGAGGGTTTCTTATGACCCATGTAAAAAGTGATTAAATAGTAAAGTTTTTAAGTGTGCATAAGAGACTTTTGATGTATTGGCATATTCTCTTTGTTTACATAGTTTTAATTTGTATCCTTTGTTTAGTGAACTGAAAACCCATAAGATTTCAGTTCACTAAACAAAGTTCCAATACGTCCTGTTTGGATTTTTTATTCCTTATAGAAAATTTTGTTTTGTAAAATTTGATCATGTCAAGTAAAATGATAATCTTATCTTTATATGATTAGATTAAATTTACTTTTCTTATTATTTTTTTACATACTTTGAGCACGTGTACTGCTTTAGGCTTTGTCCTCCACTTCTAGCTCTATTAGTGTTTGTTCACCATATTAGGGACATTTTCATTGTTGTTAACATCTAACTGGCTGTGAAGCGAGCCTCGGACCCGGCGCTCCTTTGTCTGCTCCAGGCGTCAGTCATGACCGATAATTATGTAACAACTACGTGTATTACACACCCCCCTTACCTCGAGCTATTCACCCGCTCAAGTATCGCAGCGTCCAGATTGTGTCCGCTCCCTAAATTGTGTCTAGCATTGTCTAACATAAAGTTTTTACAATTATGTGAGGTTTTATCTTCTCCAGTTTCCATCCAGTAAGTTAATTCTGGTAAAATTTCTTAGTTATTTTTTGTCTTTAACATTTTCAACTAGTACAACGATTTGTGACCTCAACATTTTTACATTGTGGAGGGAGACCCTCTAGTCTCTAAAAGTACTACTGGCCAAAGAGTTGGGATGAGTGGCCTCCCCAATATGAGTGAGGCGGAATGCAATTTTCATTCGTGTGACGTCATGACGTTGCGGAACTTCTTTACGGCAACCTGGGTGTCGGATTACTTGCGGCAAGAGGGGAAAAAAGGCCAACACGGGATGACCTAATTGCCCATGTGTTGTATACCGAGATAAGGCGTTCACACGAATATCACCCCGGCATAAGAAAGTGACATGAGACAGCAGACGAGACCTCGGCAAATGCCTTTTGGCAAAAGAGAAGTATTTACATATGCGCTTTCGTCATTGGGAGATGTTGAATGTTTAAAATATTCTTCTTCTTTCTCCGCGAGTTCAGATTTGTACATTCTCAGTTTTCCTATTAGCGTTTTTAATGCTGCAAATCACACTTTTCCTGCTGTCACTTAGGACCCTGGTCAAAAAAGTCCTAGTCATTTGAACAAAGAAGGAAACACTGACATGCGGCGGGAAATTGCTGAAGTGCGATTCATGCGATGTTTATAAGTTGACGTCATTCAAGCCTTGCAAAATTTCTATGGACAGAGCTAATCAATGTAAAAGAGTCGAATATTAACACAACATAGGTTTGTTTACCCTGCCAATTTTTTATTTCATTTTAACCTAAATTACGGAAGGATTACCATCTCAAGCTAGTTATTTATTTCTAGTAAAAATCCGACAAAGAATGATTCCGGTAAGAATGATATCAAAGCTCAATCAGTGTTGCGTAGTTTTGAGCAAGAACCAAATAACGCCATAGGATTGGACACACAACCTCGAACAGCGTTTTTTTGCCCTTTGGTTTATCTTCGATCTAAATATATATCTGTCAGAGCAAAAACTCAAGGAGGGCCTAACTTCTTCTGAATAAGATACGACTGTGTTAACTATGTTGTCTACATGTAATAAACAGTTCATTAATTAAGTCAAGTTCATGAATTATTTAACATTTAAATTTTAATATTTTTTAAATATTTAGAGTTTTAATTTAAATATTTTTCCTAAGTTGAAATTTTAACTGTCTCAGGTATATTGTTTTGCTTATGCATGTCAGTAGCTATACACAAAGAGATACAGAAGCACATTTCGATAGTTGTCTTTACAAAATCGCTAAAAAATCTTTATGAATTCTAAATTTTACAGTGTTAAACTAAAACCACGAATTATCTAATAAAGTGTGTCTATTTCCGCTAGGCCTTTAAAACTCATCTACAGGGTGAGTTTTAATTGTCCCCCCCCCTTACTTTTTTTACATTTCTAAAAATAACTATCCCAGACCCCGTCCAAACATTATTGGGTAGTAGGTACCTCGTTTTGAGGGGGTACTCATTTTCGGCCGCCATCTTGGATCCGCCATATTGGATCCAAAATATTTTTTTCAAATGTAAAAGTGGTGTTGTGACCCATCATTTCAAGCTAGATTTTTTCACTGATTACAGTGCCGCAATCCGTTTTTTAATATCTCGATTTGTTCTCAAGATATGAGTACTTTTAATTTATTTATTTTCAACCAAAACTCACCCTGTATATATTAATACGCAAGCGGTTTTCTTTTCACAGTCCAACCGCAACAACGGCTGGACCGATTTTAACGTTTGAGGTATCTAATTAAAGGGAATTTTATGTAGATTTGTCAACAAGTCCCAGAATTTTAAAAAAGGGTGTCACTTAAGCACAGTAAAGGGCTGAAGTTTCGGAACAGTGGCGCTATTCATCGACATTTGAGCAAGCTCAGTTTACTTTGTTTACAAACTGAACATATGGCCAAGCTCTGAAATAGTTCTACAGGTAAACCACAGATAGCAGCAATGAATTACAATTAATTTTTCGAAAAGAGCAGTTTTTAATTGTTCAGCTGGTTTGGCTTTGTTTTCAACAGATTTCTTTTTTAAGATTTATTATGTAATTTAGGTTATGTTATGAAGTTTTTAAAGCTTTTATACATTGCAGTTACCAGTTTTACAATGTAGTTTACGATATCTCATAGTGTTTTTTGAAGTTATATTAACCTGAGCAAATCTATTTTTGGATTTGGTGCATTTATAATGCCACCGATAAGAAGAAGACGAACATAGACCGGTCGGAAGAGTCGGAAAGAACACGATCGCAACCGTGTAACATTTTATGCATCACCCTCCCGATGTAACATTTTATGCTCCTTCCAACCTCAGACCAAGGAACTAAAAATGTTTTTATTGTGGTGGGTTGCATTTCAAGAATGAAAAGACTGGTAGAGTAATGGATCATTTACACGTTTTTACCACAAAGGAAATGTTGCCTATAAAGACAGCCGTTCCCTATAATATCTGTTTTGGCGATAATTTATCAATAAACTGCAGCGGCAAAAGGAAGTCATTGCTCACGGCGCCAGTGTTTGCTCTTGCTACATGTTGCTGTAAGCAGAGCATGATCTTTTGCCGGTGTTAAAATATACATTTCAGAAAAAGAGGACATGGAGAAATGAAGGTGTTCCCTAAAAAATCGTTTACGTTTACCAGAAACTCCTACGGTATATAAAATTAACTTTAATAGTTTCAGTAGTTAAGCCATAATATTGTTAATGAAGTTAGCCCTTTGATTAAACTTTAAAAGTATATAAGTAGGCTGATTATTCTTCATGATTTTTGCTCGATTTCGAGCTACGTGTTATCTAGTTGAATATTAATCATCATACGATCAGTCGGAACGTAGAACTTCCAGTCAACGAGAAGATTGAAATGAAAGATTGGAACGTGCAAGAATAACTGAGAGCATCGAAGTGCAGTCTGCTGCCGCACTGTTGTGGTTGATGCTGAAAGCGAGAGGCTGAGAGTGAGCTGAGTCCAGTCCAGTCCAGTCCAGTTCAGTCACCCCCGCGACCTTGCCTGCGACTGCCTGTTCCCACGACCCTGCTCCTGCACTCACTGCACTTGCACTTTCCGATTGAAGCGTTTGGTTAAAGATTTACTTTGTGTATACTGTATAGCCTCCGAAGGCTGAACTACAGTAAAATGTGTTTCATTAAATTTAACGAAATTTCCTTTATTTTTTAACTGGTTTTCAGTTTATTAATTCGATTCAGTTACAAACCAAACAGTAACTTATTATCAATATACCATTATATACCATTATTGTCTGATTTAAGAAAACGTTTATTGGTTATAATCAAGGTTAACGTTAACTTTTAAATTTTATTAATCAACGCAGAGAGAAAATTGTACGATTTACGATTGCTATGTTGCGACATCTTAAAATGTAACTTCATGAACATAAACTCTGAAATCAAGAATTATATTGACTTTTGGTAATAAACAAACATAGGCCTATTTTCAAATATATATGTCGGTGCTGTTCAGGCTGCTGAAGGCCAGCCTGAATGGTGGAATTATTTTTAAAACTTTTCTCGTGCACGTTCGACAAACGATAGATAAGATTTTAACTTGTCTGTTTTCTCTTTTTGTAACGAGTAATGTAAAAATTTCAATTTGATTTGAGTGAGAAAACGATGAGGTGTTGTTTTGGATCCAATCATTTTAGCTCGTAGATTATAATATGTCACCCCAGCTCAGGGAAAGGTTTTCATATATACGAAAACGTAAAAAAGCAATCAGATGCTCATTTCTTCTTAGTGGCTCTGTAGAAATATGACTACTGCCTTCTTTAGCAAAAGTAAAACAGTATTCCAATTGATGGAGCAAAAACTTACACAATAAGAATAATAAACCATAATGAGACAATCCAAAAATAGAACTGTGGGACGCTAATCAAAGTTTCCGGTGTCATTCGCATTTGCAGGGACGGATTGAATTCCGCGTTCCTGCGCGTGGAATTGCTATGGGAAAGTTCCTCGGTTAAAGGGCACTCAAAAAGCAACGTATAATTAGGGAAGAGCGTTAGTGCGAGATTCAAGGTGAGCAGGTGGCGAGCGCGGCCGCGGCGACTACCGCGAGGTACGCAGTACACGGGCCGCGAGACGACCGAGCGCCGCGGCGACTACCGCCAGGTACGCGGTACACGGGCCGCCAGGTACGCAGTACACGGGCCGCCAGGTACGCAGTACACGGTCCGCCAGGTACGCAGTACGCGGGCCGCGAGTTACGCAGTACACGGGCCGCTAGGTACGCAGTACACGAGCCGCCAGGTACGCGGTACGCGGTACACGGGCCGCAAGGTACGCGGTACATGGGCCGCCAGGTACGCGGTACACGGGCCGCGAGGTACGCAGTACACGGGCCGCCAGGTACGCAGTACGCGGGCCGCGAGGTACGCAGTACACGGGCCGCGAGGTACGCGGTACATGGGCCGCCAGGTACGCGGTACACGGGCCGCCAGGTACGCAGTACACGGGCCGCCAGGTACGCAGTACACGGTCCGCCAGGTACGCAGTACGCGGGCCGCGAGTTACGCAGTACACGGGCCGCTAGGTACGCAGTACACGAGCCGCCAGGTACGCGGTACGCGGTACACGGGCCGCGAGGTACGCGGTACATGGGCCGCCAGGTACGCGGTACACGGGCCGCGAGGTACGCGGTACACGGGCCGCCAGGTACGCGGTACACGGGCCGCGAGGTACGCGGTACACGGGCCGCCAGGTACGCGGTACACGGGCCGCGAGGTACGCGGTACACGGGCCGCCAGGTACGCGGTACACGGGCCGCGAGGTACGCGGTACACGGGCCGCGAGATGACCGAGCGCCGCGGCGACAATGCAGATCCTACGTGACGGTCTGTTTACAATGATTTGGACCAGAAAACTTACACTGCACACAAAGATTCTATGGAACCAGTTGTGGCTTAACCGTCTTGACGTCTGTTTGTACGCTCATGCGACCATTTTGATACAATTTTATGATAATATCGTTATTACTCGATGAAATTGTTGTTCAAGCAGGTTTGAATGGTTTTCGGTAGGCAGATTAAGTTTGGATAATATTCTTCTAAAGTGAGCATCATGTTGACGCTAGCATTAGTGGTTTAAGAAGAGGAGAGGAAATAATCGATGGGTGGGAAGTTAATACAGCCGTGTATCTAGCACATATGGTTTACAATAAAGTATCAGCATAACATATTTTATGTAAAATCAAACGTTTTCAATTCCCAATGCTTTTTAAATGGCAGATATTTTACAATATTTCTTGTTTCCTAGTAAATTACAAGCAATTTTATTGTTTTTCCTCCCTTCACGGAATAGATACCTTCATTTGAGCCCACTCCCATATTTCTAGGACTTGTCAGACGCCCACAAATTTGACGCAAAGAATCGCCTTACAAAATTAAATACATGATGAATGATGATTAAGTGTATCTAACTAACTACAAATAGTGTGCATAACTTATCTCTTGAATCGTGGCTTGAGAAATCAATAATTGGTCTTAGCCAATAAAAAGGCCGTCTACGACTCTATCTCTCTTGCCTGATCATGAGCAAAAGCCAGACAAAATATAATGAAGGTTCTGATTTGTAATCCATTAATAATTTTACAAAGCTTCATCTTACATGTCACTCATTCTGCACTCATTACTAGCTCTTATTTAAATTTAAATTCACAAGAAAAATCTAGTTGATCATAGGCACAATAGTTAGAACTTTAACTTTTTACGGTATCTTATGTAGGTTGGAAGAGGAAAAGTAAGACACCACCGAATAAGTATCCGGTATGCACTTTTGAGTACCAATCGAAAGTTTGTACGTTAAGCACTGCTTGCTGACAGCTGATGGTGACAGCCTTCTGTGCATGTAGATATATGTTGTCTTTATCTTTATATTAGAAGAGGATGATATTATTGTACTCAGATCACCTAGCTCTCATAAAGCATGTGGAACAAAAGCTTGTGACTTTAAGCTTGAGCTTCTTAGACCCATTTCCTGTTCCAAGCAAGCTCTATTAGCCTATTTGGTAAAAATATAGTCTCAATTTAAGTGCCAGTGTGCCAGTAATATGCTTCCTCTGATTGGTCAAATTAATTTTTGTACCACCTGGGGGTTATAGGTTTCCGGTTGAAGACATCATGATTTGAATACTTTTTTGACTTGTAGATAAACTGGCATTACTCTTCTCTTCTTCTTTACAGATCTTGGTTCAAGATTCCTGCTGTACAGATTTTCCAGATATTGTGTTCACTATAGTATTGTAAGTTTTGCACGGAGAACCAAACCTTCCAAAATTATAATAACTCCACAAAACTTTTAAAAATATTCCGCTGTTCTGATGAATTAATGATGGTGTTGCAGGGAAGGAAACAACACGATGGACTCGCCGGACTTGGTGGTAGGCGGGGCGGTGACAGTGGCGGACCAGCGGAATGGCAAGCCGCACCCGCCGCTGCAGACGCAGCAGAGCACGGTGTGGACGCGGCGGCAGAACGCCGTCAGCGTGCGACACGCGTTCAAACACTACGGCCCCAGCCACCACCCCAACCACGTGCTCAGCAACCTCAACATGACCGTGGCCAAGGGCACCATGTGAGTCATAGGAGATCTGTGTTAGCAATGTTTGTTTAGCAATCACTTTTTATTTTCCCCATTAATGATGTCTATGTATCGGGTTCCATAATTTCCTTGGCCTGATTCAAAATTATAGATTTGGTAATCAGCATCTTCTTGTTAATCAAATATTCTTTATGTGATCTTTCATTTTTCCGTTCTTTGGAAAATTGTATCATCTTTCATCATCTATCGTATCATCTTTGATTCGTATTCCAGTTTAAATATGGATGAATGTTGAGTTCCAACATTCATTGGTGCTAATGACTTATATCAAGGCACTGGATCAATTATCAAGACAACCCCACTCAAATCACTCGCTCAAAATATAAATCCATCTTCAAGACTGCAGCAGCCTCAAGGTGCAGGTTGTTCTACACATTATTCTCCAAATATTCTTTTCCTGCAGTAGAAGAAAACAAATATGATATTGAGATATTCGATTAAACTTGCCTCTGTGTCACAAATATTGAGGCTACAGAAGTTGGTAGATAATTATTAAGGGTCTTATTCAAGGAGCTAGAAGGAGGTGTGTCAATTCCCACCAAAAAAGTCTTGCTTATGCTCATTAAATATTTTAGATTTAACTCCAGCTAAATATTTGGTCAATGCTTAAAGTCAGCATTTGGAATTTGTATGCGAGTTGACAAGGTGATGCCAATGACAAGGAGGCTTTGCCAAGGCCAAGGTGTAAAGCAATATTTGCTGCAGGTTTCGCCAATCATCCCATGTGTGTTAGTTTATGATGATCAGTGCAGAGGTCACGGTTGAACAAAACCGTGCTTAGACCTGGACAAAATTTTGCTTGTTCATCACCTCTTATTGCTCAGTCAAGCAGCGTTTTGAATATGGCAAGCTTTGTTATTTTTTAATACTTGAAAGTTAAGATTGAAATTGGTTTTCAAGATACCTTATGAAAGTTTATGATTGCTCAAGAGTTCTTTTTGTATTCGAGGCGCTTTGTGACTCTTCTAAAAGTGTAAATTCACAAGTGTTCAATAAAAATATTCACATAGATGAATCCAGTTTTTAAGACGTTGACAACCTCTTTCTTTAATACTTAAACCCTTAAATCTAAATGTTTAGCCCTTACCTACTTAAGTCACAAACTCATATAGGATCACGTATTAATATTTCTGTTTTTTTAAATAATTGATTTAAATTATTAAAAGCCTTGTCCACTCTTTAATTTAGCTTCAATCCTCTTTAATTATCTTATAAAACTAGATGTGGGTATTGCTCACATTCGCTTAATAATATTTTGAGTAAAATTCCAAGTAACAAGGTAGAGAGGGATACAAGCCTTACATCTAAATTTTTAGCGCTTACCTACTTAAGTCACTAACTTCATACAGAATTACATCCTGAATTTTAGATACAAATAAATTAATATCAATGACTTCCTGATTTAAAGTCAATGTTAATATTCACTGTATAAACAAGCATTTTGTTTAAGACCATTCATATTGGCATGAGGAAATCGGTTCAAAGTGGCAAACATGTGTTTTATTGGAGTTTGCCAGTGCCCAGGGAGAATTGTACAGTTGTTCCACTTGCATCATGCACAAGCGGTGTTTGCCGGCACTAGTGGAACCTTTCCAAAGTGTTCAAATGGAAAAAATATTTGTTTTGGTGGCGTTTGCCCATGCTCAGAAAGCCTTTTAAAATTGCTCATAATGCAAAACGTGTGTTATGGTGCTGTTTGCCGGCACTCGAGAAACCTTTTCAAACTGTTCAAAGTGAAAACCGGGTGTTTTATCGGTATTTACTGGATCGTTAACGTGGATCGTTTTCAAAAAGTTCAAGTCCAATAATTGTGTTTCATTGGCAAATTGTTGGCGCCCGGGAGCATTTTAGAATTATAAAAGGATGGAGTGTAGCTATCGGTTTTTTTTGACAAGTAACATTAATCTTTAATTAGGGAAGATTTATGGACTACCACCCTCAAAACTATGGTGCAAAAATATATTAGGCCTAGGGGCGCCCAAATGTTAAATTCGGCCCCATAACCAGTGAAAATAGAATGATAACTCCTAAGTCTTTACTACAACTAACTTCTTACGTCATTGGGATTGTTGAATATTCGCTAATTTTAATTTTTGTTTTACCCATCAGTAAGCTTTTGGTCATGATCAGAAAGTTGATTGTTTCTTCTTATATAATTACACTGCTTGATCAACTATTATACAACAAATTAACATCACTACTAAAGACTCACAATATTTGCTCCTTCAATTATCTGCACTATTTTTGACTCAATATTCTTTTAGTCCCTCTCCTTAGATATTAAGCCTATTTGATAATAGTGTTTCTACTAAATCAATATCTCTCTTGCAACAAAGCTAGCTGAAGACAAAACTAATTTAAAATCATCTCTGATTTTCAAAATATAGGAAGTCTTGTCTTCTACATTTATGATCCACAGTCTTGGTCACCGTCACATGTGATGTTGCAGATACGGACTCCTGGGTGCCAGCGGCTGTGGCAAGACCACACTGCTCAGCTGCATCGTGGGGCGGCGCCGTCTCGACACCGGCGAGATCTGGGTGTTGGGCGGCAAACCCGGCACCAAAGGCTCTGGCGTGCCCGGCAGACGCGTCGGATACATGCCTCAGGTAATATCGAACCTCAAAATAGCAATAAGTAGCAATACAAAATTAAAGGAAAATCAAAATCAAACATTCTGGTAAAATATCAATAAGATTTTTGCTGTGTTGTCATAACTCAAACCCAAGGATTTACAGTTACATCCAATGTCATATCATTGCAAACTTCAGCTCTTCTGGCCCGCATTACACTTCTTTCTTTTCAACTGGCCAGATTCAATTCAACTGGCCAGCTGGCTTGAATTTTGATTGGTCACATCAAATCTTCTATAAAAAATCTTTTATAAAATATTTGATAGTGTAATGCGGGCCTTTTGTCTGGTCAGTCCCTCTGGTTTACCTCCCTCACTAAGCAATTTTGCAACTTAATCAGCTGTAAATTAAGTTCTTCCTATATGTACTGATTCAATGTGGGACACTTACATTCAGATAATCAGTTGTTTGTAGGTAATAAATGCAGTTTGCAATTTGCTCAAATCACAAAATCGTCTACCTTGCAATTAATTAGCCCCACTGCATACCATATTTTGATATTAATCAAACTGAAAAATTATTTCTTGTACAGCTTCAATATGTAATTTGCTCACCAGCATTTCCCCCTTCCAAATAAGTTGTTAACCATAAAGCTATTGTCTCAAAATTGCGTGGCTTGAAATGGGTCTCTAATAGGGGAGACCCAACAGTGTTTCCATGCTAACCTCATGGAAAAAGAACATTGTTTACATAGAAGTTAATGAGATGTTTACTTGAACAGATGTTCCATATCAGTGGTAGTTAAACTTATTTCTCACAGATTGTAGCTCATTCAGCTGTTTTGACAACATCAACATCCTACAGAGTATGTATATACATGCCTCCTATTATATCCTACAAAAAGTGACAGCTAATCAGAGCTGCAATAGAAAAAATATCTGCAATAAGCGGTAATCAAAAAGTTGTTGGCTCTGGACAGTGCTCATAGGATTAAGCAATGTTAAATTTATTATTTTGTTTACTGTGCAACAGTTTATACAATTTTAACTGATTCCTTTCTTTTTCCTTTCAGGAAATTGCACTATATGGAGAGTTCTCAATAAAGGAAACAATGATGTACTTTGGGTGGATCTTTGGCATGGAAACCACTGAGATCAACGACAGACTACAGTTTCTGCTCAACTTCCTCGATCTGCCTAGTCAAAACAGGCTTGTCAAAAACCTCAGGTACACAATCCTTTAAACCAACTTTCTTGTAATAATCATTTCTAAAAATCAATTTTGAAAATTATGAAAAACAACCTATCATTAATTTCAATAGAAATAATCTATATCAAAGCAGGCGAAATACTCAGCCCCATTTTCTGTGTACAACCTGAAATGGGGATTGTTTAGTATAAAATGATTAATGTATATTGACATTTATAATAAACTAGTACAGTGGTTCCCAACCTTTTGGTGTCCACGGACCACCTACCACATTTTTAATATTTTGGCGTACCGTCGCAAGGATCACCCCCCCCCCCCCCCTTCCATTGAGAGATCTCCTCCAACAATGCTCATAGTTGCCCTTTGACGGTTTTATTATTCCCAGCTAAATATATTTTATTTTACTCGTCAATGTAAATTTTTAGATCGTATTTTGATTTAAAGGATATTTTGACAAATTACGTGTTTACCTCAGCTCTGCTCAGTAATTCTTATAGTCAATATGACAAATATCACTTGAATGTTAATCTGAATTTCGCTAACAAGAAAAAAATTCACGTGATTTCAAAGAACACGATAAAAAAATAATCTCTTTCTGCAATTTGAGATTTTACATATTACTCATATTTTATATTGAAAAATTAACTCAAATAAATAGTTGAAAGTGATTCAAAGGAGCTTATATTTAAGCCTATTACAAAAATCAGATAAACGGTATCAGGAAACTGACACATGCTCTCTCCCTTAAAGTCATTTAAAATTAGCCACATCACCAAAGGTGAATTAAAACTCCAAATGCCCTAGGCGCCAGGTTTCAAGGATGTGTTGTGTTCAAAACTTTGACAAGCTGTCAATTTGGATAGAAACACGTTAGAGACCTCCAATTTTCACCATTCATCTACTTTTTGAAAGCTCTTTGAAATGAGAGGTCACTCAAAAGGGGTTTGCATTTGAAAATTTTGAGTTGCCCCCAAAATCCCCCATTTTTGGGGGACACTCAAAATTTTCGGTAACATCAAAAAATAATTTGGGTTGAGTTAGTATCATTCCCCAAAGGTTAATTGTTTGTTGTAACAAACAAAAAAATTAAGGAGGGGGACGGACTTTTTTTACACACTGCATATAGATGAGCTGAGTTATGATAAACATTCAACTAAACTAAACTCAGCTTGTAGGTTATAGTTTCAGTAAATATCAGTTTCTCTCATTCACTTTAAAACAAAATAAATTTCAGAGTGTAGGTAACTTTTTTACTACATTTAATCATGATAAATTTGGAAAGTTTATAACTAATAATAGAAAATAAAATTATTTTAATACAAATTATGTATTTATTCCTTATCTTGTAGCGGTGGACATCAGAGGAGAGTCTCACTTTAAAACAAAACAATTTCAGAGTGTAGGTAACTTTTTTACTAGGCCTACATTTAATCATGATAAATTTGGAAATTTTATAACTAATAGCAGAAAATCAAATTATTTTGATTCAAATTATGTGTTTTTTCCTTATCTTGCAGCGGTGGACAACAGAGGAGAGTCTCGTTCGCTGTAGCTTTAATGCACGACCCGGAGCTCCTTATCCTGGACGAGCCGACCGTCGGAGTCGACCCCCTGCTCCGGCAGAGGTAAGCTTCTATTGTGAACCCTTGCTCCGGCAGAGGTAAGCTTCTATTGTGAACCCTTGCTCCGGCAGAGGTAAGCTTCTACCGTGTACCCCTGCTTCGGCATAGGTAAGCTTCTAACGTGAACCCCTTTTCCAGCAGAGGTAAGCTTCTACCGTGTACCCCTGCTCCGGCAGAGGTGAGCTTCTATTGTGAGCCCTTGCTCCGGTAGAGGTAGGCTTCTATTGTGAACCCTTGCTCCGGCAGAGGTAAGCTTCTACTGTGAACCCCTGCTCCGGCAGAGGTAAGCTTCTAACGTGAGCTCCTGCTCCGGCAGAGGTAAGCTTCTACCGTGTACCCCTGCTCCGGCAGAGGTAAGCATCTAACGTGTACCCTTGCTCCGGCAGAGGTAAGCTTCTACCGTTTCTACAGAGATATTGTAATGCTTTGTAAACAAGAAATGGTTTAAAACCACAGGGTAGCCATCAGACTTTGTGTACAGTTACAGTTACTTTGTGAAAATCCTTACAACTGGACCATTTAAGGTTTAAACCTAATAACTGGGGTCCAAAATGGGTTATCAAATGACAGAATAAATTGTAAACGTGGATTGTGAACAGTATGAGCATCGAGCATTGAGACTAATATAAAAGATCAGTCTCAAAATTGATCAGGAGCAGATGTAGGGGGAAGGACTCAGGATGCTTGGGTCCTCTATGGGAGATTTTTATTAAAAGTTTTTAGTTTTTAAAAAATCAAGGTTTTTCTCAACCCTTCTACAGTAATACAAATTATTTTATGTGACGAATAGAACAATCATTTTCAAGGAGGGGTTAGAACAACTCCTTTTTCTTGTTTAAGATTGCATACCTCTCAAATCCATCAAACTTTCCCGGCCCCCTCTCAAACGCTACCCTTATTGACATCTCCGTTTCAAATGACTAACTTCCTCCCTATTGGGTAAATTCACTAAAAATTCAAATATAATTTTAAACTCTTTTATAACTGTGATTATTTTACTTTTTTACAGTATATGGAATCATCTGGTGCAAATAACCAAAGATGGAAACAAGACTGTAATCATCACTACACATTACATTGAGGAAGCTAGGCAGGCTCACACAGTAAGTGATAAAATTATTATTCATGGTCTAAAATCTTAGAAATAGTTGTAAAAACCTTCAACAAAAATAGCTGTTTGCATTATTCAGATAAAAAGATTATTAACCTGATAACTTATTTCATATGATAAATTGATAATGAACGGTTTTTATGTGTAAATGAAGAACACACAAATACCGAATAACCTAGCTACAGTTTTATGGTTCTTAATCCAAATTAAAATTAAACTATTATTCATAATCAAAATTTAAATTAAACTTTAATTCATAATAAAATGCTAAATCAGCTAAGCAGGGTGAAAAAAAACATTCAAAATTAATTTAACTTGGTATAAATTAGATTATCATTCTCTTCTAAATTACTTTATAAAAAGTAAATACAGCAAAGGAAATTTGATCTTTGCCAACTAAGAGAATGTTTCGTGTTCTCCTTGAAGGCCAGCAATTAAATAATAAATGCGGGAAGCAAACGCATTGGCTTTTTATCATCATATGTTGAAGATTATATAACAACATATAGTTAATATATAACTTGTTTGCAACAAAAAGGCACTCTAAGCTGAAGAGGAAGAATTCTACAATGTGTGAGGAAGTTGAGACTTTTTATTAATTTTACATCACTCTTGATCACCCTTACATGGAGATCTTGCTTGGGCAACGGACTTGTCATACATTTTTTGAGTTCCCTTAAAACTCAAAACTAGAACTAAAGTGGTGTATTACAATACGGTACAAGTTCATGAGACAAAAGTGAAATTTAGCAATGTGAACTAACTTGGTAGGTGCATGGAAATAAAACTGCCAAATTTGAGAAAGGAAAGTACCATGCGATTATTTAGTCAATGATTATTGAGATACCCGAGAGGCTGTAGAAGCATTTATGAGAAGAAGTCAATTAAAAGCTTTTTTACTTGAGACGGCTCATTTTTAATTTAATTGAGACATTGGTTATACATTTTTAAACAGAAATGAGAGGGTGAATTCATAACAAATGTTGTTCTATGATGGGGGATATTGTAAATCTACTTGTTAATTCTTAATGATGAAGGTTATTTTCAAAACAACTATGAACATTCGGTTAGACAAACAAGAGACATTGAAGAAGGCAAAGATGGAAGAGGAAGAATAACTCTTTTAATTGTTGTGTACATGAATCTCTTAGTCCTGGGCCAGAGAGCATTCTGATTCCTCGTTTCTGCATAATTTAAAATCTGAGTGCCTCTCTTTTCTTTCCCCAAAACAGCAGACCATAGAAAATGAGAGAATGAAAGTAAGTGAATTTGAATTCTACTGAATGATATTATGAATAACAAACACATTGAACAGTTGTCCTGTGAACCAAATATCCAACAATAATGGTACAAAACCAACAATGACAGAAATAAGCTGTTATTTTATGGACATTATTTAAGTTTTAAAAGGTTAATTGAATAATACAGTGTATAAATAGCCTATATTTGCCATGTACGGTAACAATAATTTACCAAACCTCCTTGGAAACCTCCTTGGATGTACTATTTCATTCACCTATTTACTTCACACCGTTTCAATTCTAATACTGTAAACTGATGAATAAAAACTAAAATAATAATTCCATAACTAGACGACTCATGTTCACGGACGGGATATTCCCTTGTGAGATTAATTTTGTATGCATTATAAGTTAAATTTAGCAGTTAACTTGTTTTAAGTTTATTTGTTATGTAAAT
The DNA here is from genome assembly GCA_035578135.1 of Flexamia atlantica. Classification (NCBI taxonomy): domain Eukaryota; kingdom Metazoa; phylum Arthropoda; class Insecta; order Hemiptera; family Cicadellidae; genus Flexamia; species Flexamia atlantica. The sequence goes on along the minus strand of JAQJVK010000001.1, from coordinate 21,502,827 downwards.
GAGTTTGTAAGCTGCATATTATATTTTACGAAATAAAGGCATTCTTGATGTAAACTGATTCGACGTTGTGCCCCGCAGATCGGACTGATGCGCAGTGGCCGACTGCTGGCGGAGGAGTCGCCGCAGGTGCTGCTGTCTATGTACGGCTGCCAGAGTCTCGAGGAGGTCTTCCTCAAACTTAGCCGCAAGCAGGGCAACGAGACCAATGCCCAGGACGTCAACCTCTCCAACAACATTTCTCTTGTGAGTAAAGGATTTTCAATCAATAACTGAAAAACATGAACCAGTTGTGTAGTTCTATCTTGAATTTGCCCTTTTCTAATGTATAATTCAATTGAAGGTAGTTCCAGCAACTATACCATACTTCCTTCAGTAAGTGAGTAAAGTGAAACCCCACCCTTAAAAACCTTTTATTCCCAACCTCCCAACCTTTTTTGGTTTGTTACTGGAAAGAACCAAAAAAGTCATATATTTTCATAGCTTTCTATGTATTTATTGGTTCCAAAATGGTTCCTACCAGTAACATATGTTTATAAGGGGGGGTGCTTCACTTTACACACTCAGTGAAAGAAATATAGAGAAAATCAAAACAGTCATTAATAAACTATACAGTTATGGGCTGGAATGTCCATTCCCTTAAGGAAACAACACAAACCCTCTTCCCAATATGCAAACTTCCACCAGAAGTTGTGCCCACTGCTTAAAAAATCCTTATATTTTATGACATTGGCACAAATGATTAGGATCCTTTCATTGAAATTTATTTTTCGACAGCTACAAAGAAACTGTTAGTTTTTAAATAATTAAAACCTTTAACATGTCTATGACACAGACAGTACCATGAACCTAACTTCCTTCGTGGGCACCCTTCGTTATTGGTTTAAAAGGATCCAAGACAAAAAATTTATATTTTTATGATAATAATGCAGCTGTTTCACAAACCTTCATATAATCAAATGTAGGGTTAATCTAGGGTTAATCCTGTTACACTTGCTGTGTGGTTAAAACATTTAAATTGGATTCTTTTATAATGTATAAAGTTTAACCTTTTTCAATACATCCAATTTTATTAATGAAATATTTTAGAATGGACTAATTTTATGAAGAAATGTTAGAATCAATTTATGTTTCTTTTCTTTTTGGTCATCTAAGATTTTTCTATAGGAAAAGGAAAAATTAGAAAATCAAGAAAAACCTAAGGTGGATGAAAAAGTAGGTGAGGGTAAAACTGAGATGACTAGAAAGGAAATGGAAGAAGAGGGCTTGAGTGATATAGCCATTGCTTTGCGACGGGCGTCTATACCGGCCCTGGACCAGGAGGTCAGTTAGAAGACTGAAGTGAAGGAAGTGTGTCCATTGCAGTGCCGCAGTGTACAAAAGCTTGATTTTCTGTTTTATTTCTTTGTGAAGCTCATTTTCAGGTTTCAAAAAAATGTGGACAGGAATTATTGCTTTTGGGGGTTTGGTGTTGGTTCTTAAGTGATATGCTTTTTAGTTTATTGTAAGTTATTTAGATCCTTGGACAAATGTGATTGGTTCAAATAACATTTGCTACTATTGATTCTTAAGATTTAATCTCTTCTTTATAAAATTGAAATAATAATAATTTTTTAAGTTTTCAAAATTTTCAATCAAACTTAGATTCTAAACTAAGGACAATTCAACCAATCTAAATAAATATGTGGTCATAATCGCTGCAAAGTTTTCTTAAAATATAATTTTAATGATTTTAGGCAACTCTCCAATGGAGTAAGAAAGATGAACCAGTGTACGTGACAGAGGAGAGTGGTGTCGTCGGCCTGAACTTTCATCAATCAAAGGAAATTCTCATCCAGGATAATGCAAACGGACATTATGACGTAAGTAAAAAAAATCATCTGTTTTATTTAAACTGGAGCGAGGATTTTGTTCAATGTAATATAGTGGTAAAATGTAAAAATAAAAATATGTATTAAGGTTTTTATGTACTCTTTTAGCATTTTTTGCCTGTGTGTTTGACATGAAAACTCATGATAGAAAGAATTCATTATTCTTATTCTTGTAAGACATTTGAAAATTCTGACTGTAGGTGGTCAACTCATAGACTTTATAGCATATAAATAAAAACAATAATTAAGTTTGTGACTTTTTCATTAATATTAATAAATTTTTAACAATTAGGTGCTGTAAGACTTCAATACTTTGACACTCAAATACTATGACATTCTGGATTCTTTGCCACGGACTCACATGAAAAGATGCTCGCAAAAAACAAAGATCACCATCTTCATTCATTGGAAACAAAGATTTTCAATTATTATCTTACTGTAATCTATATGTTGAAAGCTAACAAGTTAGCTGTGCAATTGTTTAGAGTTCCGGCCAAGTCATTAGGCGGGTGAGTGAGCGCGCTGCTGGCGTTCAAAATATGTTTTTGGCCAATCATTTACCCATCTGAAGTTATAGACAGTTATGCTCTTTGTTTATGTTTTCCAAATCAGCTGAGTAGGTTCTCCAAATACACGCAAGTAAATGTGCTTCTATCTGCTGGAAATATGTTCAACTACTTAACTGTGTAGAGGAGCGGAGGTGTCTTTAACATCAAGTCATTTATACAGCTTGAGTTTCCATTTTTCGCCACCCGCCTAATGATTTGGCCGGAACTCTAGAAAAGTTTTCAATTAATTAAGACAATTTATATTGAAAACATGTGTTTTAATGCTATTATTGATGTAATTTCAACCTTACTCCATATACAGTTAAACACTTATTTGAACTCAAACTCATACTCATTAGTTTCATGAGTAAAATGCATAAGACATGAATATCTCAATTGTCAAAACAATGCATTTAAAAAATATAAATTATACAAGTTTAAAATACAATTTATCATTAAAAAAATATTGTTGCTGTTGCAAGTTGAAACTTCTACACAGCTACTATCAAGTTTCTACTATCTTTTTTGTGTTTCTACACCAGTAGAATTTTTTAACGTTTCGATCGGGAACTGTACAGACCCAAGTCTTGTTACTATCTATTGGTGACATTTTGTTAGATAGCATCATTAACTCATAACCCAATGACAAATGGCAATTGGACCCAGTTTCGATTCTAATCAGGACTCAAACTGGCAACGCTCAGGTCATGAAGGGAGCACTTTATCCATATTGCTATCCAGACAATTTTTTAAATTGTTGTTAAAATTGTCCGCAGCACGGCCAAGGAAGCAGCGACGCGCTGCAGTGCGACGACTGCTCCGACTTCTGCTGCAACCTCACAACGAAAGGAAAGACCAAGGCTTTGCTGCAGAAAAACTTCCTGCGCATGTGGAGAAATGTGGGGTAGGTAATGATCAAACATTATAGTTGATTTAAAACTATTTCTATGTTAACATTTAGAAACAGAAAAAAGGCAATGCTATTTTTACCGGATATACAGGGTGTCCACCAAGTCTTGGCCTGATTTAATAGCTTTGCTGTACGAAAACCATTAAAGCTTATTAAAGCTTCTTAACTTCTATGCCTTGTTTTGAAAAGAATTTAATCAAGTTTTATTTCATTTTTGTTTTCACAGCTGATTGACAACAATACAGTTATAATTCAATACATGAACAAACCAGAAATGGTTAGTTTACAAGATAAATCACAATGTGTTTTGCAGTTTCATGAATCCCAATCCTCTATAGCAGTTCAATAACTTTTCATGCCAACATTTGGAAGACCTGCTCCTAATAGAAGAAGCATAAAAAGATGGTATTCACATTTTAGGGAAGGAGGCTGTGTATGCGACAAAACACACTCTTATAAACTCACCATTTCTGATTTGTTATTGTATTGAATCATACCTGTGTTGTTGTCAATCAGCTGTGTTTAGGTGTTACCGACTTAATGAAATAAGACTTTACAAAATTACCTTCAAAACAAGGCATAGAAGTGTAGCTATAATGGTTTTCCCAGAGCAGAGTTAATTAAATCAGGCCAAGACTTTGTGGACACCCGGAAGATCAGTGTAACTCCAGAATTATTGTATTGTGTTATCTATTCATGTTTTGTTTGGAATAAAGGCGTTCATTCATTTAATGCACATAAGAATAAGAATAATTTATTTTCTCCAAACAAAAATAATATACATTGTTCTTTTATCAATAATATTAATGCACTTTTTACAAAATAATTATAATAACTAAAAAAATAACAGTCTCATAAAGTCCATGCAGTCTTCTAATTCAAAATAAGAGTCCACAACTGTTCAACCGTCAGACTGACTTGGAAAAAAATAAAAAACAACAATAAAATATATTATAAACATACTTAAATTACTGATAAACGAAATAAAATAAAATTTGTACATTTTGTATGCATTTACTTAGGAGAAAATGTAGGGCCTCCAAGGCTTAGCCTGTTTGGAGGTTCCTTCCTTAAAATAACCAAAATAAAATAAACGGCTATCAGATAAAATTTTTAATAACTAAAAAAATAAATAAAACGATCTCTTGAATTGTTGTGCCATACTATAACAGTCCGAAAAGTAACTGTAAAAATTTCCTACAACTAATACTGACAAAGCTATGGTTTTATTATCTCAAAACACGCACCGCACTTTGCTACCAGGCGGCTCGTGGCACCTACCCAGGTGCCGTCAAAGCTCATAGCATGCAATGCTTAGTCCCTGAGTAGAAAAGCTCGCCAAAGTGCGCCCCTATCATGTGATACCTTAATCTACCTTTATTTCAAAATTAAAAACAAAAAAATTATTTCTTCCAAACTAAATAGCCATTTCTTAAGTTTTTTTGTAAAAATTATTACGCTTTTGGATTTTTTAATTCCGTCAGGCAACCTATTGAAAATTCTAGGTGCTATAAAATTATAAGTTTTTGTAAAAAATGTATTTTTTGATTTTGGTAGTGTAAACTGCTCACAATTCCTAAGTTTGTTCCTATAAGAATTTTCGTTTGGAATCCTATTCCCACTTCTGTTAAAAAACATTTTCAAAACTTTAAAAACAAATAAATATTTTAAGGGAAGAATTTTTTTTGAAACAAAGACAGGATGAGATGGTTCGAATTTACCTTTAAAAGAAATTAAACGTACTATGTGTTTTTGCTGTATATTGATTTGATTAAGTTGGGTTTCATAAGAATTTCCCCAGAAAATTACCCCGTATTCTAAACGACTTTGAACAAGAGAGAAATACAATGTACGTAAAACATTTTCACTCGTCATGTCTTTCAAAAAATAAAAATATCTTAAAATGGAATTGATTTTGTTTTTTAATTTACTAATATGTATTTTCCAGCTAATCTCAGTATCTAAAAATATTCCCAAATATTTTATACTATCAACCTGTCCCACGATTTCACATGTACCAAGACAACAGTTTGGCTGACTGATACACTCTGCGCTGTGATACTTTATTTCATTTGAAAAGTTTATATATTTTCGAAGACTAAAATTCATGAATTTAGTTTTTTCGGCACTCAGCAGCATGTGGTTTGCAGTAAACCACCACTGTAGTGCTTTAAGGTCATTATTCATTGCCAATTTAATCAAATGCCAGTCTTTTTCAACATAACAGAGAGCAGTGTCATCAGCAAAAGAAGTTAATTTTCCTTGGAATTTGGCTTCACACAGATCATTTATATAAATAATGAATAACACTGCCCCAAGCACTGACCCCTGAGCGACCCCATTTTTAACTACTCCCATCTCACTATAGACTGAATTAATTTTAACACACTGTTTTCTGTCTAATAAATAGCTTTCAAAGCATTAATGAGCTACACCCCTAACCCCACAATGATATAATTTATTCAGCAAAATTTTGTGATCAACAGTATCAAAAGCTTTTTTAATATCCAAAAATAACCCGCTTACATTATTTCCCTCATTTAAAGCATTATAAACATTTTGTAAGAAGTTTAAAAGAGCATGCTCGGTGTTCAATTTTGATCTAAATCCAAACTGATTTTTACTAAAAAAGTTGACTGAATTAAGGAATGATAATAACTTCTGTTTCATTATCTTCTCAAAAAGCTTGGAGAAGCAGGACAACAAAGATATTGGACGGTAGCTATTGCAATGAAATTTAGAATTACTTTTAAAGATTGGTATAACTACAGCGTTCTTTAATTTGGTTGGAAAAATCCCGCATTGAAAGCTAAAGTTGATTAAATACAATAAGATACTTAAATACAATAACGTTGAACTTACTCAACCAATCCAAAACAATAAAAGTTGAAAATTAAAAAACCAAATTCAAAATAGCATTATTCCATTAAAACAGATTCACAAAACATAAACAGGAATCCATCTTGTATTCCTGATGTAGAAACGAGCTCTAAATCAGAATATAAACACAAAAAAGATGTGAAAATTTGAAAAAAATATATATTTAAGTTAGTTCCAAAACATCAAATTTTTGAATCTTATTTTAACAATTAGTGCAATTGTAGTTTTACCTGGATCGCGAACAAGAATAATTTTGACTCAAACATTGCCTGTCCCATCCTTGACAGAGTGATGCTGTTCATCTTCGCCCTGCCTGTGATGCAAGTGATCCTGTTCTGCCTGGCGATCGGCCGTGACCCGACGGGACTGCACATCGCCATCGTCAACCACGAGATGGACTGGGAGACCAAAGATTGTCCGATCCTCCCCGGCTGCAACCTGACTACCCTGAGTTGTCGATACATAAAACATTTACGGACCGATACCATGATCAAAGTGAGTTTTACAAACTTAATTCACTCTCGCTTTCCTTTGATTTTAAACTTGATTGTATTTTGTTACTTATGTGGTTTGCAGTTTTTTTATAAAAATGAAAATTAGTTTTAGGTTACAAAAGATCAAGGAGGGATGGTTTAACATCGCTTTAGTCAAATGATTTGTCATTTTCAGCGAATTTCCCCTATAGGGAAGAAGCTATTACCGTAGGTCTCATGGTAAGACCTAAGCCCGAGACCATGATAACTTTTCGTTTTTGGGCCACCAGAAGCAAAAAACACCATTCGTTCGAAATTTTATATATATATATAGTTGGCACTGATAAACTCAGACACCGCTGGACCGATGGCCACAAAACTTGGTACATACATGTAGAATTTCATGGAGTAGGTTTATATACCATCAATTTCGTGATAACTTTCAGGGCTTAGCCCTGGGACCGTCTTAAAGGTACCAATGTCAGGGATTTTGAAAGAATTTGAGTTAGATTTGTTTACTAACAAGACATGTGAAAGTAAAATTTAACACAGGTGATGTAAATTAATGGTGTTTCTTTCTGCTATTTAATTGTATTTGTTTACATGAATATTTGTTACTTGGTGCCAGATGGTTAATGAATTAAGACTTTTGAATATATTTTAAGTGCAATACACTATATAAAATGCTGGTATGCAGTATAACATAAAATAAATAATTGATATTTCTGAAGGACTTCTGTGATCACTGATCACTTATACTCGAAGGACTTCTTTTTTATGACAACAAACTGCTGTTCAAAGAGGAAGAGTGTCCTACTGTAAAGTATTAATTTTATAAAAAATTTTTTTTAATGTTTTAAAAAAATTGCCAGGACGGCTCATGCAATCTTTTTGTTCAATATAGAGTCTAAAAACTTAAGACAGCACTTTTTAATAATTGCTGGAGTGGAATTGTAATTTTTTGTTCAAGGTAGACCGTAAAACCTTGAGAAAATGATCTTTTGCAGTGAATAAAATTTCAAGCCATGTTCTATGGTTCCTCTAACACGTAAGCCTTCATGAAGGAAAGAAATAGGATTTCTAATACGCATGTCTGCTTCGACGGGGGTGCATAATAAAGTTCTAATTAAGGGTAACTATGCTCAAGGCCCCACAGTGTGGCCTTGCTATGCTACATATGCGAGCAGATTCAAAGCCGTCGAAAAAGCCAAGGGTGAGATTCCTTATATCGTGCCCCATGATCATCATCAGGGCAAGCTCAGGTACCGTGCATTAAGCAGAAACGACCATAAATGCTTCTCGGCGTTTGTCTCGGGTGAGCCAGTCTCGGTAAACTCGCTTCTTGAGTGTGTGAGCGCAATCCTCTTTACCTGATAGCAAGATCGACTGGACAGCCGATACAAGCAAACAGCACTTGCAAGAGGAAGGACCGCCGATATTGGGCATGAGCCTACCCAGGGCAGCAACACCATTTGGGGCTTTGTTGGTGGGGCGCTGGATATGGTCACATTTTTTATATAGACAGGCACTTTAGGCAGGAATAGAATACCCCCGTCGTAGCATATGCGTACTAAGAGCAAATTTCTAAAAACTTGTTTTTTTCTATGGAAGTACATTTGATATGTTTAAAGAAGTAGATTTTACAACAAGAAAAATAAATGGGAAAGCGAAACTATATAATTGATGGGTGATAGTGTATGTTTAATTTTTATCGTGAGCGAAGCCATGGGTTCTTCTAGTATATCTATATATCTATATATCCATATATATGTCTGTGAGCACGATAGCGGCCGTAAAAATGGTCTAATCTTAATAAAATTTGGTACAGACATGTAAAGTGGTAATCCCTCGGATGAGTTCGTGAACCAGCCCGATCGGACAAGCGGAAGGGGGGGTAAAGGGGGATAAACCCCCCCAAAAATGGTTTTTTTGAGTTTTTCATATAGAAAAATAAAATTTATCGCATTTTCGATGGCACCATTGAATTCAGCTCAAAAAATCAAACAATTTAGTAATTTCAATCACTGCTCTATGTCCATTGATTACCGAGATATTGAAAGTGGTAAACACAGTACATTGTCCCAATGTTAACCTTATGGGAAATAAATAAAATTCTATATCTCGGTTATTTCTCAACATATCTTGATAAAACTTGGTAAATAGGTTCTTCTAGTTCAGATCTCCTAAATATTGAATTAAAACCACCCAGTTTTAATATACTCATAAGTTTGTAGCAGCAAACCTGCATACTCTTTTCCCATGTTATTCATATGGAGCTTACCAAAACATGTCAAATCTCGATATGTTGGATTGAAATATGTTGTTTTGCATTTGAAATTCGCTGAGTATGCAGGCATGCTGCAACGGGGGTATTTATTTAGTTTAGGCATAACCTTTTTACTGTCTAATAAGCCCTGTCTTGACTATTGTAAAGAAAGGGATTTAACTTGTTGAGAACTAAGGACCTTGTAAGTGACAAGTTGAAGGATGCATTGTAATCTTTGATTGATAAAGTTTATTTGTCAGTTAGCTAGTCAAGGTTCTAAGTATATGAAATTCACCCTGAATCTGTTAAGTGAATCGTGCTAACATTACGAAGGCAGGTGTAGTTCAAAGCTGTAGTTCAAAGTGTAGTTCATCAATGGGTATGATTTTTTAAGTGGAATGACAAATATAGTTAATAATGACATGAGCAGTAACCATTTATTGTCTATGGTGACCTGGACAACAAGTGGATGAAAAAATTCACAAACAATTTCAGTTTACAATCATGGAGTTTTCTCTTAGTCTTAAAAAAAACCTGAATAGATTGCTGTGTTAATTTTGGATGCCGATCTTTTTTTATTAAAAAAATCCTATTAATTCAGTGCATCTCCAATTTTTTTGAACTTCTTATTGGGGAGCTCATGTTTTGAGGTTATATTTTATCAAACATGTGGCAGTACGATGATTCGATTTACATAGCTAGAAATACATTGAGTCACTGCAGACCCTGATGTGTAAATCACAATGCTACTAACACTACTTTTCTTAAACTTCATGCAAACAAAAGTTACTTTACAGACAGTCCTCCTAGAACTCTCAAAACCACTTATTTTATGGAAAAATTTAAAATTTTCTCTTTAATACATCTTTGACGCCGAATTGCAGCACTGGTTGTGTAATTTGACAATATGAGTAAAAGATGAGTGCAGAATGATTTTGGCGAGATCTTGTAGTCTTGTTACTGACATGCCAACATGTTTCTTAGACAGGACTGTTAATTAAGAACTCAACAGCCAATGGCAATTAAGGGACCTAAGTTTAACATGGGATCCGATCCACAATTTTACCAATCACTTACAACTGGTTTAATTATGAGGATGGTCTTATGGAAGAGCGTAGTGGGCATTAATAGAGCGGACAATAATCCCCACTAGAGAATACCACATCCACAAGCCATTGCTTACAACTATCACAATTCATTTAATTTTAAATTCTCCATCTTTCGAAAGTTGTGTGTATTCATCTAACTGACTTGTGCTCGGCAGGATTACTACAACACGCCGCAGAGCGCGGTGCACGCGGTGGAGGTGGGCGACGCGTGGGGCGCGCTCTACTTCACCGAGAACTTCACGGACGCCCTCGTCGCTCGGATGGCCCTCGGCCGGGAGGCCGACAATGAGACCCTGGACCAGAGCGAGATGCGCGTTTGGCTCGACATGTCAAGTTAGATTTTTTAACCCATTTAATGTCACTTTCTCAACTTCATTAATTTGTATTTTATTATATACATTCGTTTATTCACTGTGATTTATTTAGTTCATTGCTGTCAACTTCATTTAAAAATTTCCCTTCAGTGAAAAATTTACAGTTCTTAAAGGTATGAACTTTTACTTTTTATTTTACTTTTTTCATTACATCTAGTTAATTACAAACCCCAGTTTCCTAACCGTCAAATTTTAAATTACATTTCATTTAAATGATTGGGAAATTCATTGTGAGCCATTAGAAATGTTAATCGTGACCCTTGTTGAATGTGTAAAACGGAACTAGTCAAATTGTCAAATTAGTGTATACATTTAGCAATTAGTTACCCTCAATTCAATCAACTTTTTAAAAGCGGGACCGAAACCATAGGGAAAAATCACAGTAATTTTGTCTAACTACTAGTTGTTCTCTACAGTCAACTAAAGGTCACTCCCCAATTACTATCATTTTTATAAACAAAAATTTCCTTATTTTTGCTCTTAATCATCAGTTTCAAACAAGGGTGTGATGTGTTTCAGATCAACAGATAGGGCTGATGTTGAACCGAGACCTGCAGGTGGCGTACCGAGACTTCGCCCAGGAGCTGCTCTCGGACTGCGGAAGCAACCCCAAACTGGCGGACATCCCGATACAGGTGCCTGCCAACCAGTCTTTAGTAAAACTTTACATTCACAGTTAAACAGAAGGAAATGACAATGATACATGATTTTCAGGTTGAAGCTTTCTTACCTTACTTAGAAACATTTACATTGCGCATCACTAATTGTTTACCAATTAATAAATTAGTTTACAGTAAGTTATTGTTTCTTCATAAAACAGTAATTTTAACTAAACCATAAGTATACTGCTAACAGTCGTGATGTGTTTTCAGTTTAAGGAACCTATTTACGGAAGTAATGATCCCAGCTTCACAGATTTCGTCGCACCTGGTGTTATTTTAACGTAAGTATCAATTGTATTTATTTTTTTATACAGTATAATGAAAGTAGTCTTTTAAAAGACTACATATTAATGGTACCATCTAAATATTAATAGACATGCATGATTTTTATGATACTTATTTCTCATCTTATGTGCATTGTAGGAAAAAAATCAAACAATCTTTAGAATGGTATTTTTCTGAAGATGTGCATAACCCCGTTTTAATTTATATTAGTATTTAGGACAAGCAGAAAAAAATTCAAACTTAGATAAAATTTATATGGATCTTATGGGTCGCCATAACACATGTAAAACATACAATTGTAAAAATCAAAAACAAACAGCCAGAACAACTGGAAGAATTTTGAGTCCAACCACATGTTTTATTGGTGCTTAGAGTGAAAATAGCATATTATTCTACGGATATTAAACAATTAAGTAGATCGGACATAGTATTAATTATATTCAAACCAAACAAGCTAGCCAAAAACGTTTGGACTTATTACTGTTCAATGAATTTCTGAACAACAATAGCCACTGTAAGAGCTTGCTCCTGTCATGGTCCTGAACAAATTATATACAGGTATCTAGTCTAAACCTTGGAGGTTATTGGTCTAGGTACCGTATGCACTCTTTGTAAAGGCTGCTCCTTGTCATTATAACACTTTGTTCCAGAATTGTATTCTTCTTGGCTGTTGCTCTGACATCCTCGGCTCTGATCATTGAAAGAATGGAAGGTCTCCTCGACAGAAGTTGGGTTGCAGGTAATTACGCAACTAACGGCGTTAATACCTCTTTTAATACCTCTTAATGCCTTAACCTTTAACCTTTAATGCCTCTTTTAATACCTCTTTTAAGAGGTATTAAAAGAGGCATTAAAGGTGTTAGTTACCTGTGGAAAGATTTTAACATAGCTATAAAATCCCTGTTGAATTATTGTATTAAGTTTTTTGTGTAAAAAAACTTCTTAACATTGGTGGTTAAAAATTTTAAAATAACGTCATAGTTTTTATTCAGTATTTTTAAACAAATATTTCAAATATTCTACAATAAACTACGGGTTTTCAAATATAAAATTTAGGGTGGTTCTTGATTCAAGGGTAGGTGATTAATAATATTATTACCTCCCTTTTGGGGAACGATAACATTTTTGTAATTCCAAACCTCTTTTATTTAGTGTGCTAAAATAATAAATAGGCTATAAACCTTTTTTTTTGTCAGAAACCTTATAAAAATGGAATGGGTCAAAATCTACTAGAGTAAATAATACTACTACTACTATTACTAAAATAATAGTAATATAGTATTCTATAACATACTTTAATATTAATAGTATTATTATTACTATTATTATTCTAATACTTGGCTGGTTTTTTTGTTGACAGGTGTGACTCCTGTTGAGATTCTATTCTCTCACGTCATTACTCAGTTTGTTGTCATGTGCGGACAGACGGCTTTGGTACTTATTTTCATGATTGTTGTCTTTGAAGTGGAGTGCAAGGGAGATATCTTCCTGGTCATCATCTTAACCATACTTCAAGGTCTTTGTGGCATGTGCTTTGGTAAGTATAAGTGCTTATGCAGTTTTATAACAATTATATTTTAAAAAAATTCTAGGAGGAATTAATTTTTTGTCTATGAAGAATAGTGCAGAAAGGAAAATCTCTTGAGCAGTGTGCACATTATTTAAGGATTAAACCCCTTGAGCTGGAAGCAGTTAGCAATACAGGCTAGATAGGACAGATAAAAATCAGTTTATGTAAAATATGTCTTTGCAATATGAAAAAATTTAAGTTTCAAAACTATAAGGGCCTTTTGCAGAGGCGGATTTCAAATGTTGCCGCCCAAGGGCTAACTAAATAGTGCCCCCCCCACCCCCCCCCCCCCCCAATCTTATAATATCCGACTTTTGGTCAGATTGAGATTGTAAATCTCCATTTAAAAACCAAGATTTCTATAAAAATAACAATATCAATGTATTGTATTTTATTATAATATACAACAGTAGTATACAACAAGTGGAGACGATAAAACGATTACTTTGGACCAGTTATATATTTGCAGGCATTTTTTGTAGACCCTGTTTTTGTTTCTCTCAGATTGTACGTTGTCATGACGTGTGGCCTGCACAAGCCATGCACAGGAGCACGGCTGCCTTGAAAACTCGCGAAAATGAGGATAGTGTAGCCATAGCTGAATCATTTAAACTTTCCGGCGAATTTGAATTACGAAAGTATGTTCAATATAAATAAATGGGTTTTGTTCTGTAAAGGTATTAACCTAAAATGTATGCCGATTAAATATTTAATCAAGTTTAAGAAATCAATACAAAATAAAAACGATTCAACAACCAAATTGCCAGATTGTTCTGGTCATCGTTTTTATCTTTCTTGCTCCCTGCCGACAAAGATTGTGCATTAGGTAGTGCACATTAAAAGATGTCATGGTAACCGTAGTAGAGAGTTCCATTCTGCATTGGGAATACGGAACCACAGTCTTGTACGCGGCAACAAGACTGCCATGTAAAGAAAGACAAGTTAATAGCAATAGTTTTGTGTGTTTGTGAAACCATGCAACACTTTCAGTGATAGTATTGTAAATTTTAAAATATTTACTGGTAGTTTTTGGACCCTGGTTAACAAGCGCCGCGCCGACCATGGCACGTCGGACCAGGAGACGGTGCCGGCGCGGTCTGGGGAATGTTTGTTGTGCTTGCCTTTTTCAGGCATTCACTCCACTTTGCAGCCCCTTCTCCTCCTGTGAGAATTCTGTTTTAGTTGTGTTTAAAAGGCAACTTTCAAACATCGCAAATTTAATTTTCAAGTGATTTTAATTTCTCTGTAAAAATATAAAGTAGAACATTCGCTACAATTAAAATTGAAAATTAACCTCCAAATCTGCCGCCCCTGAAAACTTGCCACTCTGGGCTTCAGCCCCAGTAGCTCCCCCCAAAATCCGTTTGCACCATTCTCCTCTGGCCGTTTGCACCATTCTAGTTTAAACCAGGTTGAAGTAATCTAGATTCAGTGTATTTAAAAGCCAAATCAGCTAAATTCTGAAATGGTTCATTTACATTAGATACTTGCCACAGCAATGTTTATTGTTGAGAGCAGAGGTTCCAGTACATAAGTATTGTTAAAGGAATGTAATAAACAAATTATTTTACGTCAGGGAATTTATTGCGCAGAAATTGTGGGCGTTTGGCACGTATGATGATAAGAGAGGGCTAAAATTGAACCAATGACCAATGGGCTTGATACCAATGACTCAGGAAAAATACTGGAATTTCTTAAAAACTCGCCTGAAAAGAAAAGTTGTTGTTTTTCATAAATGGCCAAATGGTACAAAATATCTGCCATTTAAAAAGCATTGGATTCTAAAAATGTATGCATTGTTTACATTTAAAAAATGTTATGTTTCCCAATTCACAATGTGAATCCAAAGGCCAGTTTACTATGAGAGCATTTTGTACTTAAAATTTTCTCTGTTATTACTAGAGGCTTTGTGTCCCTTCAAGCCACTAGTGTCGCGAGCACGAAATACGGCGGGCGGCAAAAACTGGAAACACACAAAATCTTCTGCTAAAAGTCAGCTGAAAAGAGCAAATTAAATGTTTATGTTGAGCTGTCAACATCTTGTTTGTGTTTTTCGTGGACTTTACACTATGCAAGTTTTTGATGCAATATTTCATTAAAAGTTTTCTTTGTCCGTCTGCGATCCAAAACAGCATTGCCAACCGCAAGTGAGTCTTTCACCCGGAAACCCGAGCCCAAAACCTAAATTAATTTTCTGATTGGCTACCTAATAGGCCTACATATAAAAAAACTCTCATCATATAAAATCTTGTAAAAAGATAGTTGTAGGCTACAAAATTTACCTAAAACAAAAACAATTATGTTATCCTCTTATACGAACAATTTTTCAAGCTTGTATGTTTATATGTTTGCTTGGTTGCACAATTATTTCAGCCATTCCAAGTTCCACACGGGACAATTAGGCCATTGATTATCGACATCGACATTGACATTGATTGTCAATGTGGATAATCAATGGTAAGGCCATGTTTACAACTAGTTTATGGACTTTAAAAAATATTTAATCTGGTTTTCCAGGATATACCAGAAAAACCAGATGTGTCGATCCAGATGTGTGTGTGTACTTGTGTGTCGATTTATAAATTACAATAATTTCTTCCCCTCCTCTGTTGAAACTTCAAACTCAAGCTCCTTCTCATACCTCACTACCTATAATATGTTATGTGTCTTGAAAACATTTCAAACACTTTATTTTTTTGGAAAAATTAACAGTAGGCTAGTGTCGTACGGGACTCCACAAAATTACATGTCATCATAGTTTTGATAAAATCTATTATTATAATTGTAAAAGAGGATTTTAAAATACACAGAGCAATGAAAGATATATTTCTTAACAAATTAATGCTAATTTTAAATGTTTATCAATGATTACTTCAAGAAATATATTGAAGTTTTCTGGTTTGTATGGGACATTTGTAACGGTTCCGAACCGGACTTGTTTGAATGGAGGTTTCAAATCAAGTATTTTTTATGTTATAACATAATAGGGGTATTGTTATTTCATTAATACCAAATTAAGAAATTATTAGTAAGTAATTTGTGTTAAAGCTTTATTCAATCTACTCACATTATGTACAAAAATTATATTCTTAAAAGTAACTCGATTTAGGCTCAAAACTTGGGACAGATCAACGAATAGTTAGTTAATTTCTGAATATTTAGAATAGGAATAGGTCATTTCTGAGTCACTGCTATTCTTCTTAGAACGAAAAACACACTTGCAATGAGGGATGAACCCTTTTGCGCTCCCAGCATGACACCATTGACTATGGTAACACACTATTAATCGCCCTCCTTTCCCTGTCGGTACAGTACTTCCAATCCTCCACTCTTGTCCGAGTGTCGCCAGATAAACTTACTGGAGTGATTTTGATTCACCCAAGTTTCGTCGAGGTACACCCAGTCGTTTAGTATAGGTTCCTGCTTTAGCGAGTGCATTTTGCGCAAGAACCGCGCACGAGCGGCGACTACTCTCCATCAGAAATTTGCGTCCGTCGTTGGCTTTTTTGTACCTGAATCCTAGGGCACAAAAAACCGTCCAACAGAGCAGATACTACCAGTGTAGCCAATTAATTCTCTCTGGCTTGTGTTCCTTGCGGCCATTTTAAGCAGTTTGTAAATCTCCCCTGTCATAAAATCTCAAAACTGCCTCCCTCACTACGCCACAATCAGTCATTTAACAATGTGCGAATTGCTTCTCTTGGGACTCAGGAGTATAGTTTTCTAGGAGGTACACTACTTTCTCTTTTTACTTCTCGGGCACACCTTTGAACAGGCCGGAGACTAACTCCACACATTTTTTATGTCAGTTCTTGGCTTTTATTGAAGTCAATAGCTTCACGATTATTTTCGTCGGCTGAACTTTTTTGCAAAACTAAGAACGTTTGCAACCACATTTTTGATTTGTTACTTGAGGTCACTATGGAAAATGCCCTGTAACCGTCGTTCCTTGGGCAGCTCAAACTGTATTTCTCCTGACTCCATGATGAAAACGAAACAAACCCGGCAAAATAAGAGAGAATGCAAAAAAATAGGCTCAATGTTCATAGATTGCACACTGATTAAACAAAAACCGTTATATGTTAAAATTGACTGATTATGTAAATTAAGTGTTGAACAATTTATCACCAAAAAATATAATATAATTTCGTAATTCGATGAATTAACTTATGAAATCTCCGAAAACAAACAAAAACAAAACAAAAGATTACGTATCGTTACATTTTTATTTTTGTCTACAGCTGACAGTTATTGATTCCTGCTAGTCTGAATCTTGCACGAAATTAGAAGAATCTTGCATAAGAGCTTGCAGCAAAACCTTCATATGTAAACGTGTGCTTGTAAACTTACAATCATATGACTAATTGGCAACCAAAATACTGCTGATTTCGCCAGCAGCGCCCTCACTCACCCGCCGTATTTCGTGCTCGCGACACTAGTAAACTATAAATTAATTACTAAATTGTAAAGTGATATTAATCTTTTCAGCCATGGTTGTAATGTACTTGCTGTTTCTAGGTTTTGTGATCTCAGCGATATGCGAGCTTGAGAGGAACGCCATTCAGCTCGCCCTCGGCAGCTTCTACCCTACTCTGCTGCTCAGCGGTAAGGTTAAGCTTGGTTCATAACATTTTATTTGAGTTGAAACTAAATATTTCCTTATAAATCTTCTTCAGAATCCAAAAAAATATTAACAGATCACAATAAAATGGTGTGTTGAGTAAAATTAATGTCCACCATAAAGTATGTGCCACATGAAAAAACAGTCTTTAACCAGTTGCGGCGTTTAAATGAATGAGGTGGTTTATTATATCAGGATTATCCAATCATTGTCTTTTTGTTTTCTGGATTTGCTTAGTGAAAAAAAAACAGTTGAATGGTACAAAAAGTCTTGTTGTTGTTAGTCTTGTTATTTAGTTGAAACTAAAATATTTCCTTATGAATCTTCTTCAGAATCCAAAAAAATATTAACATATCACAATAAAATGGTATGTTGAGTAAAATTAATGTCCACCATAAAGTATGTGCCACATGAAAAAACAGTCTTTAACCAGGTGCGGCGTCTAAATGAATGAGGTGGTTTATTATATCAGGATTATCCAATCATTGTCTTTTTGTTTTCTGGATTTGCTTAGTGAAAAAAAAACAGTTGAATGGTACAAAAAGTCTTGCCCATGTCTGCTACCCATAAAACTGCCAGAGAGAATCAGGATTAAGAGTGGACTTCAATCCCACGCGACTACCTACTCCTATAAGGCCATTATTGACTCTGGAATTCAAAGTGTCAACCGTTCAACCAAAATCGTCAATTTTCATTGCCCATTTGAAAAAGGAAATTTTCTGTTGAAATGTTTGTTGAGTAGAATTTGTTATCTCTTTTGGTTTAGAAGTAAAAAAACACACAAAAATTGAGACTTTGTGATTTATAAATTTTGCTAGTTATGATATTAAATTATGCTCACTCAGCCACAAAAAACCTCCAATCTAGATAATTAAGAGATATTGTTTCTCTTTCCAAAGAGCCATAAATCAACAATTTTGGTTGAGCAGTTAAGGTTGTATCGAATTTGAAAGTTTACATTCACTTTAAGGGAGTAGCAGGTAGAAACAATATTTTTCCCTGGAACTCCCTAAAGTTAGATACACAGAAGTCAACAGAAATAGCAGAACTTATGTTTTGAAAAAAGGCTTTATACTTTCAAGGCATAAAGCTTTATACAATGCTCCTTAATAGCTTGCTAGTACATGGAAACAATTAAAAAAATCTTATAGTAACACTCAAAAATACCATTAGCTTCCACGGATTTAAAAACCAACGGCTTGCTAAACTTTTTCAACAACTTAAATGATATGGGAAAATGTATGAAGATTGCAATTTGATTGCAACATTGCAATTTGATTGCAACATTGCAATTTGATGTGTATTACCAGGAGTGATCTGGCCGGTGGAGGGGATGCCACTGATGCTGCAGTACATCTCGGCGTGTCTGCCGCTCACTCTCGCCACCACGTCGCTGCGGTCGATTCTCACGCGAGGCTGGTTCATCACCGAGCCCGACGTCTGGCTCGGCTTCGTCTCCACCATCACCTGGATAGTCCTCTTCCTATCCATCTCTCTCATCGTGCTCAAGATGAAGCGAGGTTAACCGATAAACAGCGGAACCACTGGTGCCAAAAATGTGCTCTCGGACCGTGCCAAGCACAATATGTCCGACTTCGTTCGATCTTATCGTGTTGTGATCGATTTTGTTATCGTGAAGATGAGTTGTTTTAATCTTTTATTTTACCACTTATTTTAGGCATGTATTTTATATTTTATTACTATAGATTGACTTTGTACATAATGATTACCCGCGAATCCTTTAAGATAGAAGAAAGAACTACAGAATGTTTTTGTCAAACAAAATACATTCTAATTTTTTGTTGACGTTCTCAGTGAGTAGATTTTCAGTATGAGTTAATTATACAATTCTTCAGAGTTCACTTTAACAAAGTTCAATTTGAAAAGGATTTTTGTCTTAAAAACTAGATTTTTTTCTCTGAACTTGTTATACCGTTTTTTTTCTCTATACTGTCCTATGGAAAAAACTAAAAGTTTGATAATTATTAATTACAAAATTTTAATTTAAGAGATGATTATATTGATGATTTCATAGATCAAATGGGAAATAAATTAAAATTTGCAACCTTTTATACACTCTTTACAATTGTCCTTTTAATTTTATCAGATAGTTATAATATTCTTATTTTATTTGTTTTTGTTATATATTTTAACTGTTTTTATTTGTTACAAGTAGTGGATTGCTATATAGTACGACATAATATTGATGATGTCCTGTCCTTACAAAAAACTCATTAGAAAACTGAAATTACTATTTTTCTAATCATGCCAGATCTGTAAATACATTTTTACCATCACCTTGCACTGTTCTGAATGCAATATCTTTTCTCTAATAGAATCTCACTCTTTGTACTCAACGTGTATTCAAGTGATTAAGTGCCTTTATAAACTCTGTGTACAAAACAAACTTATCCATGTATTGTACATGTTACGATAATTATAACTATATAGTTAGTAATAGTCATTAGTATTAACTGTAATTTGCTCATTAAAGTTATTTAATCAAAATTTGTCAGCGATTGTAGATCCAAAAGTAAATTATTGTCATATTCTTTAAGATAGGCTGGGCAGTGGCAACTTAAATGTAAATTTAATGTGATTATTTTTTCTTTCAATTTGTATTATAAATACAGAGAATATGAAAGGGAAACAAGTGCCTTGTCAGCAGATATGCTTTAGGTTTTGCGTTTTTATAATTCCTCGATTTGTTGGTTGTAAATTTTCCCTACTTTACATGATTACAACAAATTGCTAAAATTTAACTTTGTCTCATTCCTACACAGTAATATCACCAAGTGAATTTGATAACTAAGTGAAAATTACAGGAATCTTCAAAAAACAATTCAAATATCTAAGGTCACCTTTTTAGAATTTTCAACACATTCTATACAACAGATCTCAGGTATTCTCGATTTCTGAAAATAGTTGACTATCACAAAATTTACCCAGATCAAAATTTTTTAAGTAAACTTCCTGCACTTCAGACTAATCATTACAATCATTTGAACGACTTAAAAGGTCTGGGTCATCTGTTACCGTTACCGTGTTTCCTTGCTGCTTGAGGTTGAACTGTGATACTGGGAGGACGCTGCTGATCTTGCCTCTGGCCTTGTGATGGATATCTGCTGACGAAGCGTCTGTTTGGGCTGAGTCTGACGAGTGAATGTTCCTCCCTCTCTTTGTTTGTATGTTCTTATAATTGTATATGTTATATAACACCAATAAATTGTAATTTCCATGTGATATTTTATTTCATTCATGAGTACCGAGTAATGTTCAGAACAGGTGAGTGAAGTTTTAAAAAGTGTGGTCAAAATTTGTAAATACTTCCATCATTTTTCACATCCTTGTCTAAGGTTTTATCAGCACTTAATAATTTCTGCAAGAATTATCTTGTTTATTTTAATACAATGTGAGCAAATAGCTTTTTGAAATGAAATGAAAGAATGACAAATATATTTGAAGAGGTCCCCCAAACGATCTAAACGACAAAATCCTAGTTTCGATTAATCAAGTGTTGAAAGTTTAATTCTAAAATTTACGGTTTTTTAAGGTTAGAACTTATTATCATGTATAATTTTTTAACACCCTATTTATAACATCATAATGTAGCCTTATATTGAATTTGTACTTGCCATTAAGCATTTGAAAACATTTTACATGATTTTTTTTGGGGTTATAACGTTCTAAATGACTGACGCTTGAAACGTTCTCTGACGGACTGCTCTTCTACTTTGGAGGAAAACATCAGGGAGTGTAGGAATACCAACAGAAACAAAACCAAAACTGAATATATAACAATTTAATTGATGTAAAAGTATAAAAACGTAATGTTGTTAAAAAAATGTGATAAGTCATTTTGCTTAAAGTTATCCACATGTGGTGCTTTTCCTTCCGCTTTCCAATATTTACCTAACGCCTTTTATTTTTATTTACGCGATTTTGGTCCTTGGGTGACAGCACAACGATCAGCAGGGATTCCATCTTTTGGTGGATAGAACATTATTCCCCAGAAAGTCTGTGCAGTCCCGCGAAGTATGCAAACTTTGACAGACGAAATCAGGGATATCAACTTAAATATCTTGAAAACAAAATATACCACAGTGTAGATCGTGTCCTAGAGAACCTTTTTCACTGAATATCTCCGATTTTGAAATTTTGTCGCTTAGAATGTTTTATTTATTTATTTTATTTTATTTTATTTATTTATACAATTTACAATGCTTTAGTACAGCAATCGCCAGTTACACTATAGCATTAAAATAGTTTTACAAAACACCAGAAAACATGCAAACATTCAAAATAAGTTGACAACAGTGTTGGTTTAAAGTCTGCTTCTTGCTTTAAATATTTTAAATTACAATAAATATTCCGCTTACAACAATTCATTACGAACGAGAAAAAATTAATAAATATTAACAATTTACAACAAAAATAGTTTTCATTAATAAATTAACTTCATACATCAATAAATAAGACGAGCATTAACATTAACATAAATAAATACAAGCAAAAAATAAATATCAAGTTTAAAGGTGAATTTAATTTGGAATTAACATACAAAGCCGAGTTTTATATTTTGAAAACGAGTCATTAAACACATCCAAATCAGAGTGTTTTGAGTTGTAAAGCCTCATCATGAAGTTTAATGGAGAGTGATATCCAAGATTTGTCCTTGAGAAACGAGGCAAAAACAATTGCAAGGTACGGGAGCCGCGGCGAGGGGGAGCAAAGTCCAACTGCGATAACAGAGCGCCGTCGTCCAGCGCCCCACTCACCAGTTTATGGAGATACAACAAGCTGGTGATTTGGCGTCTTTTGGAAAGACTCTGTATATTAAAAATATTCAAAAGGTCAGAATAATGAGCATCATTTGGATAAAACCCAAACGTTTTTAAGTGCAAAAAGCGAACAAATTTGTTCTGAATATTTTCGATCATTTCAGTTAAATAAATTACATGAGGACTCCAAACAATCGATCCATATTCTAACTTTGATCTAACTAGGGAAAAATATAATAGTTTCAATGAATTCGTGCTTTGTAAAAAAGAACTGGACCGTTTTATGAATCCGAGGACAGAGTAAGCAGACTTACAGACAGACATTATATGATCACCAAATGTAAATTTTGAATCAAACAAAATTCCTAAATCCTTAAAATTTAAATTTCTTGCCAATACCGTTCTACCCATTTTATAGTCAAATTTGATTATTCCTTCAGGTTTTTTCCTTGAATATGACATTACAGCACATTTATTTACATTAAATTTTAAATTGTCATGGCTCCAGACAACCCATTTTACACGGGACCCCTTCATTTATTCCAGAAGAAAGTGAGCACATTACAGCACGTAATATTTACTTAAAAAATAAACTCTTACTTGCTAGGAATAAAGTACTGATTAATATAATTTAACTCTACACTAGTTTTGGGAATAAGCCGACATGGGCACTAGTGCCTGTGCATCAGCTTCGAGTTGCATCCTTAAAAAAGATTTTGTTATTGGGAAAGTAAGTAATAAAAGATCATAAAAATGCAAGGAAGCTAGACTGGAAAAAATTATACAATGTACAGAATCATTATTAGTAGAAGGTATGTAAATTTGAAAAATAATTGAAAGTGTAAAAACTTACATAACCTGAAAAAGAAAAGTGAAACCTCATTTATGATGACCGGGGAAGGAGCGAAATGGTGGTGGGGGAGGGGGGTGAGTGGTAGTGCAACGGTCAAGCCTAGGTCGATGAGTCAGCCGCCGATAGTCCGCCGTGGTGATAATGTCAGCCTCATCCCTGTCCAGGCCGAGCAACCATTTTTTAACACTTATTTTTTAAATATTGGTTGATGGGAAATCAAACGATTCAAGATTTTTATGACTTGATTAAGATTTGTTTAACTATATGTACTGCAGTACAAAATATGTGAAATAAAAAATGAATCAGTTGAAGAGAATGTTTTGAAAATTTTTATTGAGACGATTTTAACTCTTACGGTGTTTTGTAAGTGAGATATGACATGAATTTTCCAAATTACAAGACCTATGTCTTAATGTGGATAAAATACTTTCACTAATATTTATGGTCTAAGTAAAATTGGATATGGCTTGAATAAAAACTAATAATTCAGAAAAAATAGGATAAACTCAATTTATTAACAACAACAACAATGCAGAAATATAAGTAAAAATATAAAATTTGGTAGCCTATATACAAATATATTACAATTTAAGTATGGAATGTAACTTTAGCTTAGTAGATCTTTATCAAAAGGAAGGAATCCGCGACAATTTGTCGCATTACAAAAACATTTGGTTTTACCAATACCACTTCCACCACTTGCATAATCATAAGTAATTTCCTCATTACATTCAATATCCCTAATAGAAAAGACTGCCAGCCTAGGGATTGGAGAGTCGATCCGAACAGGCACAATAGCAGCGTTGGGCTGGCAACAATGATTGATATAACGACCGATATTACCGATACATGTGGGATCAACAATAGTTTCTGTGACAGAACTGACATAATGTTCCCTTAATACAAATATATAATTAATACTATCATCTTGGGCTCGTCTTTTTGCCTCCTCTTTACCTATTATTTCACCGGCATATTCACAAATGAAACTACCACTCTTAATAAACAGATCCGTCTTCAAACCATAACCTTTAGAGTCAGTTTTTAACACTGACAAGTGATGCCTCGGTCCAAACTGAACCAACCTATTACCACAATATAAGGAACATTTGCAAAGTTCATTGCACTCTAAAATGAATGAATTGGAAGATAACTTTTCAAAATTTAGGCAATTGTTTATATAATTAAGAGACCCGCCGGAGAATCGCACACAAGGACAATCTGCAGCACACGTCCCGGCGCAGCAGCACTGGACACACAGCGACGTCTGCAGCAGCGAGGAGTCCACTCCGTGGCCCGGGATGTTGGTCTCCGTGTAGACGACTCGTGGGTCCTCGTGCTCGTAGTTGTCCTCAAAGTTATGATATTCTTCCAGCATTGGTTTAGTGACTGACATGGCTTTTGATGAAAGTTATTACATTTCTGGAACACCATTATGTTATATTATTAAAATTACAAATGTAAAACTTAGGGACAAAAAATCATATGTATCATAATTATTCTTAACATCGGTAAAATCGTTATAATTGCTATTTTAAAATAGCAAAGTGAAAATTCAGCTGTGAATTTTACGGTGCATCAACAACAAACCTCATTATTGTTTCAATAATTTATATAAACTGAAAGCATTGTTCATGATATATTAAGTTTTATCAGAAATGTAAATATTGTAAAAAGTTAACCACAAAGTACGAATTTAAAAATGAAATATTCAACAGTCAAACGCTTACTACCACAGAGTGATAAAACATGGAGCAAAATTATTTTTTGGTTCTTAATCGTTTTTACCTCACTTTCACCCCACTTACAAAAATCAACTATTTTTGTTCCAAGTGATGAAATGAGGGATAAATTTAAGGAAACTAAAAAAACCTTGGATCTGTTCACTCATATTTTCCAAAAAAAAACTAATATTGTTTTATTTGTTTTAAAGTATATTTTGAGAGTGACTGAGTTGTACTTAAATGATATTCTGGGTCAATCTTTATCATATAAACGTTTTTCCCTTCATATATTTCACTTCTCACAACATTTTGAAAAACATACCCTATAGCTTATCTTCCAAGGCCTTTTCTTACCCTACTGACCATTTAATTTAAAAAATAATCAAAAGATGAGGATGAAAAATATAAACCAAGGAGTGTTAAAGGCCGTCTCAACATAAGTTGAGGCAGGCTACCTGACCGAGGGGTTGACCAGGACAACTGCCAGGCCAGCCCGGCAAGTAAAGACCCGTTTTCACGATGCTAGTTGACGAGGCAATTTGCCGGAGCAGCTGTCTTGAGCAAGTTACCTTGCCAGTCCAATAGAACAACGCACCGTTCACACGCTGTTTTCTATTGGCACCAGCATATCCACCATGACCACGCAATGTTACACTAAATTCTTCAGATAATTACCCTAAATAATTCTAAAAATTCTTAAATTACCGTAAATCCAAAAACTTAATAATTTTTTACATTTTATATCTGATTTAGCGTTGTAAGCGTAAATAAATGCAAACTATTCTAAATCAATTTCTTTTTTATGACTATTAATGGATGCATTTAATATTAATTAAAAAAACAAAATATTACTAAAAATATATTTTTAAATAATATTAAAAAAACTAAAATTAAAAAAAAACTAAAAAAAGTTAAACCTAAAATTAAAACTTTGACAGCTCCGCAAATAACGTATTTACCGCACAAACGATTCAACTGGTTTTGGCGGACTGGCTTAAACAGGCCTATTTGCCTGGCATGCACCGTTCACACGATACCAATCGGCGCGGGAAGAGGTCGCTGGCGCAGGCTTATTTGCCTCAGTCTACTCTCGGGGACAATGCAGTTCTAGTCCAACCGACGCGTCTGTTGGCACGCCGATTGGCACAAAAGTGTTCACACGATGCCAATAATTTCTTGCAACTTGACTGTCTTATGCCGATTGTCTATCTGATTGGCATCGTGAAAACGGGCTTTAATCCCATTGTCCCGGGCGGACCAGCCATTGTCCTGGCCAACCCCTCGGTTAGGTAGCCTGCCTCAACTTATGTTGAGACGGCCTTTAGTAATTTCTGGTTTACTGAAACGTAATTTAAACCCTATTAATAGGCAAGGATATGTTTTTAGTTTTCTCCTTAAAGTCTTTTCTGAAAACCTTTGCCCAAATTTAACTATTAACATGCCTAACTTGCAAATCCAATTCACCATGTATATGATCCATGCATGTGGAGTGATTGACCATGCACTTGCCTACTGTTTCAAGACAAGTGAATTTACATTAAAACATATTTTACAAAACCCAGTGGAGCCATGTTGTGACTTGAGTAAGTACTCCCCCTTGTCATTCTTCAGATCTACGCATCAAAGTAGGTTGAGGTCATACCTGCAAACTGCTACACATAACAACTCAAGCTACATTTCATAAATTGGAAAACCGAGATTACTGTAGAATTACTGACGAATGTCAGGTACCCGATCAACAAACTGTTTGAAAGGTGAAACTAATTATTTTTAAACCAACCCACAATATTTATGCCATGAGTGCAGTCAAAGTTCTCTTAACCGCCCTCTTCCCGAAAAGAAATCTGCTCCTTAAATATCAATACTGAACAAAAGTACAATGAGATTACAATAAAACAATAGTGTCCTGCATCAGACAACAAATTATGATTGGAAGCTCTCTGTTGAAATCACACTGAGATGTCTGTTACTATCAAGAAGAACTTAGACAAACTTCTCTACTGGTTGAAAAGGCTGAATTACATGACATTTGATTAAACTGACTTTATGGTTATCCAACCATAAGGTTCAGTCCCCTAAGTGGCGGTTAAAAGGGCTTTTACTGAACTGTATTACTTCAATGTGTGGTTCATTAAACAAAATCAATAAATAATTTATCTATTTGCTATAACGATGTAGTTATCGGGCATAAACACAATTAAATGAATATTCTGATAATGAATATATTGATTTCTTGCAGATCTTAAAATGTATTTACTTAATCACTGTATGTCAGACTCTATGTTAGAACCAATCAATTTACACTCAATTCAGAATAGGGATTATCATGATGAAAGGTTGCAAATTTTCTTTTTAATTTTTCTATTCTGTTAATATTTTACCTATAGTTGTTACTAAAGCATTAAAGAAACAGGAGTAAATGTTACATATTTTGCCAACTATCTTTGCCTCTGGTTATTTGACTACTACTCATATTAAAACATACTTTAAACAAAACAATTTACAGTTCGTGCAGCACAAATGATTTTGGAAAAGTACGATTCCACTGTTTCTGATGACTCTGCTGTGATGTAGAGGACAGATTTACAGTTAGTGCGTTTTACCTTGAGCTATGGCCTACTTCGTTGCTGAAGCCGTCAAACACTGTTTAATGATCTGGGTCAATAAACAATGTTATAAAAAATAGACAGCTGTTAGAAAATGATAACACGGCAGGCTAGTACTACTTCAGAGGTCAGTTGTGGTATTCTAATGACATTCATTCCATTCCAACTGTTCCAACTGTAAACGATTCCCATTGCTCAAGATAAAACACACAAAGGCAAAAGACCTTGCCCAGACCTTCTTGAAGAATTCTTCAATTTATTTTCTGAATAAATAAGACTCAAAAACAAAAAATAAGTTTTGAATGCCTTTAAACTACCAGGTATGAACTCAATAAGGTTATTATCTCAATAAATAAAATAAATGAAAAGAAACACAAACTAATAACAAAAACCCTGATTAACCAACTTTCAAATAAAAAAATCATAAACATAACACTACCAAAGAAAAAAACCATATAATATACCCAATTAAAACCGATAGGAAAAAAGTATAATTTGTGTACACACCATCAGTAGACATTTCGCTGCAAATAAACATGCAAAACAAGTAAAATTATTTTCATGCACAAAATAGATTATTAATGCCAATGATCTGAAATAGTTAGAAATAAAACCTCCAAATTATTTTTTGTTAAAGCATTTATGCTGAACTAATTCAAATTCATTCTTATCAAGACTAGTTAATAATTAACAACTAAGAAATAAAGCATTAACAAATTTTCACAATCTTACTTTTAAATTAAAAACTCTCCCAAAAACTGTCCGAAGTAAGCAACATATGAGAGTGCATTAATTACTTATATTCTTTCATTAAAAAACTATCCATTTGTACTACAGTCACGATTAAGTTACAATAACTTGACATAATGTGGACAGACATGGGCCTAAATTGTTAAAAGCCATGTTATCAGTGTTTAAATTTGACTAAAAATACTTAAATTTTCCAATCACCACAAATAAAGCAATTTGGAAGACATTTCATTTTTTAAACAAATGCATAACAGGATAAAAATGAACATCAATAGATCTCATATATTATGAAGATATAAGGGATTTCACTTAACAACTTTCAAGAAGGGCAAAATGTTTTGTTATCTTAAGCATTAGGGGAGATCCCTGCCTGCGCCAAAAATGTCTACACAACAAAAAACATGCTCTGCACAAAGTCATTTAGCGTATCCACTTTTCAAAATAAAATTTCATTTAGCATACCATTATAAAGATAACGAGTTGTAGTTTAATGTGACTCTGAAATCATTATATTAACACATTCTTAAAGTTGATAAACTTTGAAGCCTTGTTTCTTCTAAATGAGTGACAATTAACGGTTTTAGAATTGCAATAAAACGCTGTGTTTTTACGCTCTTTATCTGTAAAATGGTTTATAAAAATAAATTGCAATCACAGAATTAGAAATGCTGAACCATAATTACATGTACACAGCAAAAAAGTGCAGAAATTTAACACAGCCTCTCATAGAGCCACTGTTCCAAAAGTTACCCACTAGTGCCAGGAAAAATGTAAAAAATAATAAATAACATAATAATGACCTTTAACTTTCAAGATTTTTGAGGGGTAACTACCATTGACTTTTTTGTAAAATATCTATGTTTCAGAAGATTTCCGAATTTTAAAATGCTTAAAAACATATTTAAACTTAACATTGTGATATGTGATTGTTTTAATTATTTATTCTCAAAGGATGGTAAAATTTTTTAGCAACATTTTCTACTCCCAAACTAAACCTATTTCAACTTGGTTTTTCTCGGCTAGAATGCATACCTTGATTCAATGACCTCTGTAAACTTTTTAACAAGTTTTCAAATACCAGTACTACATTACATACATAAAGACGAAATTTCGAACAACACTCTGGCCAAATTATTGTTTTGTATGGCGTGTGTCCTCCCCTTCTAACATAGGCACCCTCAAAGAAAGTGGCTTCGCCATAGGTAGGGTCAAATTGTGTGTGTTTTAATGGAGAATGCTTTGTTTTGACTTTTTTTTACAGTAGCTCGCTACTTATTGTAAATCAACAGCTATTACTGTAATGTAAGTACCCGCGAAGCGGATTACAGAGGCTAATACAGTCGACTCTCGCTAACGCGAACCTTAATATAACGAAATCCTCGATATCACGAACCATTTTCAATCCCCTTGGAAAAACCTGTCTAACACGAATAAATTGCTATACATAACACAAACTAATTTTCCGGTTATATTTTACCTCTATAACTCGAAGGGACACAATAATTACCTCTATAACACAGATTTCAGTAGATAAGTCAAATTCGATTCGCGCTTTACCTCCATAACTCGAAGTTTACCTCCACATCTCGAAGTTTTCAGAATGGACCTCTGTAATACGAAATCCCGGCGTTCAGCAAACAACCTGTCAGTGGATCATATCCGGGGTCAAGCAGTCCTAGTTGTCTGCAGTCTAAATAGTTTTAATGAATTATGATCGATACTGTAATTGTTTTTACAAAGAGGAACATTATAGACTTTTTAACTAGTGGAATTAATAAAAGTCAAAAGTTTATTTTTGTATCTTTAGTGGATACAGTAAAGTTTCTTTATAGTATTGTTTTAATAAAATATATGATCGATACTGTAATTGTTTTAACATGTTAAAGTAGAGGAAGATTAAGGAATTTTTAATTAGAATTAACATGATCTCATCTGTTTTTGTGTTTTGCAGGTTATTAAATTACAAATGCTTTATTTTTCATTGATATATAATATTTAAATAAGTTAAAAGCTTATATTTGTCGAAGATGTAGGGAATAAACAACTACATTTTTCTTTACCTTTGTATCACGAATTTTCATTTGGTTTGCCTCTATAACTCGAACTATGCCTACGACGAACTATACGTAACAAGAAGAAAAATCGGAGTCCCGTGGAATTTCGAGTTAGCGAGAGTCGACTGTATATATATTTTAAAAAGTTGACTAAAAGTTGTTAATATATTTAATTATAAAACTACTAAAATCAAGTGCATAAAAAACGACCAAATATAGTTCAGAACATAAGGTAAATTGTTTTATTTTTAACTCCTATTGTTACAAAAAGTTTAATGTTTTGATAGTAGAGCTAATAATTATAAATAAATATAATAAAAGTGTATAATATAACTCATTGCAAAATAAACATATTGATACAATGGTATAAGGCTTGTGCGGAATGGAGACATCTGAGGGTGCTAATGAAAGCTAGTGAAGGGCTAATGATGCTTCATAGACTTCTACTTGTCTCAATAATGAATTAACTTGTTTCATTACTGAATTCACTTTCCTAAAAACAATTAACGAAGAGGTTACAAACAGAAGACATGAATTATAATAGTATTCTGGTAGGACTGTTGGTAATAAACCTTAGAGAGTTAATCGTGAAGATGGACAAAATAGAATATAAAATAGTATTTTATGATTAAAACCTTATTTTCTCAGAGTGGGGATTGAACAAGTGAAATGAGACATTTTTCATTAATGAAATTTATTTTTGGTTACAAAATGTATATGCAAATTTTGCCATGGATATTTGTTAAATATTAGGGTTGGGGTATTTTGATTTAAAAATTCAATTGGAGGATGTTTAAACTATAGTAGGTAAAGCTCATAAAAAGCACATTTGTAAAGCTTCACATAGCTAACAAATTTTAAAATCCTCTTGTAGTTTAGTTTTAACTGGTAGTTTAAGAGGCGGCTAAAGGCAATCGATGAGAGCACGCGGGAGAGATACAAACTAACATTACTCCGCAATAATAATGGAAAAAGTAGTGTAACATAGTAAATAACTAGTTTTTCTAATAAATGTGATCTTAACTAGCATATAAAGTACTCTTCTCCACTTTCAATGTCCAATATGTAACTTCAGAGGTTGATATAATGTCGTCGCTCATACACTTATGTGTCCAAACAGTGGTGAAAGTAGTAAGTATTCTTCCATAGGGTCGGCAAACAGCACAAGTAAACGTTCACGTGGGCGTAAATCACGGCAATATATTTTAATTGAGAGAAAATTATTTTAATGAATCTTGAAGAAAAATAAATTCACATGTGAAGTAAGTTTTTCATTTTCTTTTTACGTTACGAGTTATTTTAGCTCAAAATATCAACTAGGGAAAACCCACTGTTTCAACTCGGACGCAAATTACTCTTTTATTTCATGTGATATCGGAAAAATAAAAATTGCATATTGTGAGGAATTTATTTGTTTTCATTTTGATACGTGGCTTATTGCCGTATGTTGAAAAATTACATCAGGACATTGTTCCGCGATGTAGTAACCCGTGAAAATCACAACAACACCCTTGTGGGCGGGAACACATTTCAACTATAATTTTCGATCGAGCTCAAAAAGTTATATTATAAAATTAAAGAAGAGAAAAAATTCTACAACAGATCACCATTTACTTACACGATTCTAAGAAAAGTAAAAGAGTAATCACACCTAAAATTCAGCCAATGATTTTCAAGTTATTGTTAATTAGGTAAATTCGAATGAGTAAATTCAGAGGCTGACTACTCTTAAATTTTTATTTTCGCCCCCCTATACATAGCATATACTATGGAGAAAGTACAGTGGAACCTGGATAATTCGAACCTCAAGGGACCAGCTAAAAACTTCGAATTATCCATGAATTCGAATTAAAGAAGTTCTAAAGAATGAGGCAAAAACATTAAAACTTCACATTGTGAATTTAACCTCTTTATCAAATTGACACTTTAAAAAATAAATTCACCAACAAACGCTAATTATAAGGGTTCAAAAACAGTAATCATAAAACAGAAATAAGTACCCTAAAGTATAAACTACATTCGACGCGACGTACGATAATACGAAGAAACATTTCTGCTAGAAAAAATACAGTACGTTCTGCTACTTCTGAACTTGATACAGGCTACCAACTTAACTTCGTGTAAGATTTTCAAATTTGTTTAAAAAACATTTAGCGGCTCTACGAAGGACTGCACACTTATGTGTACTCTATGTGTGCTTGCACACACAGCATAAAAGCTATTAAAAAATTTTGAACAACAGGTAATTAGCCGTCAACAAGCTCATAATTGACGAGTTAATGATATAGAATTATTGGTATTTTTAATAAAAAAAGCCATAAGCGTTGTTCTCACACAGCAATATATTCTAGATAGGCCTATATAGAAAACGGGAATCCCGGGACTGATCCCGGGATCGGCTTTTGTCAATCCCCAAATCCCGGGATTGGAATTTAGGTCCGGGATTGAGACCCCTATTCACAAACCCTGTGTTAAATTTATTTTTCAACAATATGCAATAAAATTATTTTCTCTAAGCTAAAATATATCGCCGTAACTTGTGCCCATGTTTATGTTTACACGTGCTGATCGCCGACCCTACGGAGGAATATTTACAACTTTCATCACTGTTTGGACACTTATATAAATGAGCAACAACATGATATGAGCCTCTGAAGTTACATTTTGTACATTAAAAGTGAGGAAGAGCGATATGGTCTTACCTAGCAAGGTAAGACCATATTTTTTAGAAAAACTTATTATTTGCTATATCACACTACTTTTTCTGTTATTATCGCGGAGTAATGTTAGTTCATATCTCTCCCCCAAGGGTGACACCGAATTTCCTTTAGCCCCCGTTAATATAGCTGTTACAAAACCAAAAATTATTCAAAAACCCTGAGCACATTTGAGGAAGGAAACTTAGTGACTAGATCTTATAGGATAAATAATAAAATCATCAGAGGGATGGGTGAGGAGATAAATGCCACTTTTATGTCGTAATTCTTTTTAAAAACCCCTAAAAGGATTACAAAGGAACAACAAAAGAAACAACTTCCAGAGAACTTTTTCTCTTTCCTGTCTAGAAAATGATCCTAAATATAGACCCTAGATATTGAATTTTCTCTGCGTAAGTGTTGTTTCTCTTGATGGTCTTTTCAACTACGAATAAGTCGATAGTTGTTCTTTTAATAATCTTATTTTACCAATTTAAAATTTATCATCTGAGATAATTATTTGAAACAATTGTAGTGGTACGGAACATCTCAAAAACACAATCACCTACAGTAAAAAAAGCCTTTTTTTGAGCTGAAAAGTCAAATATGGCAACACGAGGAAACTTGTGTAGCTAAATTTTTTGTGACTTATTTCTAAATATTGTGAATCTACTTTCTATGAACTTTAATTTTAATTTAATTTTAATTTTGTGGTGAATAAATGGTGCAACTTGCTCACAAATGTTTTCTGTTTATGTTATCATGTGTTTAATATTATCAATTATTTACTTTGTTTATATTTACCTGTAAATCAATTCAATGCACAGATTTAAGATGATTAAATTGTTGTAAAATAAAACCCCAGACAACAGATTGACAGAATAAAGGGTGACTAAATCTCGTAAACATTCAACTAATGACAGTCTCTTCAAAAACTATTGGCTGAGGGAATAATCGCCATGGCGGGCTCAAGCTTTAGTCACAACGAATGACAACCACAAGAGACGAATGGTTATAGATTATTCTCAAACCATAAACTGCTTTACTTTGTTGGATGCTTATCCACTACCTAGTATAGAAAGCGTAGTTTCTAAAGTATCTAAATACTCTGTTTTTAGCACCATAGATTTATCTAGTGCGTACCATCGGATACCTATTAGAGATGATGAAAAGAAGTATACAGCCTTTAAAGCTGATGGCAGACTTTATCAATTTACCAGAATTCCATTCGGTGTTACAAATGGAGTAGCTTGTTTTCAGAGAGTTATCGATGACATAATACGTGCTGAAATTTTAAGTGGAACCTACGCTTATCTAGATGACATCATAGTCTGTGGGAAGGATCAGCATGACCATGATGTCAACTTAGAAAAGTTTCTTGGAGCTGTCAAGAAATATGGTTTGACAATCAATGAAAACAAGAGCAAATATTCATTTACGTCCATATACCTCTTGGGATATGAAAAAAGTAACAAAACCATAGGCCAGATCAAGACAGACTAAAACCGTTACAAAACCTACCACTGCCTACAGACACAGCTTCGCTAAGAAGAACTATAGGGATACTGTCTCACTACTCAAAGTGGGTTCCCCATTACTCTGAAAAAGTCCGTAGACTCATTCAAACTAAAAAATTTCCAGTTTCACCTCAGGCTGCCAAGAGCTTTGAAAATCTGAAGCTAGATATTAATCAAATCTGTTATTTCTGCAATTGATGAGGATATCACATTTGATGTTGAA
The DNA here is from genome assembly GCA_035578135.1 of Flexamia atlantica. NCBI lineage: Eukaryota > Metazoa > Arthropoda > Insecta > Hemiptera > Cicadellidae > Flexamia > Flexamia atlantica. The sequence continues at coordinate 21,468,057 of JAQJVK010000001.1, read as the reverse complement.
ACTGACGCATCTGAGCATTCAATTGCGGCAAGTCTTTCCCTGAATGGCCGCCCAGTTGGATTTTTCTCAAGAACTTTAACATCAAGTGAACAAAAACACTCATAGTTTGATTTGGATTTTTGCGGACATTTGCCATCACTGATTAGTAAAAAACAAGTTTCACGACGTTTCGGGATCTGGAACCTGATCCCGTCTTCAGGTGAAAGAAAACCTAGAACATAACAAGATTAGTAATACATAGCCAGGAAAACCTGGACAAAAACACAGCTAAAACCGAGAACTATAAAAGCAGTCACAAAAACACTATGCTGAAAAGAGAAAAGATTTTGTGTTATTGTTTTTCTTTTCAGCATATTGTTTTTGTGACTGCTTTTATAGTTCTCGGTTTTAGCTGTGTTTTTGTCCAGGTTTTCCTGGCTATGTATTACTAATCTTGTTATGTTCTAGGTTTTCTTTCACCTGAAGACGGGATCAGATTCCAGATCCCGAAACGTCGTGAAACCTGTTTTTTACTAATCAGTTATGGCAAATGTCCGCAAAAATCCAAATCAAAAATAAAATCACCATCACTAACAATGAATTTCAAACAAAGAAAAACACTCAGCCGTTGAAAAGGAAGTGTGCGCTATTGTTGAAGCTCTGAAGAAGTGGCGACATTTTCTAATCGGTCGACACTTTAGACTCATTACCGACCAAAGGTCTGTGTCCTTCATGTTTAATAACACCCACTCTAGTAAGATCAAGAATGATAAAATAATAAGATGGCGTTTGGAGCTTGCATGATACAAGTATGATATTATTTACAGGCCCGGCAAACAAAATGATGTTGCTGACACTTTATCCCGAGTCTGTGGGTCAACGAATATAGACAAGCTGTATCAACTGCATTCTAAACTTTGTCATCCAGGAGTAACAAGAATGGCACACTGGGTGAGAAGTAGAAATTTACCTTACTCCTTCGAAAAAATAAAGAGAATGACTGCTTCGTGTCCCATCTGTGCGGAAGAAAAGCCTCGTTTTTATAGACCACAAGAAACAGCACTTATAAAAGCAACTGCTCCATTTGAAAGATTGAATATAGATTTCAAGGGACCATTACCTTCAAAGTCTAAAAACAAGTATCTACTGACAATAGTGGATGAATATTCACGCTTCCCGTTTGCCTATCCTTGCCAAGACATGACAACGAACACAGTAATAGAAAGGTTATGTGACTTGTTCTGTTTATTCGGTCTGCCTTCTTTTATTCATACTGTCAGAGACACATCTTTCATGTCAAAGGAACTCAAAGAATTCTTAAACTCTGGAGGAGTAGCAACAAGCCGAACCACACCATATAACCCAGAGGGTAATGGCCAGATTGAACGATTCAATGGTACAATTTGGAAAGCTATAAGTCTAATGTTAAAAAGTCGCAATCTAACTTTAAATGAATAGGAACTTGCTTTAAATGACTCTCTACACTCTATTCGGTCTCTTCTATGCACAGCCACCAACCAGACTCCTCATGAACGAATGTTCATTCATTCTAGGAAATCTGATCCACTGGTCGTTGAAGTTAATGTGAATCCTCACTATGCAACAATACGTCTGACAAGTGGAGAGGAGAAAACAGTCTCTCTAAGACATTTAGCTCCGAAGGGAGACATAAGTTGTCCTGAAGAGTGTTCTGAACAAAGTGTAGTTGTACATCAGCCTGCTGAAATCAGTGAAGATTTTAAGCAGGAAATCAAGATAATTTTATAATGAATGAAAATGCCAACTCTAAAATGAACCAACAACAAATAAATGAAAATACTCCGTCGCCTCCTACTCCATCAAACAATCAATCACATCCAACCACCAGCCAGACAAAAACGGTTGACTTTGATAATCAAACAATTCCAACGCGAACCTCAAGAATCAGGAAACCTCCAAAATACCTTAACGACTATTCTCTCTCAAGGAGGGGAGAATGTGGTGAATAAATGGTGCAACTTGCTCACAAATGTTTTCTGTTTATGTTATCATGTGTTTAATATTATCAATTATTTACTTTGTTTATATTTACCTGTAAATCAATTCAATGCACAGATGATTAAACCCTTTATTCTGTTAATCTGTTATCTGGGGTTTTATTTTACAACAAACTTCAATGCATATTTTCCTTTTAATTCCCCTTAATTACACCACACACCACATCCAAAAAGTCATGCATGTGAAGTAGTGAATCACCACACAACCCCCACACATACGGTTGATTGTTACCTAGGCACTTGGTTGACAGCGTCCGACAGCGCTTTGGGAGCGAAGTACTTGTAGGCGCCCCACACGGCGAGGCCCACGACACAAACCTTCACCGTCGCCTTCACCACCTGGCCCGACCGGGAGGGCGGCGGGATCCTGCACACAGACTCAACCAACTCAACAAATTAACTCAATTATGTAAAAGTTTTGAAGAAAAAAACTTCAAAACTTTTGACATGGTTTTAGTTGTACCTACGGTATCAAAAGTATTTGTGCCAGCCTCGGCTTAGGCCTAGTTTATATAGTGAGAAATCCAGCTGCCAGAAGCCAGAGAAGACAGAAGAATCACTTTTCCTCCACTTGCAACCTGTGACTGCATTTGCCTCTTATAGACTATGTTTTTAATGTTCAAATGATAAAGAGATGTCAAGATGACTAATTTATATAGCTTTAAATTTTATTTGTTTAAAACAGATAATATCAAAATTTTCCTTGCAGTTCGTCTGCTGATCTGGACATACTTATTATTTAGTATGTTTTCTTGCAGAACTAAAAAGATTTGTAGCTTGATTCCCACCTTAAATGACTTATTACTATTGGTTCCTATAGCAAGTCATTTAATGCTCTATTGCAACCAATACTCTTAAAACGTTCGCAACTTCAATTAAATGGAATTTCCATTCCCACTGACCAGTGACGCATATGTGCGGCAAATCGTTTCTCACTGTAGACCACCGATGCATATTTGCATCAGCAGGTCATACTAAAATAGACCGACGAGTAAACTTGCTAACCTTTGATGTTTTTGTTAGCTTTCATTGGAGTTTGTCTGTTTACTGTGTAGAATGTTAACCATGAAACGTAAAAATTCTACTATGCCTAGCTAGAAGTTAGCAAAATTACAACGACGCATACGTACGTCGCTTGGTCTATAGAAACAAAAATTCAATCTTTTTTACAAGTTTTCATTAAATAGATTGATTGCCAAATATATGAGGCGTTTTAAAAATTGTTCAAAACCATATATAAAAACAATATTAATTGTTTTTACTTCATGTTAGTATAAGATGAAGCAGTCCATTCACAGAATTTCTCTTTTGATCTGTCGACAATGTCATTTCTATATTAATTGGTCTGTAAGCAACATTTCGATGATTCCTTTTGGTCTGTGGGAGTGACTGGACCGATTTCACACAATTGCAAATGTGCGTCGCTCGGAAGCAATTGTGTTAAAGAATGGTTGGAACTTCTACTACTTATCTGCCTTATAGGCCTAAATTGCATTTTTCATAATATTTCATGGTTGAAATTATTACTTCCCAAAATATTAGTTTCTATGAAACCCTAAATTACTTATATATTTACTACTAATCTACAGCACATTGACGACTGACGTGGATATTGGCGGGATGTCCTCGTCCCGCATGGTGCCCCACCGTTTGGTGATGCCCGCCACGTGGCCAATGCCCACGATGCCCACCACTCGGTTCGGCTCCGACACTGCAACAACACAGCCCTCTTATATAGTGAGAAACTTCAAATTTGAAACCTTTATATTATTGTGGTTTCATTATTATCTCAACTACATTGACCAGTGAATGCTATCAATTAGCTTATTTGGGACTATAGTGGCCATGGTAATACAGAAAATAAAAAAAAAATTTAAATAAAACCCGGGCAAAATTGACCGGATAGCCGAGTGGATAAAGTGCTCATCCCATAATCTAAGGGTCACCGCCACAAATCCTCACCAGGATCAAAACTGGGTCTCGTTGCCATTTGTCATGGGGAATTGATGATGCTCTCACTATCTAACAATGTTGCTTAGACAGTAACAAGACCTGGGTTTGGACCGTTCCCGGCCAAAATGTTAAAAAATGTCACTGGCTTAGAAACACAAATAATAATGAAAAACACAGATTTTACATGACAATTAAATTCTTCAGTCTTGTAAATATGTAGGGAATTTTAGATTATTAGTTGGCTGAGTTCAATACAGTAGGTATAGTAATTAATCAAGTTTAACAAACTGATACGATTTTCATATACACCTGATTCTATACTATTACACTTCCATACACTTGTTTTGAATGTCATAATACTTGTGCACCATATGTAGTAGTTATTTGTGTGTTGAGGGAGACAATGCACTTAACACCTGAAATACAAAATTTTTTCCCCACCTAAACAGATAAATAAATCCACAATACATAAATAATTATTGTATTGACAAGAAAAACATGACTGTAACAAACACAAGTATTTTATTGATTAATATAACCTCAAGCTGTTCTGTTCTGCTGTAGTTTCCTAATGTTGATCAGCGTCTCGCTCCTGTAATCCGTCAAGTTGCTTCATATTTGTATGTGTCCATGGAAATTTTGAAGGTACTTGATTTTTTAATTATTAATTTCAATGTTATTCTTAGAGGGTTATTTAATTTAGTGGTGTGTGGCCAGTTGATGGGATTATATCAGAGTAGGCCCTTCCCTACATGACTCTCTCCTCCACAAAGGGTGTTTGGACAAAAATTATTCTCGTGATTTTTCCCATATTATATTTGTTTGTTATGTTGGGACATAAACATAAATATCAACTTAGCCTATCATTATGTACTTAAAAATGTAAACTATAAGAGCTACAGAGATCTTAGGTGCCAAAATCATGCCAAAAATGCCATTACAGATACAACTCCACAGAAGGAAACCGCTTTATCCATAGGACTTATATTCGGGGAGTTTTTATAATTCATTACTGTCTAGAGCCCAACATAAAAATAAATTTGCTTATCAAAATTTTTTTTATCTTTGAAAATTATTTTTTTCTTCTCTACTTGAAATATTATAAATTTTGGGGCATGTCAATAACATAAAATGTCCTAAAAAATGACAAAAAATGACTAAAATTGCAAAAATGAATGCTACCAACATGTTTCTTCTGCGCCCCTTAATCAAATAACCTGGACCCCTGTTGCATTAATAAAGGAAAAAAATGTTTTTCTAATTCCTTGCCAAACACCTTTAACTTACTGACCTGCCTGGCTGTGCCTGCGCAGCTGGTGGCGTGCGGCCAGTTGCAGGGAGTACGTCAAGTACATGTCTCTCTCCTCCACAAACACTCGTCCCAGCTCGGGGAAGTCTCCCGACATCTCCTTCAGCATCTGGTCCAGCAGGTCCTTCTGCTTGCACTTCTCCACCTCCTCCTTACTGCAGACATAGCGCAACATCAGTTAATGTGACCATTCGAATTTGTTTGTTTTCTTGTCTAATAGTGATCACTCACCTAGGCTGCTTCGAAAGCAGCCTGCTGATCTCTAACTTTCACATGCACGATTCACATAACACATAAAAAACATACACAAATTGACAATCAGTTTATGATCTTGGGATAACTATTGGTACAACATTAATTTCATGACATTTTAGGAAACTTACATGTTTTAGAACACGTTCCAGAATCATTACTACCCATCCTCTCAAAAGGCAGCGCCATGTATTTAAAATTGATATAACATGTTATATAGTGTTGATTTGCGGGAGGATTGTGAACATCTGCTAGGTCACCGTTGTTACTCAGAGCAGTAAACTTAAATATTTCACCTACAATAATAAATAATAGTGCACAACACTTCGATAAGCTGACATTGTTGGTCCCATGACCTGTCAACTTGTATTTTAACTTTTTTAACTTGGTAATCATAGGTTTAAACACATATTCTTAGTCCCACAAACTGAAAAAAAAAACAAAAAAAAAACAGTGACACGTCCTGGAATCATTGGGGCTAATGTGTTGGGCCTGTCATGCCTAATTCTTTTTTGGGGGTTCATTTTAGTTTAAATACTCTGAGCAACGACATTGAATCAGCAGATATTTTATAATGACATTGGAAGAAACTTTATGAGTTTAGGTCTACGTTTGCCTAAACAGGTTTCATTAGGTTTTGAAATTAATCAGTTTTTTTGGGACACAGTATATGATTAAATGTTAAAAAATGTTTGTTAAAACTCAATTATCCTAACAGAGACAATGATTTCATAACAAAAATTTAAACTCAAATGCTTTTCAGAAATCTCTTTATTCAATCATTTGAATGTACTTACGTTGTAGGGTTCTTGGAAAATGCAAGGTGCCAAACTAGTCGCAAACTCTGCCACCAACTAAGGACTGAGAGAGCTCGTTTTAAGGTCACTTGAATCGGTCGATCTCCAAAATGAATCATACAGTTTGGTAACATTCTCACCTGCAACAATGTTCATTTGAATGAAGGGCCTACTTACGTTATAGGGTTCTTGGAAAAAGCAAGGTGCCAAACTAGTCGCAAACTCTGCCACCAACTAAGAACTGAGAGAGCTCGTTTTAAGGTCACTTGAATTGGTCGATCTCCAAAATGAATGGTACAGTTTCGTAACATTCTTGCCTGAAACAATGTTCAACTTTTTAACCAGTGTAAAAAACTATTGAAACCTCAAAATTTATGACTATTTTTGTTCATTTTTATGCAAATTTGAAAGGTCTTGGGCAAAATTTTCTTCGAAATTATTTTAGTACAATCAGATGAAGCATTTCAACTATCGAGACAATTCACTTTCCCAGGGAAGTAGCTTTGAATGTGTGGACTTTGACCATTGTTGTCAGCTATTACACATAAAAAAATAGGGAAGCATCATGAAAGCAATACATGATGAAACAACAAAATTATATCAATAATTTTTCGTTTGGGCCACTGAAAATATTAAGGCTTAATTCACAATATTAAAAAATACTAACAGTAACTTAATGATAACAAATAAGACCATTTTTTCTAAAATAGATTACTGAAAGCCTACATTTTAAACTGATCAAAGAAGTCACAGTTTACCAACATTTAATTAGGCCATGCACTATTACTTCCAAACAATGAAGTACAAGTCTACAACAACCACCAATTCATTAATTCCGTTATTAGCGAATTTCCCCTATAGGGAAGAAGCTGTTACCGAAGTACTCGTGGTAAGACCTAAGCCCGAGACCATGATAAATTTTTGTTTTAGGGCCCCCAGAAGCAAAAAACACTATTCGTTCATTTTCATACATAAAGGTATAATATATATATATATATATATATGTGTGTGTTTGTGTCTTTAAGCACGATAACTCGCGTAAAAATTGGTCCGATCTTAATGAAATTTGGCATGGACGTGTAAAGTAGTAATTATTCGGACGAATTCGTAAACCAGCCCGATCGGACTACCGGAAGGGGGGTAAACCCCCCAAATAATTGGATTTTTGAGTTTTTTACATAGAAAAATTAAAATTATCAAATTTTTGCTAGCACCATTGAATTCAGCTCAAAAAACAAACAATTTAGTATTTTGAATCACTGCTCTATGTCCATTGGTTACCGAGATATTAAAAGTGGTAAACACAGTATGTTGTCCCAATATTAACCTTATGAGAAATAAGTAAAATTCTATATCTCGCTTATTTCTCAACATATCTTGATAAAACTTGGTAAATGGCTTCTTCTAGTTCAGATCTACTAAATATTGAATTAAAACCACCCAGTTTTAATATACCTGTAACAGCAAACCTGCATAGTCATTCCCCATGTTATTCTTATGTGGCTTACAAAAACATGTCAAATCTCGCTATGCTGGATTGAAATATGTTGTTTTGCATTTGAAATTCGCTGAGTATGCAGGTCTGCTGCAACGGGAGTATGTTTTTTGTCATGATGGTACTTACATTAGTTTTCTCTTTGTATAATGATGAGTAACGCCAAAAAAGAAAGTACCTATAACGTGTATACAATACAAACGGTATGTGGGGTTTACCTCGGCGAGGGCTCGGCGGAACTCGCCGCCCGGGGCCATGCCGAGCTCCTTGGTCAGCTGCGCCGACAGGTTGAGGAACAGCGTGTACATCAGCCCGTGGAACACACCGTTCTCCTTCACCGTCGCCATCACCTTCTCTGCACCAACAATAATGCTACGAGAGTCTGTTATGTACAGATTTGAATTCAACCATTTTATGAGTTTCAATATAACCAATACAGATGAAATCGAGGATTTTTTAAACAAACCTTGAAGTAAATTGGCGAAAAAATTCCAAAATGTGCATTAAAATTTATTTAGTTATTTGTAGGCTAACTAAATCCTTGGAGGTCTAGACCCAGGGCCGAAGACAGACCGGTTTTCTCGGATCATTTGCCCGGGGCCCAGGCCCATAAATTCCATAGATTGTTTACAGGGGCCCGGAAAAATTATTAATTTATGTAGTAAGTTTTATCTTCAGCAACAAAAATGAAAAAAATGTCAACAATTGATTTGTAATCAGGCCCTTAATTTTTTTACAGAGGCCCGGAAAACGCAAGTAAGTTTTATCTTTCAGCTACAAAGAAAATAATAGTTTGAAGAATTTTACTAAGTGACCGTTTATGTGTGTATTTTACGGCTCAATAAACTGTTATTCCTGGACGGCAAACTACGTGATGCGCGGTCTCGGCTATTGTTAGGTATGCTCATCTTATACCTAATGTAAAACAAAAAAAACTACTTGTATTATTTTGGTAAACAAATATATTTCATTAAATTTGACGTATTGGCAGCATTTATTTCCGATCGATATCAGCCGATCGACCGAGCGAATACGAAGAAAGCCAAGAGAATGAAACCGATTGTGTTCTGACTGCCGATCCTGTCATCCTGTCACATCTTCTATGTCGCTGACTTTGTTCGTCTTCATTCTTGATACTGTAGCATCGGACTGATAAATGATACATGGAATATTTTTAAAATTAAATTATGTCCAAAACTTGCGTTTTTAAACACTGAAATTTCAATTCAATTTCTCTGAACATTTTTTTATAAAACTGATCGTGTAATAAAATATTGGGAAACAGACTGTTATAGAACTATAACTTAACAAACCGTACAAATCCCTACCGAAAGTTATATTTTTAGCTTCTCTTTCTATGGTTTCTTCGTCCATTTGTAGAATACTTGCTCGACTTCGGCAAAGCTCCACCATGACGATGTGAGGACGGACATTACGAATTACCTAGAAGCAACAAGAGAACGATTCAGTATTTAAAAAATAGAAGATCCTTTAAAAAGGTAACTTTTGAATATTCTTAAACAAAAATACTAATAAACTTAATTTGCCTTTTAAAAAATAAATAAAAATCAGAAGGAAATATAAAATAAATCTGACGAGTTTCCTTAGACACCAGGCTTAGGCCTAATCATTACAAATGGGGAACATTTAAACACAATGCACCATGGCCTTATTTTTCACTATTGGTTATTGCTGCCAGTGTAGTTTAAAATTTAAAATTTTCAAAATAATTCCCGAAGCATCTTAATTTATATTTTGAGGGGCTTAAATCACGTATTTTATAGGTTTTCAGCTCAAAAAGTAAATCAACCAGATTGTTTATCAGCAACTTCTACATTAGGACGTGTGGTTAGAGTAAATTTTCACCAAAACCTTGCACTCTTTGATACAGCTTAGCCACTTGGTATGTGTATAGCAGATACCAGTAGAAGTATTTTTGTCCGAAGATCCAACCTCGAATTCGTATAGAACACCCCCATATCAGCCATAAAGATGGCCGCCATTACATTCAAAAATTGCTCTATAACTCCGGTAATAGTATTCCGATCTTGATAAACCTTTCTTTGTTTGAAAGATAGTTTTAAAATAAAACTTTTTTGTATTTAACATTTTTTTCTAGAGTTAATAGTTTTCACTGTATATTTGAAAAAAAAAATTCCATTTAATTCCACGGGAAAGTCTAATTCCTCAATAAAATGCGTTTTGGGGTGCTAAATAAGGCTATGGCTATATTTAGAATATTTTCTAGGTTGAAGACTTGCACGCACAGAAATTTTATTCCAATAGGTCAACTACTATCAGAATAATGGCCTCAAAAAGATATACGCACAGGCTATTTTCCGAGTTAGCTTAGTTTTTTCGGTATTTTATGGAGTAAAAAAACTATTATTGAGGTGAAACCTGAATAAAAAAGAAGAAAAATAACTAAACGAACGGGAAAAATCGATCATTATCTATATTTCTATAATTCTAGGTCTATAATTCTAGGTTTTCTATAATTTCTAGGTTTTCTATAATTCTATGATCTATAATTCTAGGTTTTCATCCATTTTGAAGGTCCTAAAGAAGTTTTTTGTCACCCCACGTTAAGCATAGGGAAAAAGGACAGGCTCAGACTTTTATCGTAATAAATACTTTATTCGTCGGTAGAAATGAATAAAAATTCATGAACATATTTAACATAAACATTTGAACGATATAACATAAAAAATCTTAAATAAATAATCACTAAACAGAATTTATACGTGTTTTAAAATGGTTTTCAGTGGCAAAATTATGCTCTGCTACTGGCACCCTCTTTGGGAATTTGGCGCAAGCGAGCCTAGCACCGACTATGCGTGTTCGCGAGCACTTCACCTAATCTCTTCAATTAAACTGCTAAAAATAACTTTCATTTCAGATATTTTTGTTTTATATCTTTACGATATTTTTGTTAAACATTTTCAAGACTTTAAAAATTGTTTTCATAATTATTATGCTTCTTTAATTGAAGGGATTCGGCGTAGCTCTCTCAAATACGTGTAGTTAGCACCAGCCACACTTGCGCCGGATTCCACAGGGGGCGTTAGCAGCGAGGCTCAATTTTACCACTAAAATTCATTTTAAAACACGTATAAATTCAGTTTAGCGATTATTTATCTAAGATTTTTTAATGTTATATCATTCAAATGCTTATGTTAAATATGTTCATGAATTTTTATTCATTTCTATCGACGAATAAAGTATTTATTACGAAAAAAGTCAGAGCCTTACCTTTTGCCCTATGCTTAACATGGGGCAACCAAAAACTTCATTTGGACCTTCAAAATGGATGAAAACCTAGATCATTATCGATTTTTCTCGGTCGTTTAGTTATTTTTCTTTGTTTTTATTCAGGTTTCACCTCAATACTAGTATTTTTACTCCATAAAATACCGAAAAAACTAGGCTAACTTGGAAAATTGCCTGTGCGTATATCTTTTTGAGACCATTATTCTGATAATAGTTGACCTGTTGGAATAAAATTTCTGTACGTAATAGTTTTCAACCTAGAGAATATTCTAGATTTAGCCATAGCCTTGTTGAGCCCGTCAAAACGCATTTTATTGAGGAATCAGACTTTCCCATGAAATTAAATGGAAAATTTCATTTTCCAAATATACAATGAAAACTATTAACTTTAGAAAAAAATGTTAAATACAAAAAAGTTTTATTTTAAAACTATCTTTCAAAACAAGGAAAGGTTTATCAAGATCGGAATACTATTACCGGAGTTATAGAGCAATTTATGAATATAATGGCGGCCATCTTTAATGGCCGATATGGGGGTGTTCTACACGAATTCAAGGTTGGATCTTCGGACAAACATACTTCTACTGGTATCTGCTATACACATACCAAGTGGCTAAGCTGTATCAAAAAGTTCAAGGTTTAAACGCTAACCACACGTACTACATGGCTAGCAGTCAGCATGCCTACTAGGTCTTAGTAATTACACAAGGAAGATGTTAAGTATTCAATTCATTTCAATTCGATTCAAAACCACTTCTGGGTATATGCTGGGAGCCTACACTCTGCATTAAATCTTTTAATACATTGACTCTCACTAACTAGATCCTTAATAAATAATTCAAAATCTTCCATATCTCAAATTATTTTTAATTATCTTGGAAAACCCTCTCAGACAAAAAAAAACATTTAAAACTCAAAATAATTTTACGTTTCTTTGTCATACCCTAAGTTGAAGAGACAAAAAATTACCTACATCAGATTATGACTTGTAATTAAGAAGAAAAGGAGGCATAAAAATTACCTATATCAGATTATGACTGGTAAAAATTAAGAAGAAAAGTTTAGGCCTAGTTATCTTGCAACTTAACCTCCAGATCCCGAAATTTTCTCACCAGACCTCTGTAAGTCAATATCCAGCATACAGAAAAAAATGTGTCATTGAGTCATATACTATCCAGTATTACTACGCTATACCTCTGTAAGTCAATATCCAGCATACAGAAAAAAATGTGTCATTGAGTCATATACTATCCAGTATTACTACGCTATACCTCTGTAACTCAAATTTTCAATTTACTTAACCTCTATATCTCAGATTTAGCTTAAATTATCATTGTTAAGACAAATTTAATCTAGGATTATCTCCAACTACTATTACTACGGTGAAATATTCACACATGAAAAAAATTGTAATCCCAGTGAATTTTGAATTTTGAGTTACCGGTAGCGAGAGTCGGCTGTATTCGACATGTCTACGTTAGCCTAATACCCACTGGTTACTCACTTTTGAAACATCATCTTGACTTTCAATGCTGAAGTGGGCTGTTCCAACCAAGTACACCTTAGCACCTTCGGGGGTGGTCAACAGTGTTACTGTTGAAGGTAGATTCTCATCAAAGTTCTCCACAATCATGGGATCTGACAAAGAAAAACATAATGAGATATTATTTACTCATCAAAGACCGGATTCATGTAATCTTGTAATAAATGTAGACATTTATTTTAATTGCATAAACTTAAAATAACCTCATACAGTAGACAATAGATCGTTTTAACCGACGATCAGATTATCCACCCTTGCTGATCAAATATTAAAGTTCGTTTTAACCGACCCTGTTTTTAGAATAGTTCGGTTTAACCGCCCTTTTCTAGGAATTGCGGCATTTCTATTTCCATAATCGGCGATGGGAACGTTTAAGCTCAACTCTATCGGCAGTTACGGGTTAAAATATTTTCAATACAGCACTTGTTAATTTATGAAAACGTACATTAGATGCATCGTCAATCAATTCCGAATTACAAAAGATTTGTTAAAAATATATGAACACATTATTAAAGGTGTTAACATTCGATTTTTTTTAAATACGTCTACTATTCAGTTTATAAAAATGTTTTGTTTCGACCGTCTTTTGGGGTTACTTGTGACAGAAATCATAATCTATATATATAAAAGCCAAAAACGGTTGACTGACTCACTGATCACAGTTTCTCAAAAACTACAAGGCTTTGGGCTATGAAACTCGGCACAAATATTCTATAAAGGCTCTAGATGCTCCTTCCTCTAAGAAAGGGTTTTAAGATATTTTATCTCAAAAGGCTAAAATAGGGTATAATATAAAATTCAAAATGGCGGCCATTTTTAGTTTTCAAAGCTTATTTTCTAAAACAATGTAGGGCTTCGGGCCATGAATCTTGGCTCAAATATTCTTTATAGGCTCTAGATGCATACTAATGAATGATTTTAAAATGCTACCTCTTGAAAGGTTAAAATAAGATAAATTCAAAAATTTTAAATGGCGGCCTTTTTAGTTTTTAGAGCTATGATTAACAAATATCAATAGAAGTTCTCTAGAATATTTTAAAGAGACAAAAAATAGGAATTCCATTTCCAAAAATAATAAATTGTACAACACGCTTATCTTATATTAAATATTTTTCAGATACCACATACCTACGGTACTCGCTTTTTACGGATCACCTGAAGTAATCGAACTAAAGTATTGAGTCTGCATGGACATATCATTACGTTATTTTTTATAGAATCCGGGGTTTTCTGAACTAAATTTTAGGAGGGTTTACGTGTTGGCCGAGAGCGATTTAGGCTGTGTTCAATCAAATATACTATTTCTATCGAAAATTTTCGCCTTAAACTGCTTCAACCGTAATCCAATTTCCAAAATGATTGAAAAAATTTGAGAATTAGGTGTCGTCATTTTTTGGCCTTCACATTAGTTTTATATCCTTTCTAACAGTTTTTGGTATATTAATAAACATACTAAATTCTGATGCTAGGTCTTATAGTCATCCTATTGCAGTGTTTAAATTTGCGGCCTTTAAACTTGTGGTATTTACATCAGTTATACATCACATGTTCTTATTCTTTTATGCCAAATTTCCCGACAGGTTTTAGGGCAAAAGGCGGTGCAATGAAAGTTCTGAGTTAAACCCCTGAAGTTGATACTTTTTTTTCAAACTATATGACACCCAATTTTATAGGTTAAATTATAGATTATCTAGGACATGTCAGTAGTCTTAAGGCTAAACTGAAAAATTAGATTATGTTAGCACATGGTAGCCAATTCATAACATTTGAGCGAAAAAGGAAAATTCATCAAGAAATCGTACCATCTTCTCATGTCCGTCTGTGATGGAGATTTAACCTTAAGTTTGTATGAAGCGCTTAAAAATGTATAGTTCAGATATTGAAATCGTCAGTCTATTTGGAAATTTGTAAAAGTTGCGCATTACAAATGACGTATAAATGAACCAAACATTAATTTTTTATCCTTTCACCGAGTGAAGTCGCGGGTATATCTACTAGTTTATAAAGAAATTATTTTGGAATAAAGGTTGATGGCTATACTTTATTTTATAAATAATCAACCAACGGCTTTATAATGATGTTATTAGAACCCTAAATCAATAGAGCTTTCATTTTTAGATGTTTAGAGGATTACCCGTTTTAACCGACCTTGGTGTAATCCCGTGTGGGTCAGTTAAGAGGGGGCCTACTGTATAGCCTGATTAATTTTTAAAAGATATATGTTCGCACACCATCTTTTCATGCTTTAGACATTCACAGAAGATAACTGATAGCCCCCATTTAAATTGGTATCTACAGCTTATGATGTAACACAGCTGTCAGGGTCGCTGTCATTAGTTCTACAAAAGTTTTTTAAGGGTAGCTATCATTAGTTTTACAAAAGTTTTTTAAGGGTCGCTGTCATTAGTTTTACAAAAGTCTTTTAATAGATAAGATTGTGATATTGCCTGAAAGGCTGTGAGTAGGCTTACCAAAGATATACATTCTGGCAATAAAAAACATGATGAATGATTTGTAGCTACGGATTGATGAAGTATAAATCAATAATTTCAATAATATATTTTTATAATCTTCAATCCTTTAAACTTAGTGCCGTAACGCGTCTACCAACACTTTTAAAGGATTTAAGACGTAAGTAAAACTATAGATTAATAAAAATTGTGATTCCAAAAGTTCATAACATCAATTTAATTCATTACTGGAAAATGCCTAACTAGCCTACCTTAAATGTATTCATTAATCAATCACTTTACAGTGCTCCATCCAAAATTGAAATTTTTTCTTCAAAATGTATGAAATAATTCGCTGATTCTGGAAATGATCGTTTTTTCTATGAAAAACATCAGAAAATGCCGAAAAATCGGAAAGACTGAAAAATAATTTTTGTCGGGAGAGTGAGCTGAACAAGAATATGCAAGAATGTTCAAGATCAGATGCCGTACTGAGTTACGGCCAGAAAAGCGATTAAGTCATAGATTTGCACAAAATGGGTTAGTTTTTGGAGAGTTAAACTAAACCATGGGATCTAAGGGTAGGTTTGGGTTGTTTTAGGTGAGACTATATTAGATCTGGTTAGGTTCGGTTGGGTTATGTTAAGCTATGTCAGTTTGATTAGGTTGGGTAATGGTTTGGTATTGTTAGATTAGGATTATGTCATATTCTTACTTAGCCAACCTTATCCTTACCTAACTAAACATCTTTTAACCAATCCTAATGTAATCTAAAATATTGCTATTGTTTTCTATCATAACCTAACCAAACTTATTACAACCTAAACTGTCATAACCTATCTCTATCTAACTTATTTCAGCCAAACACCTTTTCCTTATAACCTAAAATAAGGTTTTAACTTTTTTTGATGTTTTTAGCGAATTTCCCCTATAGGGAAGAAGTTAATACCATAATTCTCATGGTAAGACCTAAGCCCAAGACCATTATAACTTTTCGTTTTGGGGCCCCCAGTAGCAAAAAAAACACCATTCATTTGAATTTTTTGATATATACATCTATACATCTGTTAGCCCGATAGCGGCTGAAAAATGGTCGATATTTATGAAATTTGGTACAAACATGTAAAGTGGTGATCAATTAGACAAGTTCCTAAACCAGCCACCACTGGACCACTGGAACCACTGGACCACTGGAAGGGGAGGCCCAAAAATGGGATTTTTGAGATTTCATATAGAAAATTTAAAATTAATCCATTTTAGGGTACCATTGAGGACACCATTGAATTCAGCTTGAAAAAATAAACAATTTAGTATGTTGAACTATTGCTCTATGTCTATTGGTTACAGAGATACTGAGAGTGGTAAGCATAGTAGGCCTACGTTGTCCCAATGTTAACCTTATGGGAAAAAAGTAAAATTCCATCTCGCTTAATTCTCAAAATAAGGAAAATATCTTAATAAAACTTGGTTTGAGGCTTCATCTAGATGAGAACTATAATGTGTTTAGCCTGAAATCCCCAACATTTCCATTTTTGTGGCAGCAAACCTGCATACATCCCTACATGCAGAGGCAGATTTGAAAATTTGCCGCCCCTGGGCTACCCAGGGGGAATAAGGGGTTTGGCCGGCGACAGCATTTCCGGCTCGGCAAAAGTGGTGACCTTTTTTTTTAGCTCACGCGTGTGCTTTTTGGCCCCATTGCGGCCCTTTCGGGCCTAATTGGCTATGCCCTTTAAAACTAATGCCGGTGCTGAGTCAATTCTTTTGCTTCCACTTTTTTTTATTTACCCCTTCTCTCTCTAATTTGCCGCCCCCCAAATTCTGTCGCCCTGGGCTATAGCCCTTTAAGCCCATATGTAAATCCACCCCTGCCTACATGTATGTTATCCTTTTGGGAAATAAAAAAATTCGATACATCTTCATTATTTTTTAACGTATCTTGATTAAAACTTGGTATATCGCTTCTTCTAGTTGAGATCTACTAAATATTGGATTAAAACTACCTAGTTTTTACATACCTGTTGTAGCAAACCAGCATACTCATTCCCCTTGTTATTCTTATGGTGATTAGGCCTACGAATACATGTCATGTTAATACTTGCTACGTTGAATGGAAATTTTTTTGCATTTGAAATTCGCTGAGTATGCAGGTCTGCTGCAACGGGGGTATTTGGCTTTATCTCAGATGTAGTACGTCAATCATGAAAATTCTCGCATAATGTTGTTCAGCATGCAATTTCCCTTCATTCGTATACCCACGTGATTTCTTCTTAGTTTTAGACAAAGCCAGCCAATGTAAAAATGCAAGCCATATTTTGTAAATCTTAAGATCCTCACAGTTCCGTGTATTTTTATTTTAGAAATTTATTTTTTTATAAAATCTCAGAATTTAGAATACTTACATCAACAATTGACATAATTACAATACTAGATACAGAAATAGTTTTGCAGTGCAACACAGATTGACATTTTTTGAAAAAAAGCTTATTTTCATTGATCTAAAAGTTTTTCAAAAATTACCAGCTTCAATCAGGGCCGCCGACAGACATTTTGAGGCCCGGGGCAAAGTTTGGGAGTGAGGCCCCTCAATACAAAACATTGTGAATAAAAAATACCTTTATCTGTCAAATAGCTATTTGTAAAATCTGCTGATTACAAACTTTTTGATCTAAAAATGTTGAATATCTTAATTTGTTCAATACAAAACAACTACATCACAGGTCTGTACTAAACTTTTGATTTATGAATTTTAAAAATTCAGAACATTATAAACAGTAAAAGTTGGTAAAATCCTTTTTGATACGGCTACTGAATAACACAGAACTTGGGATTAAAAGCACTAGACTAAAAAATGTATGTTTCTAATAAGCCTGTACCTGGGGGTAAAATTTAAGAAACAGTTTTAAGTTATTATACAAATTATTCACGGACTACCTAACTACTATAAACTACTTTACTTGTTTTCCTTCTGTTTTCCAACTCCCATAATGCCTGTGGTGCGTGTGATGTCACCAGGACACCATTTTACCGGTTGTATCCTAGCCCTAGCAAGGCCCCCTTGGCCCTTTGGTAAAAGTATAGCTCAAGTCGAAGATGTAGTAATAACTACTCTCTGACTGGCCAAGACACTTTATTGTGCTGGCTTTAGGCTACAGACGAGCACATTCTTTCGGTCTGCTGAAGGCATCATGAGCTGCTTAAATTTTTGTATGAGGAAACCTGAATTTCTTTGGACCTTGGTTCATACCACAGATAAACGAATACATTCGTTTTTGTATTCGTTTATCTGTGTTCATACGTAGCTGAACTCAAACTCAGAGGAGAAACGAAGCTGAAGTTGTTGATCATTGGAAAAAATTAATGTCACGTCTTGAGTCGTAAGTGTTATTGTTATTACTATTAGTCTTTTGTAAAATATACACCATTTAGTTAAAGCTAGGAATCCTTTTCCTTGGTCCATCGCAGGCCTGTACAAAAAAAGTTGTGATGAATTTAGGGTGTAAACGATTGGTATTGGACGATTGCTGAGCTTGGTACGGATTTAGTTAATGTGAGGTCTGGTGCAGGCGTATTACCTCGGGGGGCGCAGACGCGACGGCCAAAAACCAAATGAAATTGTATCAAAATAAGACAAATGAACAGTTAGGTAATTAAAATTATATACGTTTTTAAGTACTAAGTTTTTTATATAATACATTTAATTTTGGTCTCCTTGTTTTAAAAACTCTAATATTTAATAATCCTCAAAAATATTCTAAGCTCAAAATGTGACCCCCTTCCTTTTGTGGCCCGGGGCAATCTGCCCCCTTTGCCCCCCCCTCTCGGCGGCCCTGGCTTCAATAAGAAATAGTGATAGCTTGTTAAAGTTAGAGAGCAACCTTAAAAAATTTCTACTAAAAAATGCTTTTTATTCACTGGAAGGTTTTTTAAATCACAGTGGCCCATCAGGGGCAATTGAAACCCTTTACTAACTTGGTCCTACCCAACCTAACCACAAAACTGATGTCCCAAATGAATGGGCATTTGGACAACTCCAACGCCAGTTAAGCCAACTGGAGGCTTCTGAAGGTTTAAGGTTCAAGGTACAAGGACAAAGTTTTTTCAGCTATTCCATCGCTTTTCCGGCTGCATCTCTGTTAATATTCATCGGATCATGAAAATTCTTGCACATGCTTGTTCAGATCGTTCTACCAATTTATTTGAGAACCCACATGACCTATCTCCTTAAAAATAGTTTTTCTGGCTTTTCCGATTTTTCAATGTTTTCCATGGCTAAGGACCTTCATCTTCAGAATCAACACAAAATGTCCTACATTAAAAAAAATTACTTTTGGATAGAGTACCGTAATGTTAAGTGAACCATTTAGGTGATATGTTCAACTGCAAACATTTACCAAACAATTCTTACCAGGTTGAGGTGTTTTGGGAGTGATTTCAATTGAGTCATCACTTTCATAGTCATCACTATCAGACCTTGCGAGGCTATTATCTGGACTAACAGCTTCTACACTGTTAGTGGGTAAGGAATCTTTCTTGGGGGAGCTCATAGTGTCTGAGTGTCCTTCATCCTCTGTTACTGTACCCTAGAAATAAAGCACAATTTATTCCTGGTTAATATACGCCTACAAACTAGTTCTGCGGTGCTTACCAGGAAGTTTAAGGTATGGATAGTTTTTTGCACCTCAGTTCTCAGTACACATACATTTCCAATACTATGGCATTACAAACAAATGCTGGATGTCATATGTTGATGATTTGTCATCCCAGACGTTAATACAAAATGGCCTAGCCTGTCTTTTTCTCCCTGGACATGACTTCTCTTTGATCCCAAGGTAAGGCTATTGAGACTTCTGCTTTTATAGAACGACAATGAGGAAGGAAGTTTAAGGTACCTAGTATGGTATTTTCAAATGCTTAACTATTTCTTAACAGGTCCTCTTCTTTGACCGGAGGCATATGGTAACCCTAGGCCTAGGTTTAATTTCCTACAAATATTTGGAAATTTACTAGAAAGCGTCCAACTTGATCAAACCTTTTTCAATCATCTCATGATGCAAAATGGCTTTATCGTCTCCTTATGTAATATAGGCCTATCCAACATTATGGACTCTCATAAATCAAACCTAGGGTAGGGTGAATATAAACGATTCCATAGTTCTGAACCACTTATCGAGGTCTGTGATCCTTTTACTTCATAACTGCTTGTCAGATTTTGCTGACTTAGCATATTAATCATTTTCTAAGAAGCCAATTTTTGTTGCCTGTGCAGTCATGTATAGGGTGACCAGACGTCCCGTAAAAACGGAAAAGTCCCGTTTTTTCACCTTGCGTTTCGTTGTCCCGAAAAACTTTGTCGGGACGTCAAAATGTCCCGTTTTTTAAAAAGTAGGCTATATATTAAAAACATGCCTAACGTTATCTTAAATATTTAGAGGCATCTCACATTACTTACGGTTACAAAAGAATATTACGAACCTTTGCCAAAGCTAAACAAGATTTTAGTTTTACGCCACATATTTCAAGTTCTTCTTCAAGCAGGGCCGTACTCAGACCGGTTTTCCCGGGACAATTTTACCGGGGCCCGGGGTCAAGGGGGGGCCCGGGCCGGGTCCAAGGGGGGCCCGGGGAGGTCTGAACCCCCCCCCAAAATAGTGAAAACCCCCCCGGCGAAATGTATAGAGGTCCGGGAACAGGTAAAAAGGGCCAAAAACGACACGTGCGAGTAAAAAAAAGGTCACCACTTTTGACGAGCCGGAAATCAACTACGGCTTTGAGCGGAACGGGTGCAGTACCAGGACATGAGGGACCCGGCCTAATATCTTTACCGGGGCCCGCCAAGGCTGGGTACAGCCCTGTCTTAAAGTATCATATAACTTCAAAATGGATTGTTGCTTGTTCTACAACTATGTTATAATAGAGAAAAAGGACTACAAAAATGAAACGTTTAATGAACTTATTGTTAAATTTTTGTATAGCTGTTTCCCAGCATAATAATTAACGCTAAGAACTTAAAGTTTAAGATTATCATGATACTTTTTTGATCATACTATTTTACAGTATATATATAACCACTAACATAATTTATTGCAAGAAAATCTTTTTTATTTTATAATAAAATTTTAAGATCCTAAAAATGTGACTTGATTATTTTTAATCCTAAGTATGTGGCGATTCAAAAAATTACCTTTCATGGCTACATGCCATTTATTGTATTCTTAAAGAAAAACTGTAAAAATCGTGCGCTGCAATAAGTTCAATGTATATGTAAAATAAAATTCATGGTCTAAAATCTTCAAAAACAATTTGATACTTAAATTCTTCAATTAAAAATTTGTAAATTACAGGGACCCCCGTGTAATTAAACACCTTGGTGTGTGGTGTGTTGTATAGGGATGCGGGGTGATGAGTTTTTCTTAAGTGTCCCGTTTTTATTTGGAAACGATCTGGTCACCCTAGTCATGTAGTTAATAAAATCTGTAACACTCAGTTTAGCCTACCTCAAAAGGGCCCTGAATATCTAGAGGTAGGCTTTAAATATTCATAACTGTTATTACTGATGCAATTTAACATCAAATAATGTTATATGTGAAAAATTAATTAAATTACTCGGGCAAACAATTGAAATGACAATTAAAATTAATATATGAATATATGATGATTGAGGTTAGGAAACAAAAATATACGTTAACTAGGGACAAAAATACTGACCATTAGATTTTTATTTTAACTTATATAGTATTCTCTTGGACACATATACTAAAAGAACTTTAAACTGCTGGTATTAAAAATTTAAGAAGTTTTGACCATCCACAAGATATGCTTCCTTGTTTAACACGTACACGAAAAGTAGATTTCACGATTTCACTCAATTCAGCTCAGCAGCTCAGCAGACTGACTAGATAGTCTCAACATGACAAAATAACGGTTCCAGTTCACAATTGCAGAATCCTAAGACGAACAGACGAACCCAACTACTATCCGGGATCGCGAATTGCGGCGATTCGGTGACTCGTTCTCCACCAATATAGCTTAGCTTAGGCGGCAATTTGCTCGCCGAACGATTGGGCAAGTTGGATTTACCCTTGCGATAGTGAACTTGCATCATCTATAGATTCCTTTTCCATCCAAAAAAACAGCTGACGAGTCGATGATGAAGACAAGTTGGCAATATCTATGGCAATATCAGGGACTAAAAAAATTAATTAATATGTATTTGTATTCATCAAGGAGGTTATATTACTATAGTATAGTAATATAACCTCCTTGGTATTCATCGATGCATAAACAAGCTGGATCGCGCGCTGCCAAGGCCTCACTGAAAAAACATGTATATGTTGTGCGACCTTGGCGCTGCCCGTATTTTGTAATCGAATAAAGATTTTTCGATTATTTACCTCGAATCAAAAGTATCATCAACAATGATCTTTTTGGTCCTAGGAAAATAATTCAAATTCAAATTCATTTTATTGCCATTACAACAGTTAATAGTCGGAAGCAATGTTTATGTTAACAATAATTTTGATTGAAATATATTTAAAAAAAACTTAAGTAAAACTAAAATTAAAATTAAGTTTAAGACAACCTAGTTTAACCTAGTTTTCTCTGTAAGACATGTTGAATTTCCCCCTATTAATTTATTGCTTATGTTTTTTACAATGGTCTATAAATTCACTAACACTGTAAAAGGCATTAGCTGTTAATAGTATATTTCATTACAAGGACCTAAAGTGACGCTTTTCGTACAAGGTCAAGTTTTACAACCGAGGCTGTAAGCCGAGGTTGAAAAATGACCGAGTAACGAAAAGCAGCTTTAGGTCCGTGTGATGAACTATATTTTTCGTTATATTGCTCAATACAATACGTAATCTACTTAAGAAAACCAAAATGTTACAGCTTGTTTACCTTTAAAGATGCCTTCAAAAGATGCCACCGTCTTGTTCTTGCTAATTTGAAGCAATCAGCTGATTGTATGTTTCATTTGTGTTAGGCTAGACTGACAACAATGAACAATTATCGACGTATCGAACGAATGTAATAATCGATTGGTGAAATGAGCGAGTTTCACAAATTGATTAAACTGACAACAATGAATGTTTCGATAATAACGATGAATGTTTCGATTATTTGTAATCGAATGAATATTGTTCGATTATTACGACGTACTCGGCACTTTTTGACTTTTATAGTCCTAGGACTATAAAGAGTCAGCTGGTATCGAGTACATCAGCTTTTAATTCCTAGTAATAAAAAGAGTGTATTTAGGTCCGGAAAACATGCATTAAAAACATCTGTTTTTGAAGCAGTATAACGAAAAAATTGTTTTAACTTATTTTTGAAAGGTGTTAAATTCTTTTCATTTATTATATGAAATGGTAAATTGTTTAGAAATTTAGCTCCAGATTCAGATGGTAAATTTTGAAAAATATTTAGTCTATGTTGCGTTGGCCTAAAATTATGGTTAAATCGAGTATGATAATTATGGATATCTCTTCCTTTTGTTAATTTACATTTAAAATGTGCAAAAATTGCCGTTTCCAAAATGTAAATTGAAGGAAGAGTTAATAAATCCATTCTTTTGAAAATGTCTCTACAAGACTGGGTTTTTTCAATTTGAATATAATTCTCAAGGCTTTCTTCTGCAGAATGAATAATCTTTTTAATTCATTTTCTGCACTTCGGCCCCATACTATGATTCCATATGATAAGTGACTAAATATTAGTCCATAATATGCTATCATTAGGATTTTTATATCATAGTATTTTGATAATTTTCTGAGGACATATATATTTGAAGATACCTTGGAACAAACATAACTAATGTGATATTTCCAGGTTAGTCCTCTATCAAGATGTATCCCAAGGAATTTTATATTGTCAACTTCCTGAACTGTGTTATTTCCTATCATTACAGTTGGACTATGTTGACATTTTGGATCTGTATTAAAATTTATATATTTAGTTTTTTCTAAATTAACTTTTAAATTTATGTCAGAAAAGAACTGAATACTGGAATTTAAATCTTCATATAAGTTTTCTTCAAGATGATTTGCATTTTTATCTGAAATGCACAAGGTTGTATCATCAGCGTATTGTGTAAGATTACAAAATTTTATAGATGAATCACAGTTGTTAACATAGAGTAAATCATCATGTTATATTCAAGAAGTAAAAAGAACAACTTTTGAATTCCATCCACCGGTCTGACACTTAAATGGAGCCAAGTGGTAAGATGTATGTATGTAAGATGTATGGAGCCAAGTGGGAGCGGGTAATGTATTTTTGGATTGTATTAATTCCTTTGGTATGAGGGATATTTTCAAAGATTTCCCTACTAGGGTGTACGGTGAGACGTACAGTTCTATTGATCATAGCATAACAAACTGCTTGGTTACTAAAGCATTCTTGCTAAACTATCATTTATCGGATCACTTTGGTCAGTTGATTGAAATAAATTGTCCCATCCCAACTGAGCCTGAACTTAAATATGAAGTTGGAAGGGTGTTATCATATGTTAATTTGATCTCTTTAAAGTATAGCCTAAAAAATGAACAATGGGATGAGGTTTTCAATTCTAGCGAAAATAGCAATTGTAAGTGGGAAAAGTTTTTTTGATATTTTACTATGGCACTTAAATGTGCATTGTCCTGTTAAAAAAACTAAAGTACAGTTCGCGCATTATATCTCCAGCTATGACCACTACGCTACTAACCGTGTCGTATGATATTTTTAACATATGATACTGGAAAACACAACATTTGACAAGCAGCGGTGTTTTAGAAAATGCTTTTAGAAAAGTACCCCCTCTCTCCCCCCGCACCATCCAATCAGCTGACTCAGTCATAACCGGAGATATAATGCGCTAACTGTATATGATAAGAGAAGGGCTGCTTCTATGCATGACAAAGTAGTGCTTGACAGATATACATTGGAAGTGAGGGAAAACATGAGGGAAATGTACTCTCTGTATGTAGAAACTAAAGATGAGTAATATAAGATCTTGTATAGGGGTCTTAAGTCACAGTTAAGGAAAAATGTAGCTTTTCTCAAATCACAGAAAGTTGTTGATAAAATAAGAAGCTCAGACAATGTTTCTAAAAGTACATGGTCTTTTATAAATAGTGTAAGAAAAAATGGTAATGTTAAAGGAAATGGAAATGTATCAGTTCTATAGAGGGGAACAAATTGATTTCAGATCCCACCAGTGTATGTAACATTTTTAATGATTTTTTTTGTTGATATTGTTGAGAAAGACATAATGGTAGCAATGACTTAAACCTGCTAGGCTATAATGATTTTATAAATGCAAATGGTGACTCTTTTGAGTTTGACTTGGTAAATGTTGATGATGTTTCTAGACTCATTGATGAACTTAAATGTAATAACTCTTCCGGCTGGGATGAGTTCTCCCCTAATCTAGTAAAGAAATGTAAACATGAAATACTTGAAGTTTTGACTTCTTGATTAATTGTTCTTTAACTGAAGGTAATTTTCCTGATGTTTTAAAGCTTTCTCTGATAAGACCTGTTTTTAAGAAAGGTAGTAAGAACCTTAAGGAGAACTACAGACCTATAGCTTTAACGCCTACCTTTAGTAAGTTGCTTAAAAAAATAATTTTAAGTAAGTTATTGTTGCACTTTGACTCAAACAATATACTTTGTAATTTCCAACATGGCTTTAGGGGAGGTCGAGGTACTGTCACTGCGGTCACCTCCTTCTATCACAATGCTTTGGATAGGTTGGATGAGGGCTTTAGAGTGGCGGGGCTGTACCTTGACCTCTCTAAAGCATTTGATGGAGTGAATCATACAATTCTTTTGACAAAACTTAATGCATATGGAATTGAGGGTAAACTCATTTCAATTGTCGCTTCCTATTTGAAGGACAGGCAACAAAGTACCAAATTAACTTATGATCGACATGGGTGGCCTGATTAGTAAAAGTAGATCGCAGGTCAAAGGTGTAAATTTTGGAGTGCCCCAGGGCTCGATTCTGGGGCCCAGGGCTGTACCCAGTTTTGGCGGGCCCCGGTAAAGATATTAGGCTGGGCCCCTCATGGTTTTTTTAGCTCATGGTTTTCTTAGCCCCTCATAGCTAAGATATTAGCCGTAGCCAGGATTTTTTTCTGGGGGGGGGGTTTGGCTAGGCCCGGCGGCAAAATTTCCGGCTCGTCAAAAGTGGTGACTTTTTTTTTACTCACACGTGTCGTTTCGGGCCCTTTTTACCTGTTCCCGGGCCTCTGTACATTTCGCCGGGGGGGTTTTCACTATTTCGGGCCGGGTTCTGACCCCTTAACCCCCCCGTTGGCTACGCCCCTGAGGCTTATAGTAGCTCCGTCCATCTAGGCCAACTCTTGAAGTAGATGTTAGGCGGGGCCCGACCCGGGCCCCCCTTGACCCCGGGCCCCTGTAAAATTGTCCCGGAAAAACCGGTCTGAGTACGGCCCTGCTGGGGCCTTTCCTTTTTATCTGTTATGTTAATAACTATCCCTGTACAAACAAGTATTTAACTACAATGTATGCAGATGACACTTCTGGCCTATTATGATCTAAAGATTTAAGTAGTTTGGAAGCTAATTTAAAGGAATTTTTGTAGAAAAGAATTGACTTTTTTACCATCAATAATCTAAAGATAAATGTTGATAAGACTGAGCTTCTGGTATTTGGTTCAAATGATGTAGAAATGTCAATTTTAACTGGTAATGAAACGGTAGTACTAACTCTTGTAAGTTTTTAGGCCTTTACCTTGATAGGAATTTGCCATGGAAAGTCCATGTGGATCATGTATGTAATAAGTTAACCTCTGGTTTGTTTTTGTTGAGAAAATTTTCTGTGTATGTGCCTACTGATGTATTAAGATCAATTTATTTTGGGGTCTTTTATCCTTTCATGTCTTACGGTCTGCTATTGTGGGGTAGTGCTTATATGACTCACTTGAAGAGAGTTTTCAATTTACAAAAAAAGGCGTTACGCATTATTGCAAAATGTGAAGGTCCAAAGCAATCTTGTAAAGGTATTTTCACCTCTTTGAATATCATGACTTTTTTTGCTATGTACATTTATCAAACTGTTATGCTTGTTGCAAATGACAAAACTTTTACCATAAGAAATGTGAATGTTCATGATCACTATACTAGATCTAGATTGAGATGTCCATAGAGTGCAAAGAAGGTCGACCATTTCTTCAAATAGTCCATATATAAGACGCGCTATTTATTATAATAAGTTGCTGGAAAATGTAAAAATGTTGGAAGGAAGAAGATTTAGAGAAGAATTAAGAAATTGGCTTGTTCTAAAATGTCCATATGACTTGAACACTATATTCGAAGACTAAGGTAGGTGTCTTCCTTCTTTGAAGTCTGTATGTTATTTCTTAAGTTTGAAATATGGACTATTTTTGACTGATTTTGACTTGATTCATGCATTGTATCTTTAGAAATGTTTACAAATCATTAAAGAATTTTGAATTTGAATTTTGAATTTTGTGTTAGTTTGAAGCACTATAGTTAGATGTCGTTGTAAAAACATGGTTTTCTTCTTCTTCACTGAATCAGCCAATCAAAACCACGATAACGATCTGCTAACTTCCTATTCCGTTTCCCCTGATTTTCTGTCACGACGTGTACACAACCAAAACGAGTTGGAATGAATTTGATTGTGAGAAAATACCTAAAGTACGTTTGCCACTAGTGCAAGTTGTTTTGCAAAATACTGTTCTGCGTGATTCATATTGTGCTTAAAGCGATTGATAGAAAATAAATACGTAGATGTTTACATAAAAGCACTTAATAAAAATTAACTGTGAAGATTTTTACATAGGCCAAACGAGAAGAACGTTCAAATCAAGGTTCCATGAACATTTACAAGCTCTGAAAAGTAACAATAAAACATCTATGAAATCCAATTTTACAGAACACCTTTTAGATAAAAATCACACTTACAAAAGTTTAAAAGAAAACTTAGAAATAATTGACATATTAAATAAAGGAAGCAAAATGGACTCAAAAGAACAATTATATATATTACTAGAGCACAAAGAAAAACCAAGAAACATTTTGAATAGCCATATCCCTACAAGCAACCCTACATTTGAAAAAATAAGACAAATAAAAAATTCATATAAAAAAGACTAAAAGCCAACTAGACCAAAAAAGAACAAAAAATGAAGCAGTCAGTCATATGATATAAATATTATTGTATATGTCAATAAATTAGGTTAAACTTAGAGCTAGAAAATGCCCATAAAGGCAAAATACCCCCGTCGCAGCAAACCTGCGTACTCAGCGAATTTCTAAAGAATTAATTTTTATATGGGAGCTTATTTACTTATGTACAGGAAAATATTTCAAACATTTTATGTAATTAATGCAAAAGGTATATTACATATCAATTCAAGAGCTTTATATATAAGGGAAATGATCATGGGAATCACATCAGTATCCATTCCAACAATATTCTTTTTGTTATTCTTATAATTATTAGTCTAATATTTTTTTTATAAGTGTATCCTTGTTATAGTATAAAAAAAATTTAAGCAAACATACAATCAATTATTTAAAATCAGTCAAAATAAAAACAAATAAAATAGTCACATGAAAAAATTGAATCCAAACGTATGATTTATAAATTTAAATAAACTTGTTGCAGCAAACTTGCATGCTTAGTTAATTTCCAAAGGATTTTTATATGTGGGCGTATTCTACATAAGTTAGGGAAGTTGTTGTTTTGAATATTTTGTGTAAATATTAATCTAAATTAAGTAAATTTTATCATTCATGATCTTATTTCTCAATAATTATTCATATTCTGATAATTTTTAATAAATTTACTTGTTATAGTATATAAATGTCAGCAAACATATTATCAATCTACTCAGATCCAAGAAATAAAAACAAATCAAACCATCACATGAACAAATTAAATTCAATCATGTGGTTTGTTTTAATTTTTTAAAATCCCATTTTAGGGAAATTGAATGAAAAATTTGGGTATTTCATACCAGAATTTGGACAGTTTATGTCCCTTCAGGGAAAAACAAAAGACAATGTACTGTATTTTGCAGATCCGATATCTCAGTAACTGATTGATGTAGAGTAATAATTCAAAATGCTATATTGTTTATTTTTTTAAGCTCAATTCAATTCTGACCATTAAATTTACATCAAATTAATAGAAATATGTTAAATCTTGAAAATAAATTTTATTTAGTCAAAAAGACCGCCTTAGAATGTACCGATCTTGCTGGTTTTCGAACTTAAAGTCATGAATATCGCTCTAAATGTTTGTTCCAAATTTCATCAAGATCGGACTTTTTTTACGTGAGTTATCGTGCCTACGGACACATATATATATATATATATATATATATACATATATATATATATATACATATATACCAAAATGAACGAACGTTGTTTTTGGCCTCTAGGGACCTCAAAACGAAAAAATAACATGGTCCCGGGCTTAAGTCTCACCATGCCGCCTACGGTAATAGCTACTTCCCTATAGGGGGAAATTCGCTAACATGTCGCTCAATAAAAAATATTTTAAAAAAGGTACTCAGTTCATCTTTATATTTTTAATAATAAAAGTAGCCCTTCATTGAGATAATTGTAATATATATATATATATATATATATATATATATGTGTGTGTGTGTGTGTGTGTGTGTGTGTGTGTGTCTGTGAGTACAATAGCGGCCGTAAAAATGTCCAGTCTTAATGAAAATTAGTTCAGAAGACGTGTAAAGTGGTAATCACTCGGACGAGTACGTGAACCAGCCCGATCGGTCCACCGGAAGGGGGGTTAAAGGGGGATAAACCACCCCAAAAATGGGTTTTTTTGATTTTTCACATAGAAAAATAAAATTTATTGAATTTTTGTTGGCACCATTGAATTCAGCTCAAAAAAACAAACAATTTAGTATTTTAAATCACTGCTCTATGTCCATTGGTTACCAAGATATTGAAAGTGGTAAACACAGAATGTTGTCCCAATGTTATCCTTATGGGAAATAAGTAAAATTCTATATCTCGGTTATTTCTCAACATATCTTGATAAAACTTGGTAAATAGCTTCTTCTAGTTCAGATTTACTAAATATTGAATTAAAACCACCCTGTTTTAATATACCTGTAGCAGCAAACCTGCATACTCATTCCCATGTTATTTTATGGAGCTTACCAAAACATGTCAAATCTCGCTATGTTGGATTGAAATATGTTGTTTTGCATTTGAAATTCGCTGAGTATGCAGGTCTGCTGCAACAGGGTTATTTCATTCTATTCTCTTTAGAGTAATTTTGAGAGTATCAAAAGAAAACAAACTAAGCTAAAAAATCTGGCGTATATTTTCTAATATTTCTCCTGTGCCTTGTCTGGATTTCAGGCCGATCAGCATTTTGTCCGCACTATTTCCTTGAAAGAATCGACCACTGTCAAATTATTGACATAAAAAATGAAAATAATGTTCTATTGCGTGAAGAAACTTCACTACGATGGTATCATTGTCAGACTCGCCATTTAGGAATTACGATAGAGAAATTATTATTAAAAAATATTAATACATAGAATTATTAATAAAAAAATAATAATAATCTTTTTTTATTAAGATTTGGTTTATAAACAATTTCTGCTTCCTGCCATCTTTCTTTTTAAGAGTCTTAGGCAACTCACTCTTTTGCAAAATCATTCAAAAAGCTAAATTTGAGCTAAGAGCAGTCAATAAAAACAAACAGAATATGAAAATGTTTGTATTTGTATTATAATCACAGAAAAATATCAGAATTACAAATTACATAACTTAAGCAATAAAAACAAGGTGAGAACATTTTAATTTACAATCAAAAAATTTAGGGTGAAAAAAATCTACACAAACATGATGTAAAGTTGTTATCTAAGAGCAGTAATTGTCAATACTTAACACAAAAGTACTTAATACAACAAAGGGAAACATTAAATTCTTAAATCTTAAAACTAGCTGTACATATTTCTTTCTAAACTATCTTATAGCATGAACTTGTCCTTGTTCTGGGTTAGGATCCTGGCAGAGGACTTGGCGTCAAGAAAGAGTTCTGCTGATTCTTGCACATCTTCCCTGGATATTGAAGACCGACCGTTTACTTTGGCCGTCAGATATGCTGGTGTCAGAAGCTGAACAACATACCTAAAACAACAGAATTTATTCTTCCAGCTCCAGAGGAAACCTTTTGTGTTTGTCATGTATACAAAACTTGTCGAAGTTAAAACTCATGTTTTGCTGGGTTGCTATAGTGGTTCTGGGGAAACCATGTAGGTTATCCACAATAATTTGAAGTGTTCATATAAACATAGAAATATAACCCTGATTTGCCCCTACTTATATGTCAAGTGTGTGATATTCATAAGTCCTGCAATAACTTTACTGTTAAATACAGTAGAGTCCCACAAACCTGGACTAATGGTGACCGAACGGTGTCCGGGTTTGTGAAATTTCCGAGTTATCGGGAAATGAGTAAAAATGAGAAAAAATACAAAATAGTTTCTATTATTTCTATAAGAAATAAATTATTTATTGCACAGTAAAAAATACAAAAACTTCATTATCAGTTACAAAAAAACTTAAAGAAAACCCAAAACTGTTTTATGTGTCAAACCGAGCTCTGGCCTTGAATCTCAGTGCACTTCATTGCTCTGGTAGGCTTTCCGAGTTATCCAGAATTCCGGGTTATCGAATTCCGGGTTTGCGGGACTCTACTGTACAATGTAAAGTTTTTGCATCCCAGAAAAAATAAGGACCAATGTGTTTTCTCACAGAGAACTTTACTACATCTGTACATCTGACTGTTTTTTATCTAGAGTGAAAAAATCAATTTTTCATCCACCTGCTATGTCTAGACGCTTTTTACTCCGTATAATGGGTGAGTAAAAAAAAATTTGTCTCCCAGTGGGAGTAAAGTGATTACTTTGTCACCCAACAGAAGACAAAGTAAACCCATGTGAATAAAAGTGAAATCAATAATTTTAAAATTAGAGCGGTTTCACATTTCTACACACACATGCCAGTATGTTGTAGGTCAGCGAATGCAAGGCGCTAATAGCTGATTTAGTTGCAGGAATAATTGAATAAGATTAACATTAACAACAATCAACTATGAGAACATCTAAAAATCATCATGTAAGGCCTGGTTTGAACGACGACCAGACAGTAGGACAGGAGAAAAAAATTCTTTTGTTCTCTTTTGTTTAAAGGTGTTACTGTCCACTATACTGGTCGTCGTGCAAACCAGTCTTTAGAACATTGCAACAATCAGCTGATCGGTGGTGCATGCATGGTTGCAGCTACCCCCAATGCTCGTTCTGCTAGGATATTTTTATGACTTATTAAGTTAATAAAATAAAATTTTATGGTCAGGAAATTTTTTTTGCAGGTGAGGAAAAATGTGAGTATTACGAGAGTAAAGCACACTGTCTCCCTCTGAAAACTGCCGCCCTCGCAAATTCAGGCACCAACATTTTCACTCGTGAGACAATGATGTACTTAATTCACTCAACACACAAATAACTATTACATCCCTTATTTGGTATGGTATAAAATGAAGAATCGTATTTGCTAATCAACTGTAGTTGTTTTGAGTTATTACTCTAACACTACGACTCCTGAGCTCCTACAAAGTCCAGCCCTAGCAGACTCTCAGCTAGCTCTCCGGCTCAGAAGCGTTTGTTGATAAAAAATTTATCAGAAAATATAATTAGCCTAC
This sequence comes from Flexamia atlantica, assembly GCA_035578135.1. Lineage (NCBI taxonomy): Eukaryota > Metazoa > Arthropoda > Insecta > Hemiptera > Cicadellidae > Flexamia > Flexamia atlantica. Next base: position 21,435,241 of record JAQJVK010000001.1, on the reverse strand, counting down.
CTCAAAGTGGTGCGAGAGCCGATGTCACTCAGCAGTTGCACGGCGTCGGCGTCAATGCTGATCCCCTCAGTCTGGGCTCGTATCTTCAAGATCTGCTCAATTTCCTGTCGTGAGTAGGGCAGCGGTGCGGGATGATCAACAGCCTGTCTAGCAGGTCCAGCGGTACCCGTGCGGGGAAACTATGTCTTCTGTCCCTCTGATAAATCATTTCCTCATTAAAAAAGCATATTCAACCAATATGGTTCCAATGCTAGTTTCAATTTGTTAATTTTTCAATTTTTTACAGTATTAATATTTTTTCCCTTGCCATAAGACTGACACTAGGCAGAGTCCTCTTCTCTGCTAACTAATGGAAACACTAAACTGCCAGTCCCAGTGGTGTGGAGGTGAAGGTGTCAGAAGGGTTGATTATGGTACTTCCCCGTAGTGCAAGGGGGGAAACGCTTTTTCGGTTGGCTTGGAGGTAGGCTAGAGGCCATACAACCCGAACCTGGTCCTCCAGAGGTTAACTGGGGGTTGAGCGTAGGGCTAACAACCCTATGTTGTAAAAAGGCATTGTTACAAAACGCCAACAAAAAGCCTCGGTTACGGATGGATCAAATGGATTAAGATCCAAGCTTAGAAATGAGGACTTGGGATTTGGATCATGGAACTTAGAACCCTGGCAGTGCCAGGTTAAGTGGATATTGTAAGCGAAGAAATAGAATCTTATAGAGTAGATATAGCAGCTTTACAAGAAACAAAAATGGCCTCTCTGTGGAAAAGTCAATACAAAAAGTTACCAGATATTATATAGTGGCTATGATGACGGCAGACACTACGCAGGCATTGGGTTTGCCGTCAAAAAGTCTATTTTAGAATCTTTGATAGCTTATGAAGCAATTAATGAAAGAATATGTAGAATTAGACTTAAAGGAAATTTTAATAACATATCATTATTAAGTTTTTACGCCCCCACAGATGAAAGTGAAGATGAGGACAAAGATATGTTCTATGCTCAACTAGAAGAAATATATACAAAGTTACCAGAATATGATACTAAACTTCTTTTAGGAGACGCAAATGCGAAGGTAGGGAAAGAAGCTGTTTGGAGGGGTGTAGCAGGCATACACAGCCTACATAATAATTCAAATGATAACGGAGTGAGATTATTAAGCTTTGCCACATCAGTGAATATGTGCATTGTGAGCACCAAATTCCCACACAAAGACATTCACAAAGAAACATGGACTTCTCCAACAGGAACAATCAAGAATCAAATAGACCATGTATTGATTGACAAGAGACATGTGAGAACAATCTTAGATGTGAGAAGTAAACGAGGGGCAGAATGTGGCACTGACCATAACTTAGTACTAGTCATTAGTCAACAACGGATAAAGATTGAAAAACGAAATGTGGATAAAATAAAAGAGAGGATTTGTTTTGATGAAGGCAAGGCTAAAGAATTTAGAGTGAGTATTGCTAATAGGTTCTCTGTTTTAGAAAATTTAGAGGAAGGTGATAACGAAACAAAGGTAGAAACACTAGGCAAACCTTCAAGTCTACTATTAAAGAATCGGCCAAAGATGTTTCTGTGGAGAGAACACGGGTTAAAAAGCCTTGGTTCAACAAGGAGTGTGAAGATTTGGTTTTAAAAAGAAAGGAAGCAAAAAACCAAAATGTTAAAATGCAAAACTACTCAGGCAAGCGAAGCATACAAAGAAATCAATGCTAAAGTCAACAAAACATTAAGAACAGATGAGAGAAAGTTTATAAACAATAAACTTATAAAAGCAGAGCAAGATTTGACAGCGAATAACACTAGAGATTTTCATAGGACTGTGCGTTTTTTCCAAAAAAGGCTTCAGTCCCAAGGTACTGGGAGTGAAAAATAAGAATGGCAATGTTGTGGGAGACATGAAAACTGTCCTGAAAACGTGGAAAAAATATTTTGAAGATTTACTCAACTCAGAGGTCATGAGCATGGATGACAATCATGAAGTCAGTTTAACAAGAGAGAATGAAGAAGTTGAAGGACCTACACTGAATGAAGTTGAAAGCGTTCTCAAAACACTAAAAAATGGAAAGGCACCTGGAGAGGATGGGATTCCTGTTGAAATAATCAAGTATGGCGGAAGACCACTCATTCAGTTCCTACATAAGTTGATAGGAAAAGTCTGGAACTTATTAACAATGCCTAAAGAGTGGCAGGAGGCAGTTATTGTACCTCTCCACAAGAAAGGGGATAAGCTAGAGTGTACAAATTATAGAGGAATATCACTATTGAACTGTACATACAAAATATTGAAAATATTATCCAAAATTATTTTAAATAAGTTGAAAATAGAGAGGAAACTATAGGAGAACATCAAGAAGGCTTTATGGGGGGAAAGTCGACGACAGATCATATATTTATCATGAAAGAGCTGGCCTCAAAATATTGGGAATACAACAAAGATCTATATATTTTATTCATTGATTTTAAGAAAGCTTATGATAGCATAATACGATCAAAACTATGGTCAGTACTGAGAAAAAGTAATGTCCCAGAAAAAATTATAAGGTTGACGAAGATGTGTGTGGAGGGTTCAAGAGGTAAAGTTAAGATAGAAAGAGAACTTACAGATACTTTTGACATCAATACTGGGGTGAGACAAGGGGATGGACTGTCTCCTCTTTTGTTCAACTTTGCCCTTGAAGACGCCTTGAAAGCAGTAAAATCTATCCATTTGGGTGCCAATATGGAAGGAAAGATCAACGTACTGGCATTTGCTGATGATGTGGCCTTATTAACTGAAAAGAAAAATTACCTAAAAGTATTAGCAGAATCCTTCATAAGGAAGCTGGAAAGGTAGGGCTACAAGTAAATGAAGACAAAACAAAGTTTATGAAAATAGGAAGGCATGCAGAGCCTGTAAATTCAACACTGGAATGTTTAAGCTACAAATTTTCTATTACAGAAGAATTAAAAAATCTGGGTGTCTTAATAAACAGCCAGAATAAGATGGAGCAAGAAATACAAGCTAGATTGAATGCAGCTGATAGATGCTATTGGGAGCTTATCGAAAATTTTGAAAAGCAGACTCCTGTCAAGAAACACCAAGATTCGAATATATCTGGCAATAATTCAACCTATTCTCCTTTATGGATCAGAAGTATGGACCCTCACAAAGAACATACAGAAAAAATTAATAACTTTTGAAAATAAAATACTGAGGAGAATATACGGACCAACTCTGGAAGATGGGGTGTGGATAATTAGAAAGAATAAAGAGTTAAGGGAACTTTATAGAAGACCTGATATTGTAGCTATAATTCGAAGTAGGAGAATCAGATGGCTTGGGCATGTTAGAAGAAGAGAAGAAGACAACTGTATAAGAGGAGTGTGGAGAGGAAAGCCAGAAGGAAGACGCCCACTGGGGAGACCAAGATTGAGATGGGATGACCAGGTTGCTAGGGACGTCAGAAGACTGGGAGCAGAGGTGGACGACGCAGAAGAAATAGAAAGATGGAGGCACCTTGTTGGCGAGGCCAAAAATCTTCTTGGATTTGAGTGGTCACAGGAGTAAGTAAGTAATTTATATTTTTTACAATGATTGTCCAATAATTTATTTGTAACATTAAACTTGGACTGAAGAAACTAATACCCAATGATGATTCTTTCAGTAATGGTCCTTTAATTTACAATAAATTTTTGAATTAAACTGCTTGAACAGTCCCTGAAAGTGCTCGAAATCCCTGAAAAACAGTCCCTCAAAAGGCCCATATAATGATTAGGGTCAACGTGGGTAATTGTGAACGCTAATAACAACTTTTTCAATTAATAGCAATTTATAAAAAAGTATAAACTAATATTGAAAATGTGATCAGTGTTATGAAATTATACATATTTTGGGCTTTATATGTGGTACGGTATAGGATGATTTAATGCACTGTTTGGTTAAGGAGTTATCCAGCGTTCACAATTACCCGAACGGCATCCACAAGAGCCCATAATTTTGGGGTAAATGTGAACTCAGATGGGAAAAATATTAAGAGGCATACTACAGTAAAGGAGGGGAAATGAGAATAAAGCCTGATTCAAGCTGTTTACAATTTACCCACTTTCATTGACATGGTGACAAAAAATAATCGTGAAAACAAAATTTTTCTGAAGCGCTATGTAATTATTGGAAAATTCGGTAGATGTAAAAATTATAAAAAATAATCAGAATAATTAGAAACAATTTATTTAAAGGGTCAAATAATATACTTAGACATGAGAAAATAATGTAATTATTTGATAGAACAAGCCTAAAAAATGTAAAGAAAATAACAAAAAATCTCATTTTAAGAAATTAAAAAGCACAAACTGGCTTCATGACATTATTGAAAATCTTATTCAAATAAAAATTAACCCTTAGAAAAAACTCAAATTACCTTTGCTTGATAAAACTATAACTTTTCTTTTAAAAATAAAATAATTGTACTGAAAAATCTTATTTTTTACCATTAAAAAAATGTAATAACTAATTAGAAATCAAACAACTTGTAAAGTCGAAATTGCCTTCTGTCTGCCTACATCTCATTGACAGGAACAGACTCAGGAAACTTGAATGTGATTTGTCTATTTTTATACAGGGTTTCTGGGGTTGGCAGCACCCCTGCAATTTCAAAAATAGTCAGGCAGGGCAATTGTGAACACTGTTCACAATTACCCCAAAATTAGGTTCACAATTACCCCCGCATAGTGAAATGATGTGAGTAATTGTGAACTTGAAAAAATAATAAAAAATACCCCCGTTGCAGCAGACCTGCATACTCAGCGAATTTCTAGTGTAAAACAACATATTTCAATCCAACATAGCGAGATTTGACATGTTTTTGAAAGCTCCATAAGAATAACATGGGGAATGAGTATGCAGGTTTGCTGCTATAGGTATGTTTAAACTGGTTGGTTTTAATTCAATATTTAGTAGATCTGAACTAGAAGAAGTCATTGACCAAGTTTTATAAAGATATGTTGAGAAATAAGCGAGATATAGAATTTTACTTATTTCCCATAAGGTTAACATTGAGACAACGTACTGTGTTTACCACTTTCAATATCTCGGTAACCAATGGACATAGAGCAGTGATTAAAAATACTAAATTGTTTGTTTTTTTGAGCTGAATTCAATTGTGCCAACAAAAATTTGACAAATTTTATTTTTCTAAGTGAAAAACTCAAAAAACCCATTTTCGGAGGGGTTTATCCCCCTTAACCCCCCCTTCCGGTGGTTCGATCGGGCTGGTTCATGAACTCGTCCGAGTGATTACCACTTTACACGTCTGTACCAAATTGCATTAAGATCGGACCATATTTTCGGCCGCTATTGTGTTAACAGACATATATATATATATATATATATCCAGGGGTGGATTTACATATGGGCTTAATGGGCTACAGAGAGATTTAGAGAGAGAAGTCACAACTCCCCCTGAAGTAGCCGAAATAGCCTTCTTTAGCGGAGCGGTACTGATAAAAACGGGCAAAAGGGCCACAACAGGGCTAAAAACGGCACGCGCAAGCAAAAAAAAAAAAAAAGGTCACCACTTTTGCCGAGGCAGAAATCCCGCCACCTGGCCCTGGCCGGGGGCGGCAAATTTACAAATCCGCCTCTGTATATATCTACTATATATTTGTCAAATACAACTCACCTATCATCGCACAGCCCGAACTATACGACCTAGGACCTTGAAATTTTGCGTGGACGTTCCTTTTAGGACGTAGGCATCCGCTAAGAAAGGATTTTACAAAATTCGAAGTTTCAAGGGGTTTTTGGCGAGGTTGAATTTTCCCATTTAAATGTGTTATGGACGATCTTTTGTTTACAATTTCAATGCTCATTCAATCAGCCAGCTGAGTTAGCTTCACAAATGTACATACGCTGTTACAGCTGATTATGAATTTATTTCTTACATCACGGTTTTATTATTCTTTTGTTGATTTATTTTATGGACAAAATTATGTACTATATAAATGTTACATTTAATTTAGTTTTAGTATCTAATATGTTTAATCATAAATTTAGTATATGGAAACTTATTTATTTCGACAGCGGGAGTTGTAATTATGCCTGTTACGATGACTTGGCGATTAACCTAATTCGACCTCTATAGTTTAAAACCTGAAGAGCGTGCTCCCTTTTTTGGTTGAGTCTTGAAACTAATTCCCCGCAAGACTGAAAGAGGGGGGTACAGTAATGTTTTAGTCATCGACAGACTGTGCTGTAACAGCTTAATCTAATTATGTGATCTATCCATATAGGAATCCTTAAATTATAATAATCTCTGGGTTTTAAGGTTTTTTTTGCGGAGTCAAAGGTTTGAAATATTCCCGTATAAATGTAATGGATGATATTTTGTTTGCATTTTCAATTTCATCAGTCAAGCAGAGCGTATAGCTTCTCAAACATATACGTTGTTTCAGCTCATATATAATTTGATAACTTTCATAATGGTTTTATGGTTGTTTTGTCAATTTATTTAGGTCATACGCACTATAATAAAAGTAACATTTAGTTAAGGTTTAATCCATCATCAATTTATGTACCTTATCTGTTTAATCATAAAATGTGGCTCAATATTTATTTGGGCAACGGGAGTTACAGTTTTTCCCTAAGGGCGTCCTTAATGTATTCATCCCCCACAATAGTTTGGCAAATTCCTTTTTCATCTAATCAAGGGTTTCCTGGCTTTGCAAGGAAACAATAAGTGCTTCAGTCTGTAGTTAACCTTTCAAAATATATTGAAAATCGCCCTTATGTTAAGTTGTAAACCAAGTGACTCAAGTTTGTAACACTGTCGACGGTTAGCGCCACTATTCCGAACATTCGCTTTAAAATCGGTTCTGCCGTTTTTGAGTCATGGCTGAGAAAAGAAAACCTACACTATCTATTGTAATACGAGTAAATCTGTTTTTTAAACCTACTAAACGCCATAGCACATAAACAGACCTCTACATTAAATATTCCCTTATAACTTTTTTCGTTCAGCCCCTTCAGATTCGTCACATCAAGATTAGACCATAATTTTTATCGTGAGTGAAGCCACGGGAACTGCTAGTATGTATATATATATATATATATATATACAAACGAATGGTGTTTTTTGCTTCTGGGGGGCCCAAAATGAAAAGTTAACATGGTCTTGGACTTAGGTCTTACCATGAGTACTACCGTAATAGCTTATTCCTTTAAGGAAATTCGCTAACACAGGGGAAAAAATGCGAAGTGGCAATATCTCGGAGACCAATGGACTTAGAGAAATGATTTAAAATACCAAATTGTTTGTTTTTTCGAGCTAAATCCAATGGTGCAAACAATAATTGGATAAATATAATTTTTCAATTTGAAAAACTCAAAAAACCCATTTTTGGGAGGTAAAATGGGGCCTTTACCCCACTTTGGGTATGTCGATCTGGCTGGTTTACGAACTTGTCCAAGAGAATCTAGTTTTACATGTCTGTACCAAATTTTATTGCGATCGGAGGATATTTACGTGAGTTATCGTGCTAACAAAACTCAAAAAATGAAAATTCTATTTCCCATATAAGCCCATATTAAATTTTGAAACAAATCGTGATTTTTGCAGGTAAAAATGCGTTTTCACAATAAACTCACTTCACATCCAGAAAGGACACATAAAAAGCTGTCAATTAATATAAATATTAATATGATTTCTGAGGATACCCTGAATGGATATTTTTTGTCCATTCTGTTCTGTTAAAACGACGGTAATAGCTTTATTTCTAAGGAAATTCGCTAATAGTTTACAGGAAGGATATAAGGATGTATACTGCATTCTAAAATTGATGTTCTTTAATAATTATTTCTGGTTCCCATGTTGATAGGCCTTATCATTTTTTGGCACAAAAAAGAATTGTAAAAGTCTACACAACTTGTTCGTCAACAAAAACACAAGGGTTTTTTAACCCATATAAAAAATTTTTTAAGTGGTCCTTAACTGTCAGAATTTTTATCCTTAATAAAAAACAAACCAAATTTACATAAAACATTGATCTATACTAAAAATAACAGTAAACTAAGAAATTACAGCCATCGTCCACAATTCCCCCAGTTCACAATTACCCACATTCACCCTAGATCTTAAGATCCCATACTTCTAGTTTAGAAAGATAATATGAAAATGTAGACAAATACCTAATTCATGAAAACAGACATGAATGAAGACGGGTAAAATGTAGACATGTAATGTCGCTTTGCTAATTAACGAGTACACATGCAGTGCGGTGAATTAAGGGAGCAAATATTGATTTTAAGGGGCATAAATTGCCAATTTTAGACCCAAAAACCACATATTTTGGCTCTATTTAGCCCAAACATGAAAGTAAGATTATTCCAAATCAGTATCCCAATTACCTTGTCAATCAGATGATTAACAAATAACTCCATCAAATTTAAAGGAAATAAGATAATAATTTGATCAGTGATAAAAATAAATACCTTACAATATCCGGTTTTGCGTTGTCTACTACTGCAATATGTTTCGTGGTGACAACCACATCTTCAAGCAGCGTCTTTAGGGACTTGTCATAGAATTAAAATAGAAACACCGAATGGCACATAACACTTACACACAATATCATGTTCAATGACCGGTCTTATTCGTTTTACATGATGTTTGTGTGTAAGTGTTATGTGTCATCTGGCGTTTCTATTTTAATTCTATGACAAGTCCCTAAACCAGATGCCTTAGCTCAACATTTTTCTTCAGTTTATGAAAATATGCAGTCAAATTATACTTCAAATTCTTCTAGCTCATACGCTGAGAATCATTCATTGAATTTTTTTTAAATTTAGTTCAAGTCTTATCTGCAATTAATGAACTCAAGTCAAAAAAATCCTCTGGGCCTGATGGAATTCCAGCTTATAAAGTAACAGGTTGTGCGGAACCCTTGGTTAAGCATCTTTGTTATCTTTTTAATTTATCATTGTATTCTTGTACCTTCCCTACAAAATGGAAAGAGGCCAAAGTGACTCCGATCTTCAAGTCAGGTGAGAAAAATCAAGTTGAAAATTATCGTCCAGTTTCATTATTGAATTTGTTTGCTAAAGTGTATGAACTACTTTTATACAAATTCATTTACTCTTCATTTAAATCTAAAATGTCACCACAACAGCATGGATTTTTATCATTTAGGTCAACAGCCACAAATCTTTTGAATTTTCTTTAGACATTTCAACTGAGTTAGATAGAGGCGGGAGACTAGATGTACTATGTACAGATTTTTCTAAAGCCTTTGATAAGGTCAATCATAATATACTTCTGAACAAAATCTCTAACTTTGGCTTTTCCTCTAACTTTGTACAGCTCATGTCTTCTTATCTTAAAGATCACTCTCAATATGTGTCCATTTCAAATTTTCAGTCCATCAAGTATCTTAGTACATCTGGTGTCCCTCAAGGCTGGAATCTAGGTCCTTTGTTATTCATACTTTTCATAAATGATCTTCCTCATAACATGTCTAAAGTAAAATGTTTGTTATTTGCAGATGATTTAAAAATATACAAACCTATTCGTCAAAAATCTGACGAGGAAATTTTGCAGTCTTTAATTAATCAACTTGTTTTTTGGTGTTCCAATAATTGTCTTCATCTTAATGTAAATAAATTTTTTTTTATGTCTTATACTCGACAAAGAGTCGAAAGGAATCATAATTATTTCATTGATGGAAAGCTTCTTCAGTTAAAATCAAAAATAAGAGATAATAAGAGATAAAATAAGAGGCGTAATGTTTGACCCACAATTAAAATTCAATATTCACATTGATTTTATCATAAGTGATGCTTACAGACTTCTTTGTTTCACCATAAGGAATACTCAATGTTTTCAGAATATAGATACAATTTCTTTGGTTTACAATGCATTGGTAAGAAGAAAAGTAGATTGGAATATTGTTGTGCAGTATGGGACCCTTCATCATCAAATATTCTTACATAAGCTGGAAGTCATTCAAAGTAAATTTTTATGGTATCTATGTTTTAAGACTTTTCACGCTGGGCCACCGAGAGATTTTCCAACTAGGGATCATAGACTTATGTTTAAGGTAACAAGATTATCATTGAGAAGAAATATATTTTTGTTGCAGTTCTTATTTAAAATTATCAACAATTTTATCGATTCTTCTTATTTGTTAGAAAATATAACCTTGCATGTTTCTAATCGTAGTTTGAGGACAGCATATATTTTACAAATTCCTTTTACTTATACTGTAAGCCACTTTAATTTTCCATTTTTTAGAATGCTAATAAATTATAACAGTAACAGTTTTTTATTTGGACACTATTATTAGTTTGTCTAGTAAACGATGTAAAGAGATATATGATGAAAACTTTCTTTATTGAAGGCAATCCTTTTTAATTTTTTACTGTTTTAGCGACATAAATTATTATAAATTGTTTTGTCAACTGATAAAGTGTGTGTGGCCTGTTCATTTATTTTTATATTTTATATTAGTTAGTCAATTTGAGTTAGTCAAGATAGCTGATTTGGGTATTTACCTATAGCTGTCATGGAAATTTGGAATGTTACACTGTACTATGTGCATGTATATATTTTTCAATAAATTCATTTTAAATAGCCTCCAAAGCTGATATGACAATAAAAACAGGTTTATATTACCTCAGTCTAACAGCTTTTAGAAAATCCACATGGACTACCGGTTTCGGAACATTATAATTCCATCTTCAGGTCGAATTCAACAAAAAACCAAACTTGAACATGAGTCCATTGTCACTGGTTAAAAAGACACATAAAACATTTAAAACACAAACAAAAAAAACATTAAAATAGTGCACTTTAATTTAATCTAATGTGTACCGGCCGGAAGGTGAGCACTGAACTTTAGTCAGTGCTCACCTACCGGCCGGTACACATTAGATTAAATTAAAGTGCACTATTTAAATGTTTTTTGTTGTTCGTGTTTTAAATGTTTTATGTGTCTGGACTCATGTTCAAGTTTGGTTTTTTGTTGAATTCGACCTGAAGATGGAATTATAATGTTCCGAAACCGGTAGTCCATGTGGATTTTCTAAAAGCTGTTAGACTGAGGTAATATAAACCTGTTTTTATTGTACAGTGTGTAAAAAAAGTCCGTCCCCCCCTCTTTAATTTTTTTGTTTGTTAAGACAAACAATTAACCTTTGGGGAATGATACTAACTCAACCCAAATTATTTTTTGACGTTACCAAAAATGTTGAGTGTCCCCCAAAAATGGGGATTTTGGGGGCAACTCAAAATTTTCAAATGCAAACCCCTTTTGAGTGACCCCTCATTTTAAAGAGCTTTCAAAAAGTAGATGAATGGTGAAAATTGGAGGTCTCTAACGTGATTCTATCCAAATTGACAGCTTGTCAAAGTTTTGAATACAACACATCCTTAAAACCTGGCGTCTAGGACGTTGGGAGTTTTAATTCTCCTTTGGTGACGTGAAAATGAAACGAGCCTGGGAAAAATGTTATTAAATGAAAAAGTAGTTTTTTTGGTGATATTTAAAATTTGGAGTGTCCCCCAAAAATGGGGGATTTTGGGGGCAACTCAAAATTTTCAAATGCAAACCCCTTTCGAGTGACCCCTCATTTTAAAGAACTTTTAAAAAATAGGCGATTGGTGGAGGTTGGAGGTCGCTAATGTGTTTCTATCAAAATTGGTAGCTTGTCAAATTTTCTAGGAGTTGTATTTAAAACTTTGACAAGCTGGCAATTTTGATAGAAACACGTTAGTGACCTCCAACCTCCACCAATCGCCTATTTTTTTTAAAGTTCTTTAAAATGAGGGGTCACTCGAAAGGGGTGTACTTGAAAATTTTGAGATGCCCCCAAAATCCTCCATTTTTGGGGGACACTCAAAATTTTAAATATCACCAAGAGAGACTACTTTTTCATTTAATAACATTTTCCCCAGTCTCTTTCCATTTTTACGTCACTAACTGTGAATTAAAACTCCAAACGTCCTAGACGCCAGGTTTCAAGAATGTGTAGTATTCAAAACTTTGACAAGCTGTCAATTTGGATAGAAACACGTTAGAGACCTCCAATTTTCACCATTCATCTACTTTTTGAAAGCTCATTAAAATGAGGGGTCACTCAAAAGGGGTTTGCATTTGAAAATTTTGAGTTGCCCCCAAAATCCCCCATTTTTGGGGGACACTCAAAATTTTTGGTAACGACAAAAAATAATTTGGGTTGAGTTAGTATCATTCCCCAAAGTATAATTGTTTGTCTTAACAAACAAAAAAATTAAGGAGGGGGGGACGGACTTTTTTTACACACTGTATATTTTTCAATAAATAAATGAAGACGCTGCCTGAAGATCTGGTTGTCACCACAAAACATGTTGCAGTAGTAGACAACGCAAAACCGGATATTGTAAGGTGTTTATTTTTATCACTGATTTTCCAGTACTAGGAAAATGAATTTAGATAATTTGTTGATTAATTGTGGCTGCTAGAGTGAAGCAAAATCCCCTTCATATAATCTATGAGAATAAAAATCAATCCCTATTTCTATGAAGTTCAACAACTTTTTAATGCGAGCACAAAATTTATGAAATCACACTGTTATTTACAGGGTGAGTCAGACCACCACTGTATATATCTATTTGATCTATATATATGAAGGGTTTGAAGGGATTGATTTTTTGGCATCTGGGGGCCCCAAAAGGAAAAATTTGCATCATGATCCAATGCCTCAGAGCCACTGTACGGATCACGCCCATGGCTCACTAATCCATTAGAAATTTGCTAATTATTAAGAATGCTTCTTAAAACTTGAGGGCAATCACTTTTCTTTAGGCTTAGAGTTACAATGGAAAATCAGTGGATTTAGGATTTATCCTCAGAAACAAATTGTTAAAAAGACAAGGAACATATATAAGAAATATTCAAGTTGATTTACTATGTTAAAATTATTTCTTCCTCTTAATACAGTAGAACCTCCCATATCTGACCTTACCATGATCCGATTCCTCCCCATGGCTGACCGTCCGTCTGTCTAATGAGTCACTCGCGCTCGCCAGTCCGGCATCGGCTGCACACCTGCGCGACAGCGTTGGCAAGCCTGTCACCTGTTAACCGTGGCTGTGAAATGTGTGAATGTGCCTTTTTGTTGATAACTACTTTATGGTTTGCAGCAATATTTTACAAGCAATATGTTTAAGGCAATATTTTACAATTTTAATAAAGTTGTGTTACGGCAGTGTGTAGCTTTTTTTGTACCCTGGAATGGTATTTTTGCTCCTCCCGATATCCGACTTTTTGACCGTTCCGACCATGGTCCGGTCCCATCATGGTCGGATATGGGAGGTTCTATACTGTAGTGTTTTTATTGGTAGGCATTAGCAAACTTACCTGACAACACATCGGCCTCTGTTTGTGGCGAATATGACTATGGGAGCGATGGCGCTCTCCAGGGCACGGTGCAAGTAAGTGAACGTCTCGATATCCAGCATGTGTACCTCGTCGATAAACAACACTCCTGGCACCAATTCTGCTATTCCCTGGTCGATATATTTGTTCACCACCTTATTGATCTCTTTCCTCAATTTGTCTGCAAAAGAGTTGCAAACAATATTTTGAATCACAAAATACATAAATAATCATCTCTGATAGGTAATAAGTCATTCATTAATAATCGTTATTTGTGTAAAGCTAGTACTTTAACAAACTATACCTAGGATTTTCACCTATTTACTGCATCTTTCTGGGTTGATGTGGTTGACCTCTTTCGATTTTTACCACCCAACAACTTTCTGTTACAGTGTAATTTATTGTTAGGCTTTAAAGGAATTCATAATTACAATAAATCTAAGAAGTTATTATAACTTGTCATAATATAAAAATATTAAAAAAGACATTATCAAAACATTCATTTTTTAACAAATGCATCAAAACAGGTAGCCTACCTTAGAGGAAAAGAAAGCTTTAACTGGATACTTCAAAACATCATTGCTAGTTTCATCAAAAAAATAAACACTAAATAACGACTATTCCAACAGTTAAATATGTAGGTTTGCACAATTTATTAATACCCAATTAGCCAAAAAAATCAGACCATTTTTATTTTGTAATGGCTATTTATTTGGTTAGAGAGGTGATTTATGCATTTAGAGTTCTTTAAGCTTAGTGAATGGCATCTTTTCTAAGATCAGACAATAAGATAGTGTCGCCAACTTTTCTAAGATAAGTCGGGTTACACAATGTTACTTGTTAAAATATTAACAGAAAAATAGAGCTGTATGAAGTCTTGCTCCAAAATGTAAGTTTTGGTGCAATTTCTTGCAAATCAACAGCCCTAAAACTTTCTATTAATGAAAGTTAGACATAAAATTAACTGTGAAACCATTTTCATCTACGTAAGCTCTATTAGTTAATTTCCTATAATATCTCGCCATTTGTCACCCTAAATAAAATTTAAAAATTAATGTTTTGAGTTTGCTGTTATTATGGCTTTTCTCATAGTAACAGCATTAAAAATAAATAATGTGAGAATTATAAGCTAAATTTGTTTCTAGGTCAGTTCAATTCACATATAACTAACTATTGCGACATTTTTAATCTAGTGAATGTCCAGCATACCATTACAGAATGTATAACCTTAAATATCTACGTTTCAACAGGTCCATCTAGTGATTTAAATAAAATGAGCTCATAAAAAAAACTATTATAATCAGGAGCACCAAATTATACAAGTGAGCGAAAGTGCTGCTTGCAAATGAAAGTTTAATATTTGTTTGGATCATTTTTTAAGATGATCAACCATATTATAGAGTAGGGGAGAGTGGGGCAGGTTCATACAAAATTGCATCTATCAACTTTTAAGCATATTTAGCTCCCTTATTTCCAAACGAAATGTTCTGCAATTTTATTTTAATATTGCATGTCATCTAACCATTATCATGAAAGTTTTAATTAATTTATCTCTCTTATAAATTAACAAAATATTTTTTTACTAGAACACTGCACTTTGTATGAAACTACCCGAAATTGGGGCAGTTTCATTCTTCATTGGGGTAGGTTCATACAAAGAGAAAATAATGAAACAAATAGCATTAAAACTTATGTTTGTTGTTTTAAGCTGTTTAAAAACTTAAAACTAATGATAACTAGGCCTAAAATAAGGGTTACACAATGTTACTTGTTAAAATATTAACAGAAAAATAGAGCTGTATGAAGTCTTGCTCCAAAATGTAAGTTTTGGTACAATTTCTTGCAAATCAACAGCCCTAAAACTTACTGTTAATGAAAGTTAGACATAAAATTAACTGTGAAACCATTTTCATCTACGTAAGCTCTATTAGTTAATTTCCTATAATATCTCGCCATTTGTCACCCTAAATAAAATTTAAAAAATTAATGTTTTGAGTTTAACTGTAGGCGATACTTTTACTAAGTATTTTTATAGTATTTTAACAAAGATAAATTATTCAATATTGATAAATAGTAAAGACAAATAATGTATGAAACTGCCCCGTTTCAATGAATAAAAGTGCCCCAAGAGTGGTTATGTTATAAATCACCATATAACTTTTTTATAAGTTAGAATTGGAGATCTACAGTTAGTGTATATTTAGCCCAAAACATTGAGCTATCTAATAATGCATAAATAACAGCAAAAATAAAAAAATTACTTTTATCTCCCTTTTCCCAGATAGTCATTAAAAAACTTTTTTCTCGGATTCCAGTAAATGTTAAATATCTCTAATTGAAATACACTGCAGAATTGAAACTTTTATAGGAAGTAGTTCATGATGAGGCCTATAGGTGGTATGAATTATTTGTTTCCTGCTCTTCCGTAAGGCGGGAAATTTAGACTGCATGAAAGTGCCCCTGTATGAAACTGCCCCACTCTCCCCTACACACTTGTTTGAATGTACAAGGCCTTGAAAAAGACTACTTTTGACAGTTCAACATAAACATTTCATTTACTTTTTCATCTGAGCTTTAGATGATTTGGTGAGTTACCAGTTTTTGCCGTCTGATTTTATACTCCCAATTATATTTAGGCTGGCTTTCCTTATGCTCAGACTATTACAGCTTGTGGATGAAACCAGTGTTTATTGGGCACGTTCTGTGAAACGCTCAAGCTATTTGGTAGATTACATGTTCACAACTTTCGAAGTCATTTTACTGAAATTGCTGAATAACTTTTCAATGGCTACTTCATCCATTATGACGATAAGGAATACATACAGAATTAAATTTATTCCGGATGATGCTAACTTAGATTTGGAAACAGGAAGTTCACCACTGAAGCAAGAGCAAAACAACTGAACATTTAACTTACACAAATATTGTTGGGAAAGCTTGATAGTTTTAACTACTGATGTTAGAAAAATGGTATAAGAACCATTCACCAAACATATCTTTTCCCTAACAAATAAACTAGCTGAGCTATTGAAAAACAAATTTTTTGCTTAACTGATATAAAAGATCATTTATGAGAAAATGTAATAAGAGCTAAAATATTACATTCTACAGAACACCCTCGATTATCTGTGGTCATCAGGACTAAGGCTGCCTCGGATACCAAAAACCTCGGATAATAAGGTCACTAGAACTTTAAAATTAGGATGTAATATGTTAAGACCGACCGCTATGTAACAGCATACAATGCTATAGCAACTTATATTTTTTACCAACAAACAGAGTTTAAAGGACTCTTACGTTACTTTTGGATACAAATTATTGATTTTTTGTAACGATACAATATTACTTTTCTAAATGTTGTTATAAAAAATAGTATTTATGAGATTAAAAAAATATGTTTAAGCCCTTAGCTACCTCGGAAAACCCGGAATGTCCAATAACCGTGGCTTGGATAATCGGGAGTGTAGGTAATGTATTAAAAAATTAATCAAACCTGTAATCTCTGTCTTTTTGGATTTCATGAGTTGTCCCATCATGCTGAGAATGTCCTGACCCCCTTGAGGTCTGGCGTTGGCCACATCAAGATCATGAAGAGTTACATCTTGAATCACCTCTTTCTTTTTGTGCACATCTCCCTTGGGCAAGGGAACGTACTCTTCTGCCTGATTAAATCAATATTTTAGTGTGTTTAATGAGCTTCGATAACAATTACTTTACCTATTTACTTGCCTCCTCATTGCACGGCTTTACTTAGCCTATAGCATTTTAAGATCAATATATTTCATTTCCTTGCAATGATGGTGTAAATTTGTTGTGAAAAAGTATAATGAAAAAGATTAGTTAAGAGGAAAACTCAGTGGGAGGACAAACAGGGTTTCTGGCCTTGAATGTGTCTTTTAGCTTGAAATATTTATTTTTTTTACAATTTTCTCAGCAATAATACTAATCCCAGGCCCCCCATTACGTCCCTTGTTTAAAAGAGTGGATATTAGGGGAAAAAACTGTTAACTGCCTAGCTTGTTACTTATTTAAAATAAATACTAATAAATACACAATATTTGAAAATGTTTATATTACGCTACCTCTAAATCAAACTCCGTGGCAAAAGTGTCGCTTCGGCCTTGCCTCTTGACGGCCCCACTGTTGGCTTCAATATAGATCACGTCACCCGGCTCTACCTTCTCTTTCTGCAGAGACTCATAAATACTTGGGTCCAGCTTCAATTGCTTAGTGCCTTTGGCGGTTTTCAATCCAATTATTACGTGAGAGACTGTTTTCCCATATCCTGTCAAAGAATATGAAAAATGCATTAGAGTTTAAATGAGGATTCTAGGTAATAATAAAAACCTTAGATCCATCCAAAAATCTTAGCTGCCCAGACCCATTGTTTATTATTTTTAATTATTGTATCAGAAGTATCAGGAGACTAAATTCTTGCTTTCTGTTTGGAAATATGGCACTAGTGAATGGCAGGACAAGAACAAGCAAGGATGGACTGAACAGAGCGGTAATTAGTACCAAATCCCCAAGCCCCCTATGAAAACACCCTTTACAATCACACCTCTCTTTATGTTCTATCACCCTCAACCAATTAACTTATTCTTCAATTTTTACCAACTATGGACCATAGTCCATATCTACCATTTAGTGGGTAACTTATTTTTAAAGAAATTTGGAAGCTTCGGCAGTCAATCATGCTCGACATGTCATGCTCTGCAGTCATTTTAGTCCCTGCATCTAAAATAAAATTAATATTGCCAAATTAGACAGCCCAAAAGGCTTCTGAAATGTTTAACAAAGGCTAAAATGCTTTAAAATTTATTGGTGGACCCAAAGTTTTCAAGGTTTTTTACCGTAAGCAAATTGATATCTTTGACTAATAGAACTAAGTTAAAACAACAAGTATACAGTTCTGAACAAGTTCGGGCCTACCTCCCATGGGATTTTCTGTTTCAACTGGAGTCAGCTCTGTGACTTCACCTTCATAAACTTCTTTAGTTTCTTTGATTCTGAGCCCAATCGCCCGCCTGAAATTTTCCATCAGAACCTCAGTTTTTTTAATCTCTGAGCTGTAGACTTCTGAACCAACCATAAGACAAAAAGGAACCTAAAATCAATCAAATACAGATTAATAAACCGCTGTTCTTATGACTCAGTATCTAAAAAAAGGGAGTAAGGAAATAAGATTTATGTAACTTACTGTATTACAAAACTATTGAAATAGAGTTAACTGTAATGTATCACTTATGTTAGTAAAGATGTGATGTAGGCCTGTATTATTCAATATAATCAATATAATAATATGCTTGATAAAAATACATCTTTTTTACGATAAGATTTAAGTTAGGCAATTTATAAGCTACAGTAATAATTTTACTATGACTGGGAATGATGATGGAGATAACGTATATTATATTATTAGGCTACTTATAAAACGATAGCCTAGATATAAGGGTGGGTTGGAAAAACATTTTGGAATTTTGAATCGTAATAGGTCTCAAAGTTGCGAAATAGCAAGTAGAATACTGAAAAAAATAACTTTAAAAAAAATCATATAAGATCTTACGGTTGGGCAATGACCTTGAAGAGAATTAGTGAATAATCGTAATTTGGTTTATGCTGGACATTGATAATCATTTGGTCTTGATGCAGATAATTTCAAGTTGTCTGTCTTATTTTATTTAACATACGATAAAACCAACAACATTTGTAAAATCAAAATATTTACTTTCATTATTGTAATTTTTCTAAGAATATGTCCACTTTTTCTACTCGTCATGAGTTATTCTTTAATTTTTCAAAACTTTTAAACATTCACAAAACAGATAGGCCTAGGCCTAATCATTAAAAGTTTTGCCATGAAAAAAGAAAAGAGCTCATTAAAACGTTTTAAACAATGGTATAAGTTTGCTCAATTACACCACAGAATTATTGACTAAGGAAAAAGCCAAAAACTTGAAAATCGCCTGAATAAGAATTTTTAAAAGGCCATAGATCGATAAACAGTTGCCAAATTGGACAAATTATACCATTTTTCTAAATGTTTTAAAGAGTTTTTTCCATTTTTCATGGCAAAACTTTTATAAGATTGTCGATGTTCATCATAAACCGAATTACGACCATTCACTAATTCTCTTATGGAATTTTACATGTTAAACATCAAGGTCATAGTGCAAACAAAAGATCATATAGGCCTATATGTTTTTAAAGTTATTTTTCAGTATTCTACATGCTATTTTACAACTTTTAAGAATGATTACGATTCAAAATTCCAAAATTTTGTTTTTTTTACCCACCCTACTATATATTAGGCTAACTCAAATAATTACCTTGCTACCAAGTTCTTGAGCAATAGCCAAAGCAATTGCAGTTTTCCCTGTACCAGGTGGTCCTCCCATGAGAATTGCTCTCCCTGCCATTTTCTTGGATTTAATCATATCAACCACAATTCCAGCAGCCTAAAAAACAAATTGGAACCATAACTTAATGACTTTTACTTTATCTATTACAAAAAAATAGACAAAAACTAAAAAAAGAACACATAGTCATATAAAAGAAAAAAGAAAAAAAATAGAAAAAAGAAAAAAAATAGAAAAAAGAAAAACTTTTGATTTAGGCTAGTACCAATAATTAGGCCTACTATTTTTATCTGTCACGCTAATTTCCTTTAAAAAATATAAAGGAAATGAAATAGTGAGTTAGGGTACAGATTTTTTTTACTAGAAGAATATTCCCCATAATATAAGCAACTAGTGCTCCATCCCAGTCTTAACGAGGTACTAAATGTACAAGTATTTTAATATTTTGTTGATTGGGTGAATACAAAAACTTTATTAGAAAAACTTTGAATTTGGTAGGCCTACCTATAGGTACAATATACAAATATCGATAAGATATTTTGGTATAGCCTATGGCAGATGAGATAGGTATAAATTAATCCGAAATTCTTCAATTAAGGACAAAATCCTAATTTTAAGTTAATTTAGGCCTAATGATGTTTAGGCCTAGATGTGATTTTTGTTTTTTTTTAATTCCTACAGTATCTTGAATTTAGGTATAATGCTCCCTTTTGAACAGAATCAAGCATCCTAATAAATTTGACCTTGATTTCAGTTAATGCAGTTTAACAAGATCACTTCTTATACTGATGGTTGTCGAAACAATAGATGAGTAAGTGAACCAAACTCAATAGGCTGTAGGCCTATTCAAAATCAGATTATTAAGACCTGTGCGGAGTAGGCCTATACAGGTAGGCTTAAGGCTCTGGGGAGTCGGGTGGGGGAATTTTTCCCAGCGCCATAACCCTACCCCTACACATTTGGAAAAGCGAAAGTGAACTTAGCTCATTTTTAATTATAGGAGTTAAAAGTTCAGTTGCAAAGGCCTAGCCTGTTAAATATAACCCCTAGACATAGGTAACCTGTAAAGGTCAAGGTACAATATCAAATAATGGATCTTGTACCAGCCTAGTCTATGAGAAAAGGCCTAGGCCTGAGTAAAAAAACATCCAACCTTAGCAAGCTTGACTTTGGTCATCATAGGATATGTACTGCAAGCATAGTTTTAACCGATAGGCCCTACATAACAAAATTTTATGAAAATAAACTTTGTCTTACCTCTCTAGCACTTTCTTGGCCGACTAAGCCTGAAGCCATTTGAATTGCATTACCATTTTCATCAAGACCCAAACCTTTTATATGACTATGTGATGATATACGCTGGGTTTTAACCGTACTTTTCACTTCTTCTATCTTCATTTTAAGTATTTAGTGTCCGAAAATTATCAATAAGATTGACGCCTTAGATTGCACCGGTATTTACAACACTTAAGTTCAGACTCTAACCTCAATTTCGCAAACGACAAACAAGCGTGTTGATTTTTGGTCGTTGTGGTTACAATACCGAATACCGGTAACTCACTAATTCGATATCTCGATAACGGTGAGCTATTTTACATTCGATATTCGATCGAACGTTCGGTAACAGACAGGTTGGCCAATGCTGCTTTTATTTTTTCCCCCCGTAAAAGATACCAGCGCACTGCCTGCTGCCTGCTTCTCTCTCTACTGCCCTGGTCGCTAATGGGCAAATCCACTGCATTTTGACAACCAACAATGTCCGGTTACTTACCGAATCCACCGTAAACACCACATCGGTGAATGTACAACAATGATCGGTATCTACCGTTCACTTATTATAGGTTAGTAGATTACCCACCGGTGACTGCGGCTGAACGCGCCCAATGTTGCTAAGGATGCTTTTCATAAGATTTTTTACTTAGACCTGGAAACCACGCTTAGTAAAACCTCCGAAAAGAGTTTGCTATTAATTGGCTTTCCTAAAAGGCATTATAAATCCATGAAAAATTGTTAATAACAATAAAGTTATTATTATTCCCTGATTTCTCCGGATGTATGGATCTCGCTACAGTATGAATGAGGTTAACAGAAACCTTTTTTCCCTGTTCTCTGAGCACTCCCGTGTTACATATTTCTTTTCCAAAATCCTTACCAATGAAAGTCCAAGGCTCTTCCCAAACCAAGTTTCTCATCGTAGGCAATTATTTTTACTCACGATTCGCAAATTATCTCTGCCAAAAATTGAAGTGGTTTATCATATCCGGGAACCTTGGCGAAATTAACAAGAGGCATGGGAACGGCCGGACACAGGTACGGAACCAATCATATCGGACGAATGATGAGCCCAGCACCTGATTGGCTATTGTGGATAGTACGAGACATTTGATTGGCTATCACCGGGAGGCCCGCCTTTGTTTCCGGTGTAATAAATACAGGTACAGTACGCACGGCGCGCGAATTCTCCCAGATGTCCCCGTCTTTGGCTGCGCGCAGTATCTACTCGGCATGAGGGTCGTCTTGTACTCTGTAAGTTGACCACGTACTATCCTTTTTACCTGTCCAGCTCTTTATACCCAAGTCCGGGCCATAAATGTTAAATATTAAACTCTTAAGCATAATGTAGGGGGACGATAGATGTGTTGTCTTGAGAACCTCTCTAAAAGAACAATACCTCCTTTTAAGTATTTCGATAATGTAACTATGCACTTTTAAATAATAAACTAGAAGAACCCGTGGCTTCGCTCACGATTAAAAAGTAAACATACCCTATCACCCATCAATTATATAGTTTTGCTTTCCCATTTATTTTTCTTGTTGTGAAATCTACTTCTTTGAACACATCAAATGTACTTCCATGAAGCAAAAAAAGGTTTTAGAAATTCGCTCTTAGTACGCAGGTCTGCTACGATGGGGGTATTCTATTCCTGCATAAAGTGCCTGTCTATATAACAAATGTGACCATATCTAACGCCCCACCGACAAAGCCCCAAATGGTGTTGCTGCCCTGGGTAGGCTCATGCCTAATATCGGCGGTTCTTCCTCTTGCAAGTGCTTTTTGCTTGTATCGGCTGTCCAGTCGATCTTGCTATCAGGTGAAGAGGATTGCGCTCACACATTCAAGAGGCCAATTTACAGAGACGAACGCCGAGAAGCATTTATGGTTGTTTCTGCTTAACGCACGGTATCTGAGCTTGCCCTGATGATGGTCATGGGGCACAATATAAGGAACGGCACCCTTGGCTTTTTCGACGGCAATTTGAATCTGCTCGCATATGTTACCCTTTAATAGAACTTTATTATGCACCCCCGTCGCAGTAGACCTGCGTATTAGAAATTCTATTTCTTATGAAGGCAAACGTGTTGGAGGAACCATAGAACATGGCTTGAAATTTTATTCACTGTAAGATCATTTTCTTAAGGTTTTAGGGCGTACCTTGAACAAAAAATTACAATGCCACTCCAGCAATTATTAAAAAGTGCTGTCTTACGTTTTTAGACTCTATATTGAACGAAAAGATTGAATGAGCCGTCCCGGCAATTTTTAAAGTGCTGTAGATAAAATTAATTCTTTACAGTAGCACACTCTTCCTCTTTAAATAGCAGCTAGTTGTCATAAAAAAAGAATTCCTTCAAGTATAAGTGATCATTGAACACTGGAGTCCTTCAGTAATCAGTTATTTATTTTATGTTATTCTACATACCAGCATTTTATATAGTGTATTGCACTTTGAAAAAATGCAAATGTCTAATTCATTAACCACCTGGCACCAAGTAACAAATATTCATGTAAACAAATACAATTAAATAGCAGAAAGAAATGCCATTAATTTTCATCACCTGTTTTAAATTTTACTTTCATATGTTTTGTTAGTAAACAAATCTAACTTAAATTCTTTCAAAATCCCTGACATGGGTACCTTTAAGATGGTCCCAGGGCTAAGCCCTGAAAGTTATCACGAAATTGATGGTGTATAAACGTACTCCATGAAATTCTACATGTATCTACCAAGTTTTGTGGCCATCGGTCCAGCGGTTTCTGAGTTTATCAATGCTATATATATATATATATACCAACATCCTCTTTTATACCTATAGATTAATAGTTTGTTGCCCACACACTCGACGTATAATCATTTATCATCCTGACTCTTCTAGGACTAGTTAATAGATTAGTAATTTAATCGGTAAAACCGGTACTTACAACATTCTGGTGACAGAAGTGGGATATGTAATATGTAATATGTTCGGGGAACATAGTGAAAATGTGTTTCGTGACGGGGTCACGGGTGCAGTGTGTTGCGTTGGGAACGCGGGTGCAATTAGCCGTGGGGGATACGGCGAGACCGGGGATAGGTCGTGTGTTGAGAGGTTTATTGATAGCGACGGGATCGCTTAGGTTTGCAATGAGGAAATTGCGTGGTCAGGAGAGGACCAAAGGAATATTTGCGGAGGAACCGCGAGCTCGGTGATGAGCGAATGTGAAATTTACGGTGTTTATAATGTCATATAGAGATGACGAAATAGGGGATTTATGAGATGTTGGTTTATAAGCGTATTTCTTAAATGTGCTCTGGGAGTACACGTACACTAAGTCATAGTTCGTCCTAAGGTCGTGGTAGTCACACCTTTAGACAGGCTCGTAGCAGTGAGTTTACTTGGGGATTAAACTGTGGCTTTGTAAGGGGACAGTGGGCTGTAATGGTTTCGGTAGAGACATTTCCTAGAGGTGATTTATGGTGAGGCGTTGTAATCGAGGAATAATGTATGAATGCGAATGCATGTCGTGTGGTTTGAAGTTTTGTGGTTTAAAGGTTGAGAAGAGGTAGTTGGTGAAGCTTTTGGATGATTTGATGAAAATGCGAGGTTCTTTGAAGAATATGAGAATATGTGTGAATGTTGAGAGTATGAGGTTAATTTGATTTTGAGCCTATCTTAAAGTTGGAAGGTTAAACTGCACAGATATGGACAAGACAGGGAATTGATTCCTGTAATTTTCAGTTGAGAATTAGTAAAAGGGTTATTTGTAATGGGAAAAGGTAAAACAAAAGGCAGCAATATTACAAATAGTGAGCGGGAGTTTAAGTAAAATAAAGTGAATAGAGCAAATAAGAGAAGAGATGGGAAAATTGAGAATGACACTGGGGATTGTATTTTATCAATTTTAAGAGACGGGTTGAGTTTGTAACCAAAGATGGAAAAATTATTGATTTATGAGTTTTATTACGTAGAGGAAAAGCCGTGAAAGGGGAATGAAATTTAAAGAAATAAAATATTAAAATGATAAGCCTATAAAATGATTTGTTGAATTAAAATTTATGGAGCTAAATCAGTAAAAAAGGGTGTATAATAAGAGTCTGAGTAAAATAATAAAAAAAACTGGTGAAGTATGCATGGCGCTGTAAACTAATGCTGAAAGGGGTGTGTAAAATAAAAAAAAACCATTTGCTTGAGTTCTTGTAGGATAGGGATATCATAATTGATTTCTTGTAAAATATTTCTTTTGTATTTAATTGTATCGTTTCACAGTGGATAATGTTCATTGGTTGAAATGTAAGTTTATTGAATTGAATATATGTAACGTATGTATTGATTTGATTCTGCTGCGTGTATTTTGGATTTGATTGAAATCGAAGGTTAGTTTCACTCTGAATTTGGTATATATATTTCTATATATTTTGCTATATATTTATAATTTTGTAAATAGTTCCACTCAAATAACTTGTATTGCTTTTAATGGAATTTCTTTGAATTTAACACGTTGTATGTGCATTTGATTTTAATATTTAGCTGTAACAGGGAACACTGGGGAAATAATATGTTGGGTTAAATTATAAACAAAAATTGTAAGAATATATAAAATACAAATACCCCCGTTGCAGCAGTCCTGCATACTCAGCGAATTTCAAGTGCATAAATAAATAATTTAAATGAAGTCTCGCATCATTGGCTTTTCCAATTTAATCATATAGAGAAATGACCAGCTGTTTAAGTTTGAGTAAAAAATTTCATAAACATCATCAGTAAAAATCTGTATTCGATATAGTACATTTATTTGACATAGTTAGTTATCTGGCCTTTAAATAAGCCATATGTCTGTATACACCATATGGCTTTGAATGAAACATCAGCTCACATGTTTTAATGTAAACAAAGCAGACGCTTTAGATCCCAATGCTACTTAAATAATGGCAGTTATTTTATGTTATTTTTTGTTTTCTAGCAAACTTTAAGAAATTACAGTACTTTTCCTGAGTCCCTGATATTAAAACATTTAATTTGAGCCCTTTTCCCTCATCCTGTGACTTGCCTAATGCCCACAATTGCTATTCAAAAATAAATTATTCTCCATAAGATTAGTATGGAAAAATGCAGGTTTGCTGCCACAGAAATTTGAAAATGAGTTATCATAGGCTACAATCCAATATATCTAAACTATATCAAGCCACATAACATGTTTTATCAAGATATGTTGAGGAATAAGAAAGCTATCCAATTTTATTTACCTCTCATAAGGTTAACATTGGGAAAGAGAGTACACAGGTTTGCTGCCTCAGGAATTTGATGATTTGGGTATTTTAAACCATAATCAAGTAGATATTAATTGTATGAAGCCCCATGCCAGTTCTTATCAGGATATTTTGAGAAATGAGCAAACTACATAACTTTTTTTATTGCCCATAAGGTTAACATGGAGAATGAGTATGCAGGTTTGCTGCCATGAAAATGTAAAAATAGGGTATTTTCGGTCATAATCAAGTATATTTCAACTAGATGAAGCCACATATAAAGTTTTATCAAGATACTTTAAGAAATAAGGAAGATATAGAATTTTTTATTTCCTATAAGGATAACATGGGAAATGAGTATGCAGGTTTGCTGCCATAAAAATGGAAATATCGGGGATTTTAGACTAAAATGCATTAGATCTCATCTAAATGAGGCCACAAACCAAGTTTTATTAAGATATGTTGTGAAATTAGCGAGGTATAGAATTTTACTTATTTCCCATAAGGTTAACATAGGGACAACGTACTGTGTTTACCACTTTCAATAACTCGGTAACCAATGGACATAGAGCAATGATTCAAAATACTAAATTGTTTGTTTTTTCGAGCTGAATTCAATGGTGCCAAACAAAATTGGATTATTTTTATTTTTCTATGTGAAAAACCCAAAAAACCCATTTTTGGGGGGGTTTACCCCCCTTTACCCCCTCTTCCAGTAGTCCGATCGGGCTGGTTTTCGAACTCATCCGAATAATTACTACTTTACACACCTGTGCCAAATTTCATTCAGATCGGACCATTTTTGCGAGCGCTATCGTGCTTACAGACACATAGATATATATATATATATATAGATATATATATATATAGAAATTTGAACGAATGGTGTTTTTTGCTTCTGGGGGCCCCAAAACGAAAAGTTATCATGGTCTCAGGCTTAGGTCTTACCATGAGACCTACGGTAATAGCTTCTTCCCTATAGGGGAAATTCGCTAAAAATAGCCTCTGCAAGAAAATAATAATCGCTTAAGCATGAGACAATGGATTTCGCTTTACTAACGCTAAAGAGAAAAATATATAATCAGCCAGATGGTTAAAGAAAATTATGTTAAAATGGTTAGTTAAATTTGTTTTCCTATGATTATTGAAATACGAACTAATTTGGATGTTACTATTAAAAACAAATTCAAGTACAATTATTGATGATGTTGCATTTAAGGTTCGTACTGAGGTCTAACTTTAAAATAACAAAAACTTTGGAACTAAATATAGTGTTATAAAATTAAATGTATATCACTAAAAATAATTTAGGTGATAAAATATAAACTAAAACTTACTACGATTGATGGACATTTTTTTGTGATCAGCAAAGTTCAATTATTGAAAAGGAGGAGGAACAAAATTACAATGAAGAAAAAGTAAACTTGGTTAGTCAGAATTAAGATATTCTCAGTGGTTTACAAATTTAAAATCTTTATGTCAGAGTATGGCTGGGATTGGAAAAGTAGGGAGTGAATGGAGTAATGAGAATTAATGCTCAAAGTTCTAAATATATTTGTATGAACAACTTTAAAAAAATTGTTACCAATACATAATTGTACACTCTTACAGGTCGTATTTATTGTAAAGGCGGATGAAGTTCCCTGGATATACTATATTTTGAACTGCGAGAAAAGTAAATGTATATAGAGCGGGACATTCTGTTCCAGTTTTCCATCCGTATATATAAAAAAAAATTTAAAGGTAGTAAAATGTTCATTGGTCGAGAACTTCATTAAAAAATCAAAACTATCGGATCTTGTATGGACAAAAGAGTTTAAATAAGAAAGTTTAAATTTCATTCGCTTGAAGTTAAGGTAACATATGAGGGACAGATTCGTAATAATCGCAAACAATTGAGATGTAGAAAAGCAAACACTAGCTGTCGACGGACGTCCCCCATCCGGTCAGGAAACTGTGGTCGAGCAAAGCGGGAAAATCGGTCGGAATTGAGACATAGCGCTTCCGTTCAAGAAGCGGATTGATCCGGATGTGGCCAGATAACGTGATCCTGTGAGTCGTGAGTCATCCCGGTGTGCCGGAGGAACCGGGAGGAGAGGCGCGTACCTCCGATGACTCATCGGCAGGGAGCGCGAACTAGAAGCGTTTGTGGTCGGACGTAGATAAGAGGTGCCACAGTTCCGTCGATGACGTGAAGGACGCAAACTTGTCACCCAGTTGAGAGAGGGTCGCGACTTGTGGGTTCGATAAACATAATTTTAATGATAGTGTACTAGTCTTTTTGTAAATACAAAAATAAAGTTAGGAGTTTATTTAGCTGCAGGGATTATCCAAGCCAGAAATTGTTTGATACGTAATTAAGTATTATGTAGATTTTATTAGAATAGATAATTGTTTTGCGTAAAATCAGAGAATAAATGAATGGGTTATTAATTGGGAGTTTACATGGATTAAAAGTGATGTACATTGAAATGAAAATCATACCAAAAAAAGTATTGAGACTTATAAAAATTAATTAGGAGGAGGTTTAGAAAATCGGAACTGGGAACAAGAGACTGAAAGGCGATAGTTAAAGTATGACAGGGTAATTGTTTCGAAACGTGAGACGATAATAACACCCAAAAATATCATAGGAGATAAACTTATTGCTTTTTGGGAGTTGTAAAGCCAATAGTAAAAGGCGATATCAAGAATATTTGGTAAATTTATGGGAGTCTATTCAGTTAAGAAGTTAATTAAACAAAATATTAAAATAACTCATTGGTAGTGCAATAATTCTTAATAGTAAATAAAATGGGTGTAATACGCCAATAATAATTAAATATCTTGTACGAAGTAGGAAGTAATTGGGCCAAAATAATAAAAAAAGGGCGGAGTAGACTTGGTGTATTTCCTACAGAATGCAGGCGATATAAGAGTGAGAGAGAGAACAGTAGTTTTCGTCTTTGACATTAACGTTTATACTGAACTGTAACTATGTTTAATAAGTTACAAATTTTATAAAATTTGAGACTTATAACGTAAATTAAGCTGCTTTTAATATCGTTAACACATCTGGTCAAAGCTAGAACTTCACTTAAATTTAAATGATTTCGTGTAACTAGCTGAAATACTAAAACTTTAAAAGGGATATACAGAGGCTACGTAAGTTTTTTTATCGTGCATTTATAATTTAAAACAACGATACTGTTGATCTGTTTACTTTATATAAAAAGTTATATATGCCCAATTCAAATTAATTTTGTGTTGATTTAATGAAATTAAATAAAAACGTGTAAATTTGAGTGTTTTAAAGATTTTTTTTTATTTGACATTAACCTTGGAACGAATACTGTGTCCCAACTTTAATTCTCACTAGACACACGTTGCCTTTTGACCCAATGGACTAGCAGATTTAATGCAACCACTCATTGTGCACCTAGCGCAATTTTGCGCACTGCCGAATGTACCTCGCCAAAATTGCACTAAAGCTGTTTTGAGGTAAAAATTGCTTGATATTAGGCCTAATACATTAAAATAGGGAAGATTTCTGTGAAAGTCATTGGAAATGGTAACAAGGAGTACGATAGGTCTACAAAATAAAACCGTTGTGAATTGAAATCTAAAACATTTGGCGTGATAAAAGGGATTAAAATTATTAACCCAGTTATTTCTAAAATAAGCCATACAGGAATTGTTTTTTTTTAATAAATAACTCAGTTAACATGACAAACATGAAATTAATTTCGGGGAGGTTTAACTATTTATAGGGAATTTATGCGACTCGAGGTAAAGTGGAAAGGGTATTAGAGTATGGACAATCGCATTTGACTATACTGTATTGCCAACTGGAGCACTTCTTGGAAAACCTTGCAATAAAGAACTGTTTGCGGATACCTTATCTAAACTTATGACGTCTCACATATTCGCGAATCTAGCATTGTGTTCATTATTGTCGACAAATTCACAATCATGGGTCTACCTGTTCCTGGGAAAGAAATCAAAAGAATGAGAGAAGGAGTTTTAAGATAAAGGTTAAATATGGTTTAGTTTAAATGTTTAATGGTACAGAAGACGGTCGCTAGAAAATAGGACAATCAAGAGACAAATGAACAATTTCTTTTAATGATTGGGTTCCATTCATAAGACTAGGCTTCGGGTCACTCAAAACAATTAACGTGAAAACTGTAAATAATAAAGACACAATCACACATCGAAAATTAACCAACAAATTAGGATGATATTCCAAATTATTTTGAAATTACAATATCAGAGTTTAGAATTGTACAGATTTTTTTTGGGCCCTTCCTACCTTCTACCCTATCCTTAAACCAGTACGTGAGTCTAGTAGGGGCAGCCGAGTACACGGAGCTATCAGCTGGATGCACGCCTGAGGCCATCGCCGTATTACCCGACTTCGCTCTGACTCAACGTACAGGAGAATGGATGTGGAGCTACGCTGTCCCTGAGAGGAGTGTTGACGCTGCCAACGACCTGCGAGCAGTGATAGAGAGTGGGACCAGTGGCTACGGAGCTCCATCGGACGCAGGATGTATTTTTCACCCAAAGACATTTTATTGCAGGTTAATTTGTAATTGCCTGGTACAGAACTCTGCTATATTTCTAGCCGAAAGTTAGCTCTCTTACCCAAAATGATTGGACAATCTAATCATGGAGACAGTACTTAAAAAAAAGTCAAATTTTATTACTTTCCGAAGTGAAATTGAAGGAACTGTTGTTCAAAATTGCCATGAGCAAGTTAACCGTATACTAATTTCAAGCGTTTTAACATAATCATTAATAATAAAACGATGATTCAAGGAACTCTGTTTTCAATCTTATTGACAGTGTTGAAGGTAATAACATTAAAACTCACCGGCATAGACAATGGGAAGACACCAACTTGAATAATCGTGCGGATGTAACATTCTTGGTGTTTGCATTTACCACTTTTGGCAATTTATAATTTCAAACTTTATTCAAGTACCTGCATTACCTGTGATTGTGCAACAGGCCAATAAATAATTAGTCCAGAGGAATTCCTGAGGCAAGCAGTGACTGTAGAACGGGAGATGCCAGTTTCAACAACGACACCCCACCGTCAAGTCTGCGCTCTGACAGCTGCTGGGGGTAACAATGGCGTTGCGCTACGGCCGTTTGCAGACCTGGAGGTGCTCTCTCTGCCAGCATCGCTGCGTCAGGGTGGAAGAGCCGGCGACCAAGGCGAAGACAACGAGACCGAGCAAGTGTAAGGGGGAGTGGTGCAGTGCAAAATTAATGTGCGGAGTGCAGGTAAATGTGTTTGTGCATCACAATGAATCAAAAGTGAATCAAAATTTTAAGAAAGTCATGAATTATAATTTTATGTTGTAGGTTAAGTAAAAAAATACTGATATTAAAAGGAAAAGAAAAAGTGTAATTACGTGGCAACTGGAATAGGGGCAGCTTTTTGCCACTCCAAATTGCATCATATTAATTAAGTAGTAATTAAGTAAATATATCTGAACAGTTTACCCGTGAATTGAATGAGTAAAGCTAAATTGCAATCGAAAATTCGTAAATATAAAAAGTTTTAATTTTCAAATAAAGGGATAGTGGTAATAAAGATGTCCCTATAGCCAGATTGGCTTAGAAAATATTTGGTTTTGTTTTTTTTTGGTAAGCTATGTAGTTGTATGTGTATAAAGTATCCTGGTATTGCTACTACCTCATTGACCTGTTTAATATATTTATGATGTATAATCATGTATATATCAATCAAGGGACAGCGATATTAACTCTTAATTGAATTAAAATTTTGTTTACCATTGTCATTTTAGTTTGATTTTCACTCATGGCCGACAAGCTTCGTGATAGTAAATTTGACAGTTGTCTCGAAGTATCACACCTAATACTATAACCAGCCCTAGAGAGACGTTTTTAGGAGAGAGAATGGGGGGAAGTCTGGGTGTATCGAAGAGGAATCTAATTTGGTGTTTGAAAGGTACACCCGGGACGCCCCATTCAGCGAGCCACGTCGGGAAAGGCGGGCGGCACTGCTCAGGTTGAAGCTCAGGAATACCGTGGTGATTCCTAACTATGGCAGAGGTAGCATTAAAAGGTATGCATATTTTAAGTCAGGCTCTAGTCTGACTGGAAATAGGGGACTGGTTCCGTACCCGTCCCTCACTTTCAACGTCACGACCAACTCCACCATGCCGCCCCCGTCTCCCATCGGTGGACAATAGACAAATCTACTCACCCAAGGAATTGAAAATGATTGGGGTGGCTGAGTTAATTTTTTTTTGCAAAATTGTTGCAAAATTTCTTTTTTTTCCATTCAATTAAATTTCAGTTTGTTAAAATTGTCAACTTTGTTTCAATATTTTTTTATCGTGGGAACATGACATGAAAATAACCGTTTTTTTATTATTATTTTAACACTTTCTTTTGAGTATGACTTTGGCTAAGATTTTTGGTATGTACAAAAGCACATGCCCAGTCCAACATGAGTTGCAAATATTTCAAGTCTATTTTCTTTTGTATGTCGCTGGTCCTCTTTATTGGTATTTGTTCGAAGTATTTATTTTTATAGATTAGTTTGCAAGTCTTTCTTTTATAAATCTATTGAGGGGCTTTTGTTTGATCAGGGGGAGGATGTTTATTAGTGAAGTTTCTTAGAAAAATAAATGTTTAATGAATGTAATTATTGGGAAATATTCTTTAATAGTAATTTGTAATGTTTTATAAATAAATAATATGAAAGGGTTTATATTATTGCTTGATGGGCGAATTCAACACTTGTTTGTGTAGGGAATCTTAGCTGACTCTTCTTTGTATAATGTTTTTTTTTATCGAACTGTTTAAAAACATGATCTTTTTAACACTGCAAAGTAACTATAATTTAACATTGTCATGGATTTTTTTTTATTGAACTTGAAAGGGATTAAGAAACATTATTTCAGTAGCACAGTAATATAATTCGAGGTAGTAGTAAAACATCAATGTATACACAGGTATAGTAAAAAGGCAAAGAAATACAAAAGCGCGAGTGCTTAAGATAAATTGTGTATTGTACTGGTATTCGATGAAATTGTATTATGTTGTATTGTATTGCATTGTATTGTATTATATTACATTGTATTGTATAGGATTTTACTGAGTTATTTTAAACTCAACAACTTAATTTCTAATTGAATTTCGTTAAATTTAATTTTAGAGATATCTTTTAGCCTATGAAAAAAAGAAAAAAAAATACAAAAACAGCTTAAGCAATGTATATTTACAATAAATAAAATTAGCTTGGAGCAAAAAGGACTGCAGATAAACGCTTTAAAATTATATAATCAGCTAGTTGCTTTAAAAATAAATAATAAAAGGGCAATGAGAATATTAAACAAAAAGGTACTGATAACAATTAATTATTTAGATTTAACTATTGACTTGAATTATAAGTCATGGAAAACCGGAAAATGTAACACCAACATTATTAAACAACTGAGATAATATTATAGCAGGAAGTACATAATTGTTATAATCTGGTATCAATACAAAATAAT
Source organism: Flexamia atlantica (assembly GCA_035578135.1). NCBI lineage: Eukaryota > Metazoa > Arthropoda > Insecta > Hemiptera > Cicadellidae > Flexamia > Flexamia atlantica. Next base: position 21,401,469 of record JAQJVK010000001.1, on the reverse strand, counting down.
TTGATGTACTGTCTATTATGTAACAAAAGAAAACAAAATATTAATATTTTGTGATTTTTGTATTTGTAATAATTTTCAATATGATTTTGACTAAAAAATTTTGTTTATAACGGCAAAGATATACCAACCCGGACTTGATGAGACAAATTGTTGAGAATAATTGTTTGACTTACTTTTACACTATAAGTGTAAACAATTTGAATGTATGTTCATATATTTCAATCGAATTTTTTTTCTACAAAATTAAACATTTGTAAAAGGAGCTGGACGATATAGTTCATTAGCTAAATTTAAGAGGGGGCAAGAAGTCAGGTCGCTTAAAAACGACCTGCCTTCTGTTTAAGAAGGGGCGAGATGTTGTACCTGCTGTATCGACTATGACCTCAGCTCCACGAGACATAACTTCACCCTTGCCTGCCACAAATTTTTTAACACCTACCCCGACCCTGCCCGACCTGTTCACGAAGCCACTGTCACCAGGTGGAACCTCACCCACACCTGCTGCAGCATCGCCAGTTATTATGCCTCATAGTGATAGTTTCAGTGCTTCTAGCAATGGCTTTGTACCCAGTGAGTTAGTGTCACCACAGTTTTCAAATCAAGCCACATTTCCTGTCCCTCAACTAGCTGAGTGCACTCAAAATTTTCCTTTAGTACACGCAGAAACAATAACTTAAATAGTCATAAAAATGAAAATCCCAAACAAAAATCAACCAAAAATAATGTTTTATCAAGCAGCAAAATAAAAATTGTTCACCAAAACATTGAAAATCTCATTACTCGTGTAGGACCTTTGGAAATCACTATGTCAGAAATAGATCCAACGATTGTGGTGCTTTCAGAGCACAATCTTAAAGATAATGAAATTAATTGTTTTAAAATTAGTGATTTTAAAATTAATGCATTTTACTGCAGGAGGTCATGCACCAAGGGCGGAGTTATGATTCTCTCCAAAAATAATGTTGAGTGCACACAGCTATTTACAAATTCCGCTGTCAGTGATTTATGTGAAGACAAGGTGTTAGAATTTTGTTCTGTTAAATATGTTTTCAATTCTTTTAATTTTGTTTTAATCGGTCTATACCGCTCTCCAAGTTCAAATGTGTTTGATTTTTTAGACAAACTTAATATACTAATTACAATTGTTACTAAAAAGTACAAAAATGTCATTATTACAGGTGATTTTAACATTAATATTTTAGATAGCTCAACTATATAAAGTTAAAGAATTTAAAAATTTGTTAAAAAGTCATGGTTTTAGATATTTGGTTGACTTCCCGACTAGAGTTTGTGATACCACTGCAACTTGCATTGATAATTTCCTTACCAATATACCTTAACAGTTTTTAAAAACAGAAGGATTAATCACAGTTCTTTCTGATCATGATGCCCAAATACTTGAAATTTCTTGTCCAGAAATTAACCTGATCAATAAAAAATATACTTATCTTAAGAGAAAATATAATGATGATAACAAAAAGCTTTTTTTGAAGATGATTTCTGAAGAAAACTGGTTTAATGTAAACAACTCTAGAGTAGAAGAAAAATTTGATTCATTTTTTTGTACTTTCTTTTATTATTTTGACTTATGTTTTCCTAAATTAAAATGCAGAGAATATAGTAAGAGTAACAACTGGATTACACCTGATTTGATAAAAGCTAAGAATGAAATTGTTACCCTCTCTAAACAGTACAGGTGTGCCAAATCAGAACAACTAAAAAATCAGATTAAAAAGAAGAAAAATGATTATAAGAATAATATTGTTAAGTCTAAGAAAGATTGTTATAAAAAATTTATTTGTAATTCAGATAATATTTGTAAAGCAACTTGGAAAGTAATTGGTACCGAAGTTAAAATGGAGGAAAAGACCAAACAGAGTAATATCAAACTAAGGCACGATGGACAATTGATTGATAAACCTGAAGATATTGTTTCCGTTTTTAATAACTACTACTCTAGCATGGTTGAATCCGATATTTTACCAAATTTAACCTTGTTAACCTCTTTAGGTAGCAAACAAACAATCACTAAAAGCTGCTCTAATTTATCATTTTTTGAACAAATAACTGAGGATAAGATTGATAGGGTAATAGATTCTTTTGATAACAAATATTCATCTGGGTATGATGACATACCAATGCCAATAATAAAACTAGCAAAACAATTTTTAAGAAAACCTTTAGCACATTTAATTAATTCGTCTTTTATATCTGGTATTTTCCCTTCACGGCTCAAACTATCCAAAATTACTCCACTTTTTAAATCAGGCGATACTCAAATAGTTTCCAATTATAGACCGTTATCATTAATATCTTCTTTCTCAAAATTATATGAGCGAATCGTAGCTAAACAGTTAACAAATTACCTAGAGACAAATAACCTTATTTCCAATCAACAACACGGCTTTAGAGAAAACAGGTCAGTAATAAGTGCAAGTATTGAATTCATAGAATCTATCATTGACTCAGTTGATGTCGGGGAAAAAGCAATAGGTATTTTTATGGACTTAAGTAAAGCATTTGATAGCATTTGTCATTCTAAATTATTTAATATTCTTTCAAACATTGGTATAGAAAATAGAGCTTTAACGTGGCTAAAATCATACATGAGCAATAGGAGAAGTTTTGTAGAGCTGAAATATATCGATCATTTTAACGTTTTAACTTACCAATCAACAAGTAAACCACTGAATTATGGGGTTCCCCAAGGAACCATATTAGGACCAATTTTATTTTTATGTTACATCAACGAAGTCACGAAAATAGAAAAATTCGATAAAATTACATTATATGCTGATGATATCAATATTAAATTATCTGGATATCAAACAAATGAAATTGAAGAAAATGCCTTTACACAAATTACATCAGTTCAACAACATTTAGCTGAATTTAACCTTTTAATCAATCAAAATAAAACAAAATTTATGAATTTTTCTGCCACACAAAGGAAAAACAAAGACAGAGTAACTAATATTTGTTTAAACAATAACTTTCTCGAAGAAGTTTGTGAAACAAAATTTCTTGGCATTTCTGTTGATAGCCATCTCAACTGGAACTCTCATGTTGAACAAGTATGCAAAAAACTTGCCTCGGGTATTTTTGTACTGAGAAAGATATCTCCAATCTGAGACACTAATACTGTAAAGTCAGTCTATTTTGCATTTATACATAGTCATATATCATTCGGTTTGTCTATATATGGTGGCACTTCAATTGAAAATCTTAAAAAAATCCTGGTATTACAAAAAAAAAGCCTTAAGAATAATATTAAAATTAAACTGGAATGAATCCGTCAAAGAACATTTCCCAGCTTTAGGAATAATGACTGTCTTTAGCCTTTATATATACGAATTAATACTATTATTGAAGAGAAATTCTGACTGTTCAACTCAATTAGGTTTTTATCATAATTACAATACAAGACATAGAAACGCCTTAAGTTATAATACCCATAGGTCCAAATTTTTTGAAAAGAAACCTTCATACGCAGGAATTAAATATTTTAATTCGTTACCATTAGAATTAAAAATACAATAGAATTCAATAATTCAAGAATAAATTAAAATCATTCATGATGAATAGGCCACTGTACTCTTTGGAGGAGTTTTTTGAATAAAAATGTATAACAGTTTTTGATTTCAGTAAATAATTTTATTTTTAAGCACAGATTTTTTTTGTTGAATTGTTTGGTTTGCAACTTCTATATATACTTAGGATATACTAGTGTATGTTTGTTAGGTTAAGTTTGACGCCATTCTGTACAGATTCTGTATGCCATGAATAAAGATTATTTTGACTTTGACTTTGTAAAATGCGTCTCACTCCTTAGCAAATTCCGTGATGCTTTTAAAATTAATCGATAGTTCGAAAGTCCAAGGCTTTTCCCAAACCAAGTTTCTCATCGTAGGCAATTATTTTTACTCACGATTCGCAAATTATCTCTGCCAAAAATTGAAGTGGTTTATCGAGACATCACATCCGGGAACCTTGGCGAAATTAACAAGAGGCATGGGAACGGCCGGACACAGGTACGGAACCAATCATATCGGACGAATGATGAGCCCAGCACCTGATTGGCTATTGTGGATAGTACGAGACATTTGATTGGCTATCACCGGGAGGCCCGCCTTTGTTTCCGGTGTAATAAATACAGGTACAGTACGCACGGCGCGCGAATTCTCCCAGATGTCCCCGTCTTTGGCTGCGCGCAGTATCTACTCGGCATGAGGGTCGTCTTGTACTCTGTAAGTTGACCACGTACTATCCTTTTTACCTGTCCAGCTCTTTATACCCAAGTCCGGGCCATAAATGTTAAATATTAAACTCTTAAGCATAATGTAGGGGGACGATAGATGTGTTGTCTTGAGAACCTCTCTAAAAGAACAATACCTCCTTTTAAGTATTTCGATAATGTAACTATGCACTTTTAAATAATAAATTAATAGTTTGTTGCCCACACACTCGACGTATAATCATTTATCATCCTGACTCTTCTAGGACTAGTTAATAGATTAGTAATTTAATCGGTAAAACCGGTACTTACAACACCAAGGTACGCAATTAACCGACATGGCCTTTATTTTTACATAAACGGCAAACATGTAACAGACAATTCTTAACTCATTAAGTCTCATCACTGGTTGCAATTTTCATGTCGACCTCCAGATGTCAGGCTCCCCTTGAGACTTCTATTGGTAAATGTTCCACACTTCCATCCCCTCTAATTTATAGAAATTCTACCAACGAATATCCAGGTACCTTTCAGTCAGAACATTATTGAGGGGAGGCAAGGAAATCTAAGGGGGTTCTCTCAGCTCACTGCTTCAGGAAAATTGTAGCAGTTCCACAAAAACCCACAAAAAAGAGGCGAGGAGAAGTGGTGGATCGTAGAGTTTGCTGATCTACTTGAACTCCTCAATGAAGACAAAGGAGCGGATTTTCTGTGCATTTCTAAACATTTTCTAAATAACTTGATCTTAGAAATTCTACTCATAATTAAAGAATTTAAATTTTGTGTTGGCTTTTTGCTTAACAAACTCTGTACCGAAAGGAAATGTGAATAGAGCACGATGTCACTCAAAGTTTGTGAAAACCACCAGGTACTCAATGTAGCAGTTCACAGACCATACTCTGCTATAGGTTTTGACCAATTTCATAATTCCTTGAAAATCTAAGTGACTGTCTGAACCTATAAGCAGCTCGGCACTCTTAAATCTTTGTCCTGGGTAATTTAACATTGAATATGACTAAAAACTGCATTGGTTTTATTTTTAACTGTAACAATAAGCATAAAAATCTCACTGATGAAAATAGAACATTCAAGTTTAGATATGGGTGAAGCATTAGAAAGCCAATACTGAAACCTCTACTGAAATATGAAATGTGAGAATTAGAATGGTGTATACATGGCTGAGAGCACTGAGGAAAAATTGTAGATGAATATAGTAGCCTGATATATATCATTATTTTGAAGTGTCTTATTCTCATGTTAAATTGTAGGTCTGTTAGTTATTGCCATTAGCTGTTGGGCTATTAATTAACAGTCCTGTCTAAGGAACATGTCGGCCTTAGTCAGTAACAAGACTACAAGATCGCGCCACAATCATCCTTCACTCATCTGTCATTCATACCTACCTGAGTAGGTCACCATTTTAAGTAATGTATCTAATGTGTCCCGAAAAAAGTTCAAATACCCCCGTTGCAGCAGACCTGCATACTCAGCGAATTTCAAATGCAAAACAACATATATCAATCAAACATAGCAAGATTTGACATGTTTTGGTAAGCTCCATAACAATAACATGGGGAATGAGTATGCAGGTTTGCTGCTACAGGTATATTAAAACTGGGTGGTTTTAATTCAATATTTAGTAGATCTGAACTAGAAGAAGCTATTTACCAAGTTTTAACAAGATATGTTGAGAAATAACCGAGATAGAATTTTACTTATTTCCCATAAGGTTAACATTGGGACAACGTACTGTGTTTACCACTTTCAATATCTCGGTAACCAATGGACATAGAGCAGTGATTCAAAGTACTAAATTGTTTGTTTTTTTGAGCTGAATTCAATGGTGCCCACAAAAATTCGATAAATTTTATTTTTATATGTAAAAAACTCAAAAAACCCTTTTTTGGGGGGGTTTATCCCCCTTTACCCCCACTTCCGGTGGTCCGATCGGGCTGGTTCACAAACTCGTCCAATTGATTACCACTTTACATGTCCGTACCAAATTTCATAAAGATCGGACCATTTTTGCGGCCGCTATCGTGCTAACAGACACATAGATATATATATATAAAAATTCAAACGAATAGTGTTTTTTGCTTCTGGGGGCCCCAAAACGAAAAGTTATAGCGGTCCCGAGCTTAGGTCTTACCATGTGACCTACGGTAATAGCTTCTTCCCTATAGGGGAAATTCGCTAAAATCAAATTAAATGCCAACAAAAATCAAATATTTTCAGAAAAAATATTGAAATTGAAAGAACAATACCTTTTATCTAGTAAGAAAACTATATACTTAAATCCATTCTCTCAGACAGTATTACGAGGGTCATCCAGAATAGTAGTTTATGCAACGATTGTATAATGAATGCCTTTAAGCCACGAGTGAGATGTAAGTTAGAACACGAGCGAAGCGAGTGTTCTAAATAACTCACGAGTGGCTTAAAGTCATAATACAATCGTTGCATACACTATTTTATCTACGGCCAACAATATATGACAAAATTTCCCCCAAAGTTAAACAAAACTCATGACTTTTAATAATGATGGAATAGGTCAACTAAAATTTGAGGTTAGGCAAATAAGCAGACTGAACCATGAATCGTTGTGGAACAATCAGCTGATGGGATAAGTAAACTCAAACATGAATCGTAATGCAACAATCAGCTGATGTGCGAATTGCGTAATTGTTATTATGACACTACTTCCGTCAAATGCCGAGCTCTCATTGGTCTAGAACCAGTACTCTAAAGTGACTCCATTACTCTAAAGTCGTCATTAGAGTACTGCTTGGTTTTTGGTGTTCTAATGTATATCATTATAATGTTTATTGTAATACCATAATTGGTGCTTATTGCAATGGTCGTAGATAAAGTAACATTTTATCACTACATCTAGCCTTGATGCACCAACACTGCAAGTGTGTATGGTCCAAAGCTCCTCTACTGGGCTCAATTTGAGCCAAGTCTCGTTGCCAACAGATCACTCATTTCATTCTAACAGCTTTTCAAAAATTGCGATGTCTGTAGAAAGAAAACCCCAAACCCCACTGAATGCGGATGGGCTGATTTTTAATAGTGTTTTGCGGCTTAAAAAGATTACTTCATATTGAACTTATGCCTAGAGGAGAAATAAGTGATCCTGAGTTTATTGTGAGACCCTGCGATAACGTGACACGCCATGCAAATAGAAATGAAATGAATAATTCTTTATTTAACCAGGCAAAGTTAGGGCCATATGGCCCTTACACTTAACCTGGAATAAAAAATGTGAGATATGTTTACATTTTTATCTATTTACATAAAAAAGAATGAATACAATATATAAATTTAAACTACACTCATTCACTCAAACCGTCAGTGACCCCGCTTAGGGCGAAACAAAACCTACAACGCACCAGCCACGGTCATCCGCTGAAAAATGTTAAGCATCAGCTCAAACCGACAATGTCCTTCAATTGACTTCAGGGAATCAGGAAGATCACTCCTTGGACGGCAAGCAGTCACAACAAAAGCCCCATCATAGGCTGGTGTCCTGTGCTGAGGCATACGCAAAGTGAGGGAAGCAGAACATGAATTCCTTTGACTACCTTCTTGAGCTATGAATTTCAAACTATTTTTGAAATATTTAGGCAAACCGGTTTTAATGTTGAATGGGCCAATGAGAGAATTTTTATCGATCTTTGATCTTTTAATTTAAATAATTTTGACTCATGGTAGTAAGGAGTGATATGCTCCATGTTTCTCAGATTAATAGTTCTGGAGACCATTGGAGCACATTGGAATGTGCCACAGTCATGTCATTTATCACAGAGTTGTAGTAGGTAAAGTGGGGGGAAGCACAAGCGATTTGACTGGATGTAGTTTAGTATGTAGTGGCAAAAAACATTTTATCTACGACCATTGTAATAATCACCAACAACGATATTACAACTAATGTCATAATGAGGTCTATTATTAAACCAAATACAAACCAGTTGCATAATGTTAACATTATACAACTGGTGTCACTTTATGATACAGGTTCTAGACCTATGGGAGCGCGGCATTTGTTGAAAGTAGTGTCATGACAATTATGCAATTCGAACATCAGCTGATTGTTGCATTACGATTCATGTTTGAGTTGACTTATACCATTAGCTGGTTGATCCATAACAATTCATGGTTAAGTCTGCTTATGTGCCTAACCTCAAATTTGAGTTGAACTATTCCATCATTAGTAAATCATGAGTTTTGTTTAACTTCGGGGAAAATTTTGTCGTATATTGTTGGTCGTAGATAAAGTAGTGTATGCAACGATTGTATTATGCCTTGAAGCCACTTGTGAGATATTTAGAACACGAGCGAACACTCGTGTCTTAAAGACACTCATTATACAATCGCTGCATATACTACTATTAACTTTAGTGAGTAGGTTGATGAAAAACCTTCTTTCGAATGTCTACTACTGCATCACTCTAAGCAAGTGTCAATGCTTACTACTGCATCGCTCTAAGTAAGTGTCAAGTTTATAGCCAGACCAAGATTTTTTACTTTGTCATAGTAGGGAAGAGTATTACCATTTACCATTATGGAAAGTACTGTCAAAATCAATTGAGTTTCATAACTATGCATCGTGGAAAAATACTATCGCAAACACAAGTGATCCATGTTGACATGACACCCACTTCCATGTAGCAGAAGCAACTTCAAAGAACTTTGTCGCTTAAAGTGGATTTTTAGTCAAATCCTGTATAACCCTAATCTGGCCTCAAGTGATTATCTCATTTTCTTAAGGGAGTTTTTTTGCAGGATAGAGTTTGCAAATGGTAAGGTACTGAAAGAAGCAACATATACTATACAGTGGCTCACAATCCAAAATGTGACCCAACAATGGAAAATGGTGTTTTCTGAAAAAATTTAATTTATTTTAATAATTATGATATGGATATTTTTCATTATGGTGGCTTTGCCGATGATGGCCCGACAGTGAGCCGACAGACTCAAAGTTTGTTAAAAACGTAACCAAACCTTTGGCATTACAGACAATAAAATTAATTGATAATATATTAATATCCTTTTTGCAGTAATTTTTAAATTACCAATTGCAACATAAAACATTTAAAACTCCCAAGTCCTAAAGGAAAAGGCTCTCCTAATCACTTTAAAGCCTAAGATTAAGATTACACAACCTCGTCTTTAAGTCAAATCGGCTGTGAAGGTAAGGCATGTGTTTGTAAAGGTGATGTTTCTGGGTCCAAAGCTTGGAGGAGCTATTATCTTTTTATTCTATGAAGGAGACTTACTTCAGCATTATTTTAAAATGTTCAACTTTCTTTAAACGGCTAATCACAATCAGCCACTTTCTTCAGCATATTGAAACCGCCATTTTGACATAATACATGATAATGGTTTGTTTCAAAGGGTAATACACTGTTGTAAATTAAACACCGTTGGTGTAGAGAGTCTTTAATGCTTAAAAAAAATGTCAACCTTGGCAACTACTTTCAAGGTAAATTTACGTCAAAACGCTTATAATTATATACTTAATAGCTTAAAAATCGATCGAGCTCGAATATTTATCTTGGAAAAAAATGACAAATTACATATCGGATTAATTTTCAGATGGTACTTATTTTGAATTTTTTTTTATTTTAATAATTACTCTCTTGTTTAAAAAAATAAGCTTTTCTCATATTATTATCATAATTTAAAAACTTTTAAAAAGGTTGCAGTTAAGCAACTGTTAATACTGTTATACTAGTTATACTGTTTAATAGTATTATTTTAACCTACAAATACTAGGCACTAGTATATTTGACTACTCCATCACAACCTCAACTGAGTAATCGTAAGAAGGTGACACTAGTGCCCCATGACTGGCGGTTGCTTTATAGGAGGGCTGAAACCCTTGAAGCTGATTGTCACTGCACGTTGCTAGTTTTATGAGAGCCTTTAGTGGCCATAATGAGTTTTACAATTTGACTGAGTAGGATTTTAGCCTTATTACAAAAGAGCTGGTTCAGCAACAATTTTTTGTCAATTTTGCACTGACAAAAAGGCAAATGACTAATTTTTACAATAAGGCTGTACTTGATACAAATTTTAGGCTTCATACAAAATGGCCAGTTGAAAAATATATGGTTACATCTTAAAGGAAATCGGTTGATCGCCTTATAACCCAGTTTTCATATGAAACTGATCTTTACCTAACTAGATACTATTGGCACTAAAACCAAGTTACAGGATTTACAAACCTAAAAGAAATCTATAAAACACATATAGCAATATGAAAACCTTTAATACTTCATCTTACATATCACTGGATTTTGATTGATTGCAGCTTACGGTTGAGTTCATCAAACTTGTGTATTTTGCGAATGAAGAAGTCTCCGTAGGGAGGCGCCACCTTGGTGTCGGCGATATGGATCATGTCATTGTCGATGTAGAAGTCGAGTTCAGACCCAGACTGGAAGGTACCCTCCAACCCCGACGTTCCTTTGGTCCAAACGATGTTCTTCATCTTGTGCTTGAAGCACATCAAGTGAATTCGAAGCTCCTGAATATTCTTCTCCATATCCCCGTTGCGGTCTTGTCCGTACATGAATGAAGCTAGCTTCGTCAATGGCAGCGTCGTGTACAGTTTTAAGTAACTGAAAAAGATAATATATAGTAATTACAAAGTCTGTTAAAATGCATAGACTATGGCTTATATTCAAATACTAAAATAGATCTGAAGAGATGGACTGGATGTTAGTCGCATCTATGTTGTTGGCAAGGAATGAATTCGTAGTTGAGTTTCTTTCTCCTATGCTTGCCACGACGGAACGCTGAAATCTGCTTTCGCTGTAGTACAGTGACAGCTGGAATCTGCTGTCTGTCTGTACCTGATGAGACGAAACACGTCGAAACAGCACGTCAGTACTCCACCAAAGCTCGGAGCGTCTGCTAGAGCTGTAGCCTAGCGCGAAAGCGCTGATGGCAGTAGGAGCAGACACTCTGAGTTTTGGTGGAGTACTGACGTGCTGTTTCGACGTGTTTCGTCTCATCAGGTACAGACAGACAGCAGATTCCAGCTGTCACTGTACTAAAGCGAATGCAGATTTCAGCGTTCCGTTGTGGCAAGCTTAGGAGAAAAAAACTCAACTACGGACTAAAATAGATGTTTAAATGAGAGGGATCTAATCTGTTATGTTAATATGGATGTTTTAAAGGCCATTTATTTTGCCCATACTCATAGTCAATTATCTTATGGTATTGTTGTATGGGGACATTCTGGTAATGTTAAGAAACTGTTGGTACTTCAAAAAAGAGCCTTAAGGACTATGTTTAATGTTAATAGTAGAACACACTGTAAGCCGTTATTTAGAGAACTTAATTTTAACAGTAACTTCTTTGTATATTTTAGATTGTTTATTGTACGTGAAAACTAACTTAAATGAATTTCTTCTAAATAACTCTGTGCATAGCCATTTTACAAGACACAATAATTTATTGCGTGTAAATCAATGTAATTATCAAACAACAATCAAGAATTTTTAGGAGTTTGGAATTAGGATATATAATATGCTACCTTCCCATATTAAATTTTTAGAATTGAGAAAATTTAAATCAACTGCTAAAAAAGTTGTGTGATTTATGTGTTTATGATGTTAATGACTTTTTGGAAAACATGAGATCAATGAGAACAAACAGGCCTAGGCCTAATTAAGAGATTCGTCTTATTTGAGTTTCTCCAGTTAGTTATATTTTAACATTTTATGTATTAATGTACTTGACGTGGCTATGCACGTATAATATGTTTCTAGCAATAAATGTTTTGACTTTGACAATCCTCTACTGAGAGAATTTCATGCTAAATTTTATGATTTTGTATTAAGAAGATATTTAGGAACCAGGTTTAAAACATTCTCTCATAAAATAACTCGGTTTCAAGATTCAGCTCAATAGGTCATTCAAGCTTTAAAAATATACTTTTTTATAAAAAAAAGATTTTTGTGGTGGCATTCAGCTCTCTCTCGATTATCCATGCCCTGGTCATCCGAGACTTGGGTTCTCTAAGGTAGTTCTAGGCTTAAAAATATTTACTAATCTCAAAATTACTAGTTTGGATGACAACTTCTAAAAAAGTGATATTGTGTAGACTCATAAAATAAATTATTTGTAGCTAAAAATGGCTGAACACGGTTTATTGGAAAAAAATGTGATTTACTATTGCATTGTACTCTAATTCATGGTGGTCTTGTTGCATCCCAATCTCAAATTACAGGTGACCTCCGTATTATCCGAGATTTTAGGTATCTGAGTGGCCTCAGTCCCAAATACCTCGTATATTGAGAGTATACTGCACTACCAACTCGTTGCTTTTTAAGATAACCAATAACAGAGATACAATGCTATTTAAGGAAAATAACATAAACCTAGTACAGTACAGTCTCGATTATTCGAGGTCTTCAGGATCGGGGCTACCTTGGGTATTGCAGATCACTTGTATTTTGGGGTTAGTATACAACAATACCACTATGTAACAGTACACGGTACAATAGCAATTCATACTTTTTACCAATAAAAGAGTGTAAAAGACCTATAAATAATTTAAGTCACAAATAATTTATTTTAGGTGGCCATGCAATATCAATTATTTAAATATTGTTATCTTAGCTAGTACTTTTGAAGTTAATAAAATCATTGTTGATCATAGATCTACCTCAGATAACCTGGAGTCTCAGATAGCCAGGGCTTGGACAGTCGGGAATGTACTTTGTTATAAATGATCTCATTTTTTCTAACAGCACCTCAACCGATCGTTACTGACCTCCTGATGGTCGGGATCATCTTCTGCTGGCGCACCTCGTCCATGAACACCTGCGTCTGGTGCTTCATGGCCTCCTTGACATAGTCGTCCTGCGGGTGCATGGGCGGCGCCGGCGATAGGAACTTGGGACACGCGAAGATGAAACACGCCTCAAACTCGTCCAGGTCGCCGTACTGCATCTTGTACATCTTCTCGTGGTAGTTCTTCTCGCGCAGCACCTGCTGGATGCTCTCGTCCACACACTGCGGGTGCAGCACCAGGCAGATCGCCAGCAGGTGGTACATCTGCTCCGTCTGCTTGTTGATCTGTTCCCGAAAATCGATATTTGAGTTACAAAATTTCATAGGCAGAAGGAAGTTTTCAGTTCTCAAAAATACTATTCCCCGTAGAATTTTCACAAATAACAAATGATATGTTCCATAAATCTCATAAAAAACATTACAAGGGGTGTGCGAGTAGTGATTTTTTAAGTCGAGATGAGTTTTGAAATACTCAATTGAATTTCGAGCTTTTTTTGAGTAAAGTTTTTTCATCACTATTGCAGTACCCCTGTGTCCACAAGATAAACAATTCCTGAGTTAAGAGCAAATATGTCAAATGATATCAACTAAATTAAGACAACTTTTTACTTAAAATCTCTTGAACTTGATTTGACTTACCTTCGAGTTTTCAAATAAAATAATTAAAACTTGGCTCATATGCATGAATATATGCCTTATTAAAGCGTGTAACTCAATGATTGCTTATAATATCAGCTTACATGCTTAAATGTTTTCTTATACTAACAAAGAGAAGGAACAAGATATAACTCCAAATTCTAGAAAGAATAAAGTGCTATAACCCTCTAAGTGCCAATCGTCCATTTTCGGACGACTTTTTTTTATGCGTGACTGCCAATCGTCCATTTTTTTGGACACGTCACGTTAAGCGCACATATTTAGCTTACGATCGATCGTTTCGGGCCATTGAGCATACCAAAATGATCGGGGATTACTGGGCTTCATAGCAACTAAAAAGGTTCGCCACTCGGCGAACTAATTCTTTTACAGCTTTCTTCTTTTTCCAGATGTTTATGTTTGTTTACACTGTGAATGATGTCGTTTGTTGTTTCAGTGTTGTGGATTGCTTTTAATCATTAAATATGAGTGATTAACGATCCAGTGACTTTAGAGAATTAATAAAGAATAGATTTAGTGACCTTGATGAAGATAGTGTTGAAGGTGATATTGACTTAGGCCCAAATTGCAAAAGTGCCTTAACCTCATAAGAATATGTAGGCCTAGTGATTTTTTTCGGGTAAATCTTTCTCGTTTTTCCTGCATTTATTTAATTTTTTTATACAAACTCCATAACATTATATATTTTCTTGTTCCTTATTAAATTTTGAACAAAATGTATATCTTGGATTTTTGATTGTTGACGTCTAAATATATTTTACAGGTCTCGTAACATACAAAATAAATTTTTTCTTGTATCTTCTGGATTTGAACCCATGGCAAACTGTTATAACATACATTAAGGCCAACAAATTTTATATTAAAAGATAGCCCATTTTCTTTACTTTAAGAAAATGTATACTTTTATACCATTAAGTAAACATTTTAATTTTTTATAGCATTTAATATAAAAGTCTGCTAAAGTGCAAAAAATCGTGTGGCATTTCAAGTTTTTTAATGGGGCACTTAGAGGGTAAAATTTATTTATGACAATAACTATTTAAAAAATCTTTAATTAGATTCAAATAAAGGATTTTTTACTGATGCCGGTCAAAGATGGGTGTGAAAAACTACCACAAAACCCAATCTCGTGTGCCGATTTCAGGTAAACGGCAGGAATAACTACTTTATTAACGCATAAAAGGTAGGTACAAAGTAAAACTCAGCAACCATCAAACCTCCTTTTTTCACTGTAAATAAAATTACCCAACCACAACTGCATCCCCTTTTCAATTGTCATGGCTATTGAAAAAGTATATTAAATTATTCTGCTTTGCAGCGATAAGTATTTACCAACAGATACACTCTCCTCCATAAAACCTCTGTAGCCTCCTCTACAAATCTCTATACGTTCTCTATAGCTTCTATATCAACTATTCGTTACCTGATCATTCTGGTAGGTACGGGTCTGAAACAGTTGCTTGGTTCTCTGAATGTACAGCAGGATCGAGCTGAAAGTTCTGATGGCATCTGCGTAGCGTCTCATCATCATGTAAGCAAACCCGACGTAGTAAGAAGTAGAGATCTGACAGGCTGGCACGTGAGAGTATTGACTCTGTAATACAATAAAATATGTTTTAGACTCCACAGAGAAATGTGCCCAGGCTTTCTGCAAGATCTTTACAGTCTATGGGAAGTGTAAATTATAATCCAAAAACATCAACTTGTTTTACATTTTTTTGTAGATGTAGGAATAATTGTTTGACTAACTTAAATGACTGCATACCTCAGCATACATTAAAAATAATTTTTGACAAGTCAGTATGGTAATAATGGGACAAGTAGAATAATTTATTAATTTACTTAGTTCAGTGTTGACACAATCTTTTTAAGAAACCACTTTTTTTAAGCACCCTCATATCTAGCCCTTATTACAAAAATAAATATAAATTTTTACCTTCTTTAAAGGAATGGAAAAAATAAATACTAAATAGATTCTTGTTTTATAAGTCAATCTAGCAGTTGGCTTTCCAAAAAAATACTGAAACAAAGAATCTAAAAACACCTAAACTAAAGACTTTTTCCCCCACCTGCTATGTTTAGACGCTTTTTACTCCTTGTAATGCGTGGGTAAAATAATAATTTGTCATCCAGCGGGAGTAAAGTGATTACTTTGTCTCCCAGCGGGAGACAAAGTAAACCCATAAGAATAACACTGAAATCAATAATTAAAAAATTAGAGCGCCTTCAAATTTCCACGCACACATGCAAATATTTTGCAGCTCAACAAATGCAGGCGCTAACAGCTGATTAGAGGCATTGGCTTACAGCGGAAACGGATGATAGCGCTCAGCTTGTAACAATTAATTGTTAAAGTTTTGAGGTTAGGTTCAGTCGTCATTACTGAAACACGATGGATTCCGATTATGAATATTCGTTAACCCCAACAGATATTTTTAATGAAGCTAAGAATGTTACAGCTAATTTATTACCAGAATAGACAAGGGAGAAGTATGAGAAAGACTATAATGTATTTATGAACTGGTGTAAGAAAAAGATGTAAATATATCTCTGAAAATGTAATACTTGTGGAACAGTCAAAGGTATGTAACCCAGCTTCCTTATGGACAATCTATTCTATGTTGTAAGCTACAATTCATGTTAATAATAACATAAATATGAGTGGTTTTACAAATGTAATTTTTTTTAAGCTTATAAATGTTGACTATAAGCCGAAGAAAGCTAAAGCCTTCACTTTAGACGAAGTAAAACAGTTCTTACAAAATGCTCTTGATGATAAGTATTTAGTAAAAAAAAATATTATGATTTTCGGTATCAGTAATTTATAATTATTACAAAATAACCATTTGATTATCAGTTATTTCAATTGTGTTACATGACAGTAAAATAGTTTATTGTTTTTACATTGAGTATTATCTATTCGTCCAGGTAAGCGGTTGTAATAGTGACATAACAACACTGACGACAATCAGCTGATGATTAAACTTGTAAGATTGTTGCAACAATCAGCTGATCGCTGGTGCATTTATGGTTGTAGCTACTCGTATGTAGACGCTAATTGCAGATCGAAACAAAATGGACATTGTTTGTTAATTACTGAGGTAATGTAATTTATATCGAATGGGTATTTATTATTGCAAGTGGGGGAAAAATGTTGTGTGTATTTCGAGAGTAAAGCACATTGTCTCCCTCGTGAAAATCGTCGCCCTCGCAAGCTTGGGCGCCAACATTTTCACTCGTGAGACAATGTTGTTCTTTACTCACTCAACACACAAATAACCTATTCCTACCTTCTTGTGCAGCTCAATGTTCTCCAGGACCTTGATGGCCTGGTAGTAGTCGCCAAGCAGGGAGTGCAGTCTCAACAGCCCGACGAGGCTGAAGTAGCCGAGCATCTTGTAGAGAGAGTGGCGGCCAAACTCCCCGGCCACACTGTCCGGGTCCCCCCCACTGGCGTAAACCTGCACACCGACGTTTCATTCTTTGTTGGTTGCCTCCTTTTTTTGCTGGTTATCTCCTTTTTATCCTATATTTCACCATCTATAAAGACTAATGACCTTCGTGTGGAGCAAAGAGCCAGGGGTGAACCGCTAAAAAACATAGGTGGTTCACACAAGAATCTATGTCAGGCACTGCCATGGTTCAAAAAGCCAGCATAATAACCACCTACTTAACAATTGCTTTTAGCAAACAACTTACTTTTACTAACAGTAAGTAAGTGGTGCTGTGATAGAACCAAGTGGTGATGGTTGAATTTGCCCATCCCCATTTTGGATGCTTTATCTATAAAAATAGTTTGTTTTGTGCTAGCAGAATAACATAAAATAGAGAGACAGAACTATATTTTGCAGAGTAGGCTAACAAGTTTGATTATGTAAGAAACTGTGACGGTAAGATAAAACATTAGGAGTGAGTGGATGGCACAATTTATTCATTCTTGATCCCAACACTGATACCTGAAAAATCTGTTCTTAACCGATACCAGTATTGAAATGTTTTGATATTTAAATGTTTCGTATTGAAATATCATCAATGACATAGTAACATATATATAAGCCGATTTAGGTATGGATAGATCACAAATAGTTTAAGAAAATAAAATCATATCTGGGTTTATAATGCCATCTTTATTTTACAAAATTATTGGGAATAAGTTCCCTGATGGTGAGTAAAAGGTGAGGAAGACTTTTAGAAACTAATTGTAATGACATTTTATTGCACATAAATCTTGGTCACAAGTAAATGACATTTTATTGCACAAAATCTTGGTCACAAGTAAATAACAAATGTAAATTTGCTAAGGACACAAATAGTGCCTTTCCATTAATGTATCACTATCAACATTAAGCCGTCAATTGTGATACGGACACCATTGCCTAATAATCATTTATACATTCCCATGAATCAACTCTTCCCTGTATAAATTGCTTCAATACGTATCAAAAGAGACAATATGTATCTCTACATAGACCAAACCGCGTTGTACCTCAAGCTGGCGTTTGATGTTGGACTTGTCGACCAAAGAGTGCAGCACATTGAGCACGCTGAGCACGTTCCACACTTCGTTGTTCTTCTTGATGTAGTCCAGTTCCTTCTCCTTGTCCTGGTTGCTGATGAGGCGGGCACGGTACTGGGAGAAGGACTGGAACTGGTAGACAAACTCGTCCACGAGCTCCCACAGCCACTGGTCGGGCAGCTCCAGCGGCACGGGCTCCTTGGCGCCTGCACAACGTTCAATTTCAATGTTTTACAGTTGAATCCCTCTTTTTGAAACAGGCTTAGGTCCCAAAAAGTAAACTTTTGGGAAACTAAAAAAAATTTAAATCAAAGTTCAACTAAAAAAAGTTACTAATTGAAGCCTAGACACCTATATCAATTATTAACAATTTTTTACCTTTGATGGTAGCCTTAAGGTGTCAAGGTAGATTTCTCAGCAATACGCGTTTCGCGTCAATGACGACCCATCATCAGTTGCATACTGCACTGGTTCACAGCTCATATGATGAGTGTTTGTCAGCGTTTATAATAAAACCACGAACACGAATGCGGACATAACGACAACGGACACAAAAGTTAACACATAAAATTGACACAAAAACGTTCGACATATCACACGACAAATTCTTTACATTCACGTGGAAATGACTACAAAATTGTGAAGTGAATCGACAACATAAATTCATCCCTATGAGATATGTAAACAAAAACTCGGAACACATTGGAAATATTTTTAAAAAGTCGTATTATAGAACTGGGTATAAAGTTAACAAAAACTTAGGATTGAAACCAAGGCAAAAACAAAATAAAGACAAAAGTAAAGGTATTTATTTAATTAAATGTGATGGAGGGGATGTGTGCGATAAGGTATACGTCGGTCATACTTCTAGGACCTTTAAAGAGCGGTTCAAAGAACACTGCGCTCGAAAACACAAAAACCCTACCTCAAAAGTAGCCCAGCATTTAAAAGAACATCCATCGCATGACATAAACTTTGAAAAATCACTGGAAGTGTTAAAGGTTTGTAACGATGGAGCAAAGTCAAAAATATGGGAAGAATACTTCATTTTTAAAAATGTAACATCTGTAGGAAGTGAAAAATTACTAAACGTTAAAGAGGATTTCTCCGATAAATCTACATATCGTCTGTTAAATAAACTGGAGGCAGAGGGCGCTGATAACAGCTGATCAGTGACATCATGCGACAAAGGAAGAATGACCAGTAGGCCTACAACCTCTGAGCGGTACCGGTGCTAGTCATTTCCACGTGAATGTAAAGTATTTGTCGTGTGATATGTCGAACGTTTTTGTGTCAATTTTATGTGTAAACTTTTGTGTCCGTTGTCGTTATGTCCGCATTCGTGTTTGTGGTTTTATAATAAACGCTGACAAACACTCATCATATCAGCTGTGAACCAGTGCAGTATGCAACTGATGATGGGTCGTCATTGACGCGAAACGCGTATTGCTGAGAAATCTACTTTGACACCTTAAGGCTACCATCAAAGGTAAAAAATTGTTAATAATTGATATAGGTGTCTAGGCTTCAATTTGTAATAAAAATGGCACGCCAAGCCTTTACAGCCAAGCAACTGATAAACAAGTTAAAACATGAGAAAACGAAGCACATGAACACGATGCTCAATATTAGTTTCAACAAATCTTGCAAACGGAAAAATATAATTCCAAAATACATTAATATTTGCATCAAAAATAAATCTAAAGCTGCATGCAGAACTTTGAACCAGGCTAAAAAACTTTGGCTTATCAATGAAATTAAGTGTCTGTACCATAAGGCTTCAAATGTAATGAGGAATATCAAAATAATAAAGGCCCATCTTAGATCTAAAGTTACAAAAAATGTATTTGATGAGACAAATATAAGAACTAACGAGTATGTAAACACTAGGAGGAAATCTAAGGTTAAGGTACTCCAGAAAAAGTTAGATTTACTTATTAAGGAGCAAAAGTGTTCTGCCCACAGCGTAAAAAATCCTCACAAGTTCTACCATAGAACGCTAAACTTAACTAACATAAGTTTTGACAATAGGGAAACCGAGTTTTTAGGCAAGCTAGAGAAGTATAACCCCCCCTCTAATCCCTTGAATAACAATGACGTTAAAGAGCTGATTATTGAGGCAGAAACAGCTCTCTCCTTTGTAGACAAAAGAGAGCAGGATAAAATAAGATTTGAAGTAACCAATAAAATTGAAAAAATTGCAAACAAATCCAAAAATAATAACTGGAAGAAAAATAAGGCTTATTTAGAGGATAAAAAGACCATCAGCAGTATTAAGGGAAAACTAGCTACTAACGATGCAATAGTAATTCCCGCTGATAAAGCAACCACTACTGTGGTAATGCATGAGAATGATCTTAATGATAAGGTTCTAGATTATATTACAAGTAATAAAATCTCTGTAGCTGATGATAGAACTAAGCAGTTTAATAGAAATATTAAGGCATTGGTAGAGAAAAGTTGTGTGATAAATCCCAAAATAAAGAAAAGCCTATGTAACTCAAAAGCCGAAGCTCCTACATTTAAACCTTTGGTAAAAACGCATAAACCTGTAAATCCTATCAGACCTGTTATTAATTCTATCAATGCTCCCTCGTATAAACTTGGCAAGTTCCTTAGCAACCTGATTAAAACTAGAATAGACATGAACTCTGACCTCACTGGTACAAACTCTAAAAACTTCATTGAGAAAGTTACAAACTTAAATGTAGATAAAAACCACATTTTAGCTACAATAGACGTAGATAATATGTATGGAAACATCCCTAAGAATGAAGCTGTCAACGATTTACAGTTGAAGCTAGGTGAATGCGGCAAATTTTCCCCTGAGGAGGTAAATGACATAATAGGTATGGTGAGGGAAATTGTCGAGCAAAATTATTTTAAGTGGAACAACGCAGTTTATCAAGATCCAAACGGCCTACCAATGGGTGGCCCGTTGTCAGCATTACTGGCAGAAGTTTATCTCCAAAAGTTTGAGAATGACAATATCGTAAATGTAGATAATCCTCACAGAAATAAAATTGCTTTCTACTGTAGATATGTGGACAATTGTTTTCTGGTAATTAAAGGTACAAAGAGGCAGGCTAATGTCATGCTTAAACACCAAAACAGTATCCACCCTACAATAAAGTTTAAAATGGACTTAGAGCAGAACAATTCAATTCATTTCCTTGACGTAAGCATATACAAATCTGTAGGTGGTAAATTAGAATTTGGGATATATAGAAAAGAAACTCAGACAGATTTAGTCATCCCTCAAAACTCAAACCATCCTATGTCTTACAAACTTGCAGCTTTCCGGTCCATGGTCCACAGGCTCCTCACATACAGTTTAGCTCCAGATGAATTCCAAAAAGAGAAATCTATAATTAAAGAAATAGCTTACAACAATGGGTATAATCCTGACATAATCGACAACCTGATAAGGAAAACCAAATTTAAACTGATGAGACCACAAAATTGTGAAGTGAATCGACAACATAAATTCATCCCTATGAGATATGTAAACAAAAACTCGGAACACATTGGAAATATTTTTAAAAAGTCGTATTATAGAACTGGGTATAAAGTTAACAAAAACTTAGGATTAAAACCAAGGCAAAAACAAAATAAAGACAAAAGTAAAGGTATTTATTTAATTAAATGTGATGGAGGGGATGTGTGCGATAAGGTATACGTCGGTCATACTTCTAGGACCTTTAAAGAGCGGTTCAAAGAACACTGCGCTCGAAACCACAAAAACCCTACCTCAAAAGTAGCCCAGCATTTAAAAGAACATCCATCGCATGACATAAACTTTGAAAAATCACTGTAAGTGTTAAAGGTTTGTAACGATGGAGCAAAGTCAAAAATATGGGAAGAATACTACATTTTTAAAAATGTAACATCTGTAGGAAGTGAAAAATTACTAAACGTTAAAGAGGATTTCTCCGATAAATCTACATATCGTCTGTTAAATAAACTGGAGGCAGAGGGCGCTGATAACAGCTGATCAGTGACGTCATGCGACAAAGGAAGAATGACCAGTAGGCCTACAACCTCTGTGCGGTACCGGTGCTAGTCATTTCCACGTGAATATAAAGTATTTGTCGTGTGATATGTCGAACGTTTTTGTGCCAATTTTATGTGTTAACTTTTGTGTCCGTTGTCGTTATGTCCGCATTCGTGTTCGTGGTTTTATTATAAACGCTGACAAACACTCATCATATGAGCTGTGAACCAGTGCAGTATGCAACTGATGATGGGTCGTCATTGACGCGAAACGCATATTGCTGAGAAATCTACTTTGACACCTTAAGGCTACCATCAAAGGTAAAAAATTGTTAATAATTAAAAAAAGTTAACATGTGAAGGACCTCAATTTACAACAGGATTCCAAATTTTCCATCAGTATCTTTATCCATGATGAGTTAAAAAATGATAAAATATCACCCTCACCAAAAAATAAATTTTTTTAAAGAAATTAAAAAACTTAATTTCACGAAAAACAAGTATTTTTAATATTACGGTAGAGCCCCTCATATCCGGCCTCAGTTTTACCAGTCCTCGGTTTATCCGGCCACTTTTCAGAAGCCTACATCAAAACATCACTCTTACAGACCATATTCCCTCTGATTATGTCTTGGATATCTTATCTCTATTTGTTTACGTTTTAGTATCTCCCTATTTACTTATGGCTCCAGTTTACTACCAACAATCAGAATGATCTAGGTTAATGCGAATGTGTACTGATATGTTCAGCAAAACTCGTCCAAATCACTCTCATAAGACCAAATGCGGCAAATTGATACCCAAATGTGCAAGTAGGATCCACCCTAGTTCGGCAACAGTGAACTTGAGCCAATAATTTGTATTGTGTGTACACCACTCATTTGAGCTAGTAACTTTTACACTGTTTTTTAATATGTATCCAGTGCCGTTATTAATCGTTTTGTTTTGTCAAGTTTCATTGTAGGCCTTGGCAGGGCCCAAGGCGAAATTTAGTAGGGGCCTTTCAATTACCTAAGGCCTTGTTTATGCATGCGGGCCGGTTAAAGGCCGGGAGCTGCGACAGTTTCTAACAACACAGAGTCAAATTGGAGTTATTATGCATGCGGTCCTGTTACGGGCAGATTTTTCTTCCGTGCCGGTTTTCAACTCCATTTTTTCTCCCACAGCGGTTTCTCTAACTACACTGAGACAAATGGGTATGTTTATGCACTGTGGCTGCGTTTGCGGTTGTGGTAAGGGATGTCAACCTACTCAACCTATCTATGCACACGTGCTTGCCGGCTAGCTCAGTGCTATGAGTTGGCAACACTTGTTCCCCCTCTCCTTCGCCACTGACCAACTCCAGCCAGAACCGCATGCATAATCAGGGCCAAATTTTCACTCTGGTTGCGGGCCGGGTAATGTTATAAGACATTTATTGGTCATATTTTACATTATTAAATGCATTGACAAGTAATGTAGGTAGGCTAATACATTGAGTATTCTGTCTTTTATGAAATATTAAAATACGGTATTTATCTTGAAATAGATTAAAACATAAGTAGGCCTAAACAAATTCCAAAATTGAATTTATACATCCAAATTGTAATCAAACTAAAAAAATTAACATTCCATACTCAATAATTTGTCTTAAATCTACATCACATGCCAATAAATGCATAAACAGGGCCTAAAGTATCCACTTTAGTTTTCTGAAAATAGGACGAAACTTCTTAAAAGAGACGGGAAATAAGGCCCAAGATAATTATTTTTGAACTAGCCAAAAAGTGTAAAAATCATAATAAAACTATTAGCATTTTAATTAGCAATATGAATGGTCAAGGCCACTTAAGAGGGAGGGGAAATAAGGCCCATTTAGTATATGGAATAGTAATTATTTGTATTATTATAACTGAACATTTCAAACAAACAATGACATATTTTCTACAAACACTGAATGTCACAGTACTAAGTAAATAACTATATAATGTCATATAAAATAAGTAAGCCTCCTGTAAACATAACTTAACTTTGTCATGAGTAATAGTGAACTGGCGAGTGAGACAATCAACAGCATTCCCAAGCGATATACAGTCCAGTATTGCCAATAACCATCACTAAAATTGTGTAGTGTTGGTTTTAATAACATGTGTTTTTTTAATCATCCGAAAATGTAACTTAAAGCTCTACTTTGGCCTTAATTCACTGCCTACTTATTATCACTCAGGTATAAATCATCGTTCATAGGTTGGATTATCCGGCCTGGGCTCAGTCCCGTGGAGGCCGGATATGAGAGATTCTACTGTATATACTTTTACTAATCAACAATAATAAGTAATCGATATTAATATGTTCACAACAAAAACATAAGAAAAATAGAATTTTGATTATTGACTTAAGTAATCGATATTAATATGTTCACAACAAAAACATAAGAAAAATAGAATTTTGATTATTGACTATTTTGAGATTTTTTAAAAGGCACCACATAACATAATGTTAATAGACACACTTTTAAAATAAATCACAGAAATGCAATGCTGAATTCTACCAAACACATTAATGATGGGATTGTCATTCCAAGAAAAATTTATGTAAAACTTATATAGTTGTGTTGAGTAGGCTACAAATCCACAAAAAACTGAAAATATAAAAAAATTGGACCTGTGCCCATTAAAAACTGATTCAGCTGATTTGCTTTATGTTTAAAGGGGAAAAAATCCCTTAATGTGTGGTGGTCAGAGCCTTGCTCGGCATTATTTTATATTTACAGTTCATCCAATCACTATTAAACAATCCATAATATTTATGAATACACTTCTATATTGTCCTCCATGAAATCTATGTCCCAAAAACTATGTTTTTCCTAGACATATGTAGTTTGCAAACAGCTGTTATGATTATACTTAATTAGCTTTCATTTTTGGTATTTATTTAAATTTTAGCGTGGTAACTCATAAGGCCTAATGTTAAATTTTTTCTACTTGAAAGTTAGTTTTATAAGTTATTAGATTTTTCCTGGCCAAGTAACCTGCATAGTGCATAGAACATATTTTTAAGCAAAAAATAACTTATTTCCAATATTTCAAGGAAATCCTTGGAGACGTTTTTGAGAAAATTGTGCAACTAAGCAACCAACCATAAAATCAAACAAACAGCGCCCATTTAAGAAGGATGAAAGTGTGTGGCTTACAAAATGGACACAGAAATTTATGAAATTACAAACTCGCAATATGCACAGTTAATGTCTGGGATATCTGCAAGTAATTAAAAGTATTGGTTATTTTAGTTTTAAAACACATTATTATTAACACTTCCTATCTTGATCTTATTTTTAAAATCATAAAAAGATGTTAAGTTCTGATATTATAAATCATATAAGTTTGCCTGATGTTCGTACTTACTCAAAATGTAGTTCAGTAAATCACAATAATTGTAAAAGGAGCCGAATCTTTGTTCTAGAGATGGGCCACCAGGCACACGAGCATATATGTGACGGTAGTACAACTCTTTGTACAGGATCAAGAAAATCTGAAATCATTAAGAATACTGCTGGAAAATGAATTAAATTACAGTAAGAAAAATTATTTAGATCAGCAACTGACAAAATTTATAGGGAAAATCTGAATCAGATCTCGGTACTTTTAAATAGCAATCAATTCTTATGAAAAAAAAAACACAAAAAAATCCAGGTCGCTTGACAGATTTGAGTACTTTTTTACATTTTGTAACCCTCCTTCAAAAAAATACTCTTCCGATTATCATTAGGCCTAGTAGGTATATTTACTTAGCACATTTTACATGAATAATATTTATTTTGAAATGTGCATTTTAGATGAATTGTAAAAATTCATAACTTAACTTGGTTCAGAATCAAATACCTAGATTAGTTCATTTTCATAAAAAGTGCATATTTGGTAAAAAGTTGAGATTTTTAAATTTTGCCCCACAGTTATTACGTTTACAAAATTATAGTAAATTGAAAGGGACATATTTAAGTATTGGTTATATGAAATTGGTATATGTCCTGCAGTGCAAATCACATTACTGTAGTATTAAACAGTCTTAATTTCTCCCTAATGACTAAAAAGGTTAAAATCAGCCTGCATGGCTAAACAAATAGAGGATGAGATAATTTTTTTACCATTCTGAAGTGCTGACTTGTGAAGGTAGAATATATATAAAAAAAATATTAAAATCTGTCACCATCACTGGTTCATTTAATATGAATCGACTCATAGGCAAAATAATTTAGCTAAGTTTCATGCTGCTAGCTAATTGAAATGTTTTATAGAAGCAGCATATTGAAAACATCTATGTAAAATGACTTGAAAAAACACACACAAAGGCCTTAAGTTAAAAAAATACGATACATAAAATTAAGTAGCCTATATATAACAAAATGTTTTATGTTGAAACTTTTATGCCGACCTGATCATTGTCAACAATGTGGGCTACCTCTTCTTCATCAGGCCATGAGCGCTTATCAAAAAACTTCTCAGTGAGCTTGGGAAACCTGTTCCGAAACAAACTTGGTTTAAGATACATTGTAGGCCTACTTAAATTATGTAGAACAAGTTTTGTTGTGGCTGTGGAGAAAGATTTTGTGGATGATTAATCAAATATAGAAAGAATTCTTTCACTCTGTGAGAAGACTTACAGATCTGGGAGTTTTTAAATACTTTGAATAACCTAGTAAACTTACTAATTCTAACACTGACAAAAGCAATAAGATGTTAAAAGTTTAATCCGGTAAAACAAAATACCTGAAACTGTGTTGCTATATTTTGAATTACCTAAAAGAGTACCTTAAAAATACTTACGTATTTTCATAGATATTCTGTAGCTCAAAAATCAATCCATCGTTTAGGGTGCTACAAAAGTACTGAAGAAATTTCTTGACCATTTCAGGTACTTTGAAGTGTTGGCGATCGTACTCAATGTCCCTTTGTGGGTCTCCAGTGTGGAGATCTCCGTAGTCATACTGACTGTATTCATATGCTCCATAACCCTGAATATCAAAACAAGTGTTGAATTTTGATGCATTTAAAAATAGCCTACATTGTAAAAGCTTTATTAATAGTATTCATATGCCTATTAGTTATAAATAAATGGTTGGGTAGCTGAGTGGATCTCATATTTTAACTTAACCTTAAATTTCTTCTTCAAGTTTTTAAGGTCTTGGTCACTAAACAGCTGTAGCTAGGCATAAATGTGTGTTTAGCTTATTGGGCAAAGGGACACGAATAAACATTTATTAAAAAAAAATTAAGTTTTGTCTTGCCTCTTGTAGTGTGCAGCTACACAAACGTCTAAGGCGTAGCCAAGTAAGATTGCTAGGGATCAAACTTCAGCCCTCCCTCCATCCCGACCACCACTCCTCTAGTTGCTGAGAGATAGTTTAACAATTATACCAAAACCCTCACTGTGGGACGTTAACCGAAACCCTCGGTCTGTGAGACTCCCATATAAAATAATGGACAGCAAATAAACAATCAGTATCCGAAATCATCAATTTCTGAGACTCCCGCATGAGAAACAATGGACAACAGACTAACGGGAACCGAAACCCACGGTTTCTGAGACCGGCACATAATTGAACAACAGGAAGTTGAGTACAGGAGGATCAATCAAACTGAAAAAAAAAACGGTGCGAAGGTCAAGGGGAAGAGGAGGGAGGAAGGTACTGGGAACGGTAGCACCAACGCTTCAGCAGTGTTGCCAATATGAACGAGTGAAATTTCCCTGAGGTCTATAAGACCAGGGTTTCGGTATAAGTGTTTACCTTTTATTAAACAGATAGTAGCACATTAACCTCGTACAAATAGAGTATTCAGCTATGAATATGTACTTTTGATGGATTTTTAAATTTCTGTGTATCCATTCTGTAAGCCACACACTTCCATCCTTCTTAAAACATTTGCTGCGTACCACATACCAGTATGTGGTCCCCGTCACGACCCGAGTGCGGGCTACATACCAGGTTGTTTGCACCATCCACAGGGATTCAATTTACTGTGCCCCAGCACTTAGCTCGGGTTCGTTTATTCGCTGCCAACATGTGGTTCGGAATACCTGCTTTTCAGTGGTGTACTTTGTTGTATATAAGTGGTGTGTGTACCTATATATATACCCCAGCACACGGGGTACATATAGGTATTTTGCTGCCGCAGTGAATGTGTTAAATGGGCACTGTTTGCTTGATTTTATGGTCTGTACAATTTTCTCAAAAACATCTCCGGGGATTTTATACTACCTTTTCCTTCTCCACTTTGTCAGTCATTGATAAAAACTATGACTTAAGTTTCAACGCTATTTTGCGTCATTACCAAGTAGAACAATACGATCAAGCTTCTTGCACTCCGATTGGGTTGCGGTCGTCAATTTCCCAATAAAAAAAAGTTAGACACAAAAAAGACATAGGCTACAATTAAAACATGACATTTTAAAAACGAGTGGGCCTACTATCATAAACGGTCACACGCCCGACTTGATTAGTCTCCGTCGCGGCTGCCGGCAGAACCGTATAGACAATTCAGAAAAAAAATCACATAAAGAGAAAGATTGGTTCGTAGGAAGGCGTTAGGCCCAAGTTCCAGCCAGTAAAAGCGAAAATATATAGTTAGGTGTATAAAAATGTTAAAGTCTCGCTAGGTGATCCCGGTTATTCATGTAGTACATAAGACCCAGGATCTCGCTACAAGACTCTTGGTACTGGCAGTACTTAGACGGCGCATCTCGCTACAAGATCCTTGCCACTAAAAGGGTTAACAATATGATGTACCTTTACCTTTTAAATAACAATCAATTACAACGTGGGCCGCCAAGAGCCAAACCGGGCCCCAAGCCTGCACACCGCACGGTCCCTCCCCCAGAAAATTTTTGAAAATTAGATTTCTAAAGTTACGTTTTTTGGCAGTCTAGAGGTGGAACTTCATGCATATAGGAACTCCGACATTCTGAAACACTTGAGGCTGAATGGTCAGTCGTAGTCTACTCTGATAAAAAATTACCACGATTACTGATCCCACACTACGGCACTGGATTTTCCAGTCATTCGTCTCGTTTCCATAACTCCCGCGTTCGTTCCACTCAAATTTACTCTTCCATTTTTCCACGATCAATGCGCACAATTTTTTTTCCGGTCATCTGCGTTAATCGCAACATTTGTTGTACTCTCATTGTTTACCAACGTGGATAATTTAATCAAAACATATTTAAGTTGTCAATATATTATGATATAAATAAAAAAATCCGCTCATCCCGGGCCCTAAGTTTCAGACTTGGCTGACATGGTCGCTCGGTGGCCCTGAGAACAACCTCGGATAACACAGAGTCTCCGATAACCAGTGCTCTGATAATCGAGAGTGTACTCAAACAAATCTTGAATATCAAGGCTATGTCACACTATGCTACTTTACTAGCAGCTGGTGAAGTAGCAGCAACTAAGTAGCCAATGTGACAGGCATTAGCAGCTGCTAGATTGTGAAATATTACTAGGCCTAGCAAGGAAACTTGCCCAACTTTCCTTGCTACTAGCTAGTGCTACTACTTAGGTTGCCGCTAATAAGTAGCCAAGTGTGACACATCTAGGACATAGGCTAACACAAACTAGGTTAAGTCAACACACATAAGGCTTAAGGATTTGAGACATAGTGGCTTAATAAATGGCATAGGCCTAGTAAATTATAATACCTGCTCGTAATCATCATAATTCATCTTTAAAAATTGTTTCACACAAACTGATATAAAACCAAAATCTTCGTATTATTTACTGCTCCTACGAACGTGTATAGTAGGTGGATATTGTAATCAGAATCAGAATAGGAATATCGATATATCGGAACTATAGATATTTTAGTTCCGATATATCGCAAAAAAAGCATATTTATCAATCATGTTGATCCGATATTATTGGTATATCGATATTTTTTCCAATATTCGATACATATCGACTTAAGAAAACCGGGTTATGATCAAGGTCAAAACACAGGTAATAAATAATAATAACTTATTTGGTTGCCTAAAGGCCCGTTTTCACGATGCTAGTTGACGAGGCAATTTGCCGGAGCAGCTGTCTTGAGCAAGTTGCCTTGCCAGTCCAATAGAACAAACACACCGTTCACATGCTGTTTTCTATTGGCACCAGCGTATCCACCATGACCACGCAATGTTACACTAAATTCTTCAGATAATTACCCTAAATAATTCTAAAAATTCTTAAATTACCGTAAATCCAAAAACTTAATAATTTTTTACATTTTATATCTGATTTAGCGTTGTAAGCATAAATAAATGCAAACTATTTTAACTCAATTTCTTTTTTATGACTATTAATGGATGCATTTAATATTAATTAAAAAAAACAAAATATTATTAAAAATATATTTTTAAATAATATTAGTAAAAACTAAAATTAAAACTTTGACAGCTCCGCAAATAACGTATTTACCGCACAAACAATTCAACTGGTTTTGGCGGACTGGCTTAAACAGGCCTATTTGCCTGGCATGCACCGTTCACACGATACCAATTGGCGCGGGAAGAGGTCGCTGGCGCAGGCTTATTTGCCTGAGGCCTTGTTTGCACGACGACCAGACAGTAGGACAGTAGAAAAAAATTCTTTTGTTCTCTTTTGTTTAAAGGTGTTACTGTCCACTGTACTGGGCGTCGTGCAAACAGGCCCTCAGTCTACTCTCGGGGACAATGCAGTTCTAGTCCAACCGACGCGTCTGTTGGCACGCCGATTGGCACAGAAGTGTTCACACGATGCCAATAATTTCTTGCAACTTGACTGTCTTATGCCGATTGTCTATCTGATTGGCATCGTGAAAACGGGGCTTAAATCCCAAGTGGCCTGTGAAACCAAAGGTCATAAATTAATGTCTGGTCTATAAAAGACGTCACGATCCCAGTTGTAGGTTACATATTTCCGGTATATAGAAGACGTCACGATTTGTTTACATTTTTGATTTTGACAACCTGATTACTGATAATAGCTTATATTTTTTTATTAACTGTAGGCCTACATACATCATATCGCTCCTACAAGTCTGGTTAAAATACATCAATACACTGATTTGGATTTACATTATATAACACGTTAGCTTTATTCAACACGTTTAATTCATTTCATCTTATTATTAACATTGTAATTTTAGTGTGGTCTTTTGCTGTTAAACTGTACCCATTGTTTACGCTGACACTTTTACGACCCTCCATTCGTCAGCCAGTCGCGCCATTACTCTATGGTCGCGCCCAACTCGTCTGCTAACTTCAGCCAAGTTCACACGTTTTACATTCATTCGCCCTGTCACTCCCACATGTATGTAAACGTAGATAGAGAAATAGCATAGATAAAGGGATACTAAGGAGATGTCTCACTGGATAGCGGGCAGTGAACACAGTCTGCTAGAACGTTCAGGCCGTTGGCCGACGTAGTTGACAACGCTCCCGCCGCAGCGCTGTTGAGGCTATTCCAGTGTTTTTTGTACTAGTTATTTTATCGTAACAGATATGTGAAAACTAGTTACCACTACGCATCAGTTACATTGCTTGAAGCGCGACTTAGATTCCAACGCAACGCCGCCGTCCGGCCGTTTCACTGGAGCTGTTTGAAATCGAAATGTAGACTAATTGGGGAAACACAATGTAATTTATTGTTAGAAATTATTTTTTCCTTTTATAATAAAATGTTAAGAACTGAAAAATGAGACTTGATTATTATTAATCCTCTATATGTGGCGATTCAAATAATTATGTTTCATGGCTGGCTGCATGCCATTTATTATATTCTTAAAGAAAACCTGTAACAATAGTGCGCTGTAATAAGTTCAATAAATGGAAAATAAAATTAATGGTCTAAAACCTTCAAAAACAGTTTGATACTTCATTTCTTCCATTACAAAATTTGTAAATTAGAGACCCCCGTATAATTAAACGCCTTGGTGTGTGGTGTGTTGTGCTGGGGATCGGGGGGGGGAGTGAGTTTTGTTTGAGTATCCCGTTTTTATTTGGGAATAATCTGGTCACCCTACTCCCAATGCCACGTATTCGTAGAAACTCGTGGCGCCTAAAACGCTTGAGCCGGCCCCGTTACTGTACGCTAGCTTAAACCAGTTACAGTTTAAAATCCATCCATCGGAACATCTTCCAAATTTTGATATGGTCATATCCTGCCTCACATCGGCTCATCCTTTTTCAGCACAGAGCCCACTTACATACACTAGCAAGCTCAACAATGTTTAAATATGTGGCCACTGCCCCGATGTCACTAATATTGTTCCTAGTTCTAATAAACTTAAACCCCTTAAGCACATTAAAAATTAGGCATCTCTTCAATATTTAATTAGGAAATTATATTTCTTATAAAATAGTAATGATACACTGAAAGGTCAAGGCCACAATTATTGGAAAGGCCCGTGTTGGAAAGGGAGCCTTTATACTTTTGATAAGGATTGAAAAACAGTAGCAATTTAAAATGTAATTTCTTGACCATTATTAGTGCTAGATAATTAGTTTTTGCGGAAAGTGACAAGTGAAAGTTGATGAACGCCATTCAAAGAGGGCAGTGTATGCCGAATATTTATTATTACATATTAATATTATTGTTGAATGGCAAAAATACATGAAAACATCAGCATAAAAATAATTATGAAAACATATAAAGCAACGAGCCTTAAATTATGTTGTACATCCATCTATCCCAGTTAAACATTAGCATAGAACAGTGAGGAAATTTCATAATCCCACGCCATCAACAGGGGGTGGCGGGGCGACCAATCACAGCCCACAGGCGAGGAGCGGCGGCAACGGCATTGAGGCGGCTCCTTTGAGACCGCAGCCAGTACTAGAGAACGGCAGCGCTGCAGCGCCGGACAGTAGGGCGGCGGTCACCTTGAGTTCCCGCCGAAACTCAAGGCCGGGCGGTTTTCCGAGTTTATCGGATCTCTTTTGACAGCTAATTATTTGGATCATAATTAATTGTTGACATTCTACGTATTTAAATTCTATCTAGGAACGTAAATCACAATGTATAAAATTCACAGTTTTTTTCGATCAGTTCATTTAGGTTTTCAATAAACATTTTGAAATTTTTGTTATAATACCATTTACAAATTTACTGGATTAGAATAAAAATTATAAAACCGTTTCTACTTAAAATAAAATCTATATTATATTTAAAACAATAAGGGTTTATCTCTGTTACATCCCTTTTTCAGCCGTCATACTTAACCGATTTTTACGATTTATATCTCATTGTAAAGCTTATAATGTAGCGCACCGGCGACTGACAATGCGTAATTACAATGCGTAATTAGCGCATGGGCCCCCTAATATTTTTAAATTTTAAATTCGCGTATTTTAAATTAGCTGAGGATGCAGGTTTGCTGCAGGGGGGGAGTGTATTTGAATTATAAGCCCCTTTGTATCCCTTTATCTATGGAAATAGGCATATGCTTTGTTTTTGAAATATTTACAGAGAGCCGGCTTTGATCAAACCACCGCTTGACAGAGGATAGGTCCCGCTCCGCCAAACGGTACGCTTCCTCCCAGCTGTCGCCCTCAAAAAGTAAAGCTGAGCAAGGCCACACTACCATAGATAAAAAATACTCCAGGAGTAGATCGTTCATTCTGTGATTCCTGAAGGTTCTGGGGTGTTGGTGGCGGCAGTGGCGCGACCTCGCGGGATTACTTCCAAACTGTAGGGCAACAGCAGCGGTGCGGTGGCGCTCCGCGTGGACCGGTGGGGAAGCAATGGAGGGGGAGGGAGGGAACGAACTCCTGACACCAGACACCGCGCCACGCCGCCTCGCTGCTACACGGCTATTTTACAGGGCCCCATTCAAGCTCCCTCCCTCCCTTGGTCCTCGGTCCCCATGCCGCGAGCCTGAGAGTAAACTCACGCTCTTAAACACAATTTTTCTCATTCTATTCCATTATTTTATGTTTGATATATTGAAATGAAATATAAATCGAAGTAATGTATTAATTATTGTAATTTAATTCTAATCATTTAAACTAAATTCATACTTACGATATTATTCCTGAGATAACACTCGGATTAGCAAGGGATTTTACACTTTATTGGTGATTTTAGGGTTTTAAAGATGTCAAATAAGTTATTATTATAATAACACCGTATAAATGTGCACAATAAATTAAAATAAATTAAATTTCAACAATGAATTTAATACTTTACTGTTTTGTTAGTTGAAAAATTATACATGTACTCTTGAAAAGATAATACTTGTACATGACGTGTATCTTTTGCCGTGAAGTAATTTTACTACCGAGAGAGTGTTAATTTATTATATCAAACTTCACGTTGCCCAGGAGACATGGCGGGGACATAGATAACTCCGTTTTCGTCTCCCAAAAATTTTTGATTCGTTGCCACAGTTAAACTTGGCAATAAAAAATACCATTAAAGGCAACAGAATCAATTTTGAATTATTTACTCATTTACTTATTTATTTATTTATATTTCATACGGGATTCAGGTAAATTCATTTGTTTTTGATTTTCATCATTTTTTCCCAGTAACCACCATACTTCCCACCGGGTTGCCGCAGATTCTTTGACATGGCCTGCAAACCTCTTTTTATTTTGGCAATTAGGATTTTGTTTATGATGAATTCCCGGTGCTTGAAGCATTCCGTGTTGCATTTCAGCCAATAGGAATGCATCTTAAAAATTCGTCTTTTGGTTTTTAACATGACTGCCTTTTTGAAGTTGGGAAGATGCATGTTCTTTTTCAACATGGAGTCCAAAACTGTGAGCGCAGCATCCACTACTTTCACAGTTTCATCTTATGGATACATGAGGTTCGATGTATCACATCTGTATTCACGATTCCTGATGAAGGACTCTTCGGTGTCGGCAGCCGATGGAGCCATGGTTAACTCTTTTCTGCAGTCGTCGCAGTCAAACTGCTTCAAGCTGGCCCGAACACCGTAACCAGCAAAGTACCTTGAATGAGAATGTATGGTTAAAGTAAAAAAAAACTATCAAGGCACAAGAAAGATGCAAAATTTAAACGGAGATATGTAATTTTAGTGAAGTTATATTACAAACTAGCTGTCCTACGTTCTACCCGTTCTTCACACGGATTTTCAATGAAAAATAAACAATGGTTTCTATGGAAACCAAATAAAAACTGTTAAAAACCATTAAATGAATTGGCATAAAACAACGACATAAAGCGGCCTAACTCACGTACGAGCTTGGCACGACGAACTTGGCCGGCTCGAAGAGCGATGTTCGGTAAAAAAAGCGTATAGTGTGTAGTAGGCGTTATCAGGCCAAAATGGGCGGAAACATTATTTTATCTGCAGATCACCTAAATTAAAAATTAAAAAAAGTTTTAAATTAAAATTAAGAATATTTTCTATAAAAATATTTTAAAAAATTAATACGGTAGCCCAGTAACTAAGTAACCTGGGTCCAGATTCGAACCAGGCACGTTAAAGCGTTGGTAAGACGGGTTCGCTGTAGCGATTTTCCCGGTCGCGCGTCGTGCTCATGGTCGTGCCGATAGCTCTCTGAATGGGGGGGGGCGGAATCGCCCTAACTTCTGTTGTATCATTGATTTACTAATTTTATTACCTTGCGACATGACACTAATACATGACACTTTTTGGGCAACTGACGGCGTGCGCATGCGCGTGCGATCTGTCAAACATTATGAAAATAAATAAGGACTAACAGGAACTATTTTGGTGTGGGATATCAAGTTTCTGCCTTTTACCATATCAAGGTGGCGGCAATTTATATATTTTTAACCACTTTTTTACTTTTCATAGCTCAATATCTCACAAACTACTGATTTTAGGAAAAAAACGGGTCTCGTCTCTTGGCGTTGGGTCGCCGGAAATGTACCCCCCGGATTTGTACCCCCCAGAAAAAACGCTTCGTCATTTTGACGTCACAGGACGGGGGGTACAATTCCGGCCGCGAACATTTAGGACGGATAAATTATTATGGACTTTTAATCAACTGACATTTCACGGTTGGCTGAACAGCTGCATACTTGATATAAATGCAATTAAACTTCTTAAGTCCGACCCCGGAATTGTACCCCCCGGATTTGTACCCCCCGTCGCCAAATCTTCAAGTTCTACCCCGGATTTGTACCCCCCCCCCGGGATTTGTACCCCCTGTGCTCAAATCCAGTTTGACCGACCATGGAAATATACCGGGTCAATATTCGTTATTGATGTTGTTGACTTTTTTAATTAGTTCTCGTAAATCAACGGCTGTTCGTTAAATTATTGCCTAATATTATTCTACGAATATGTCTTATTACTATTATATTGTGTAGTCTTATTCATCATTAAGTAGGCTAGATAATCTGTCATTAATACGTGATGAAAGTATTGGATAAAATATTGTTTTGAATATATGAATTCATAAAAAATGTGTTAGTTTGATTATATACTAGTAAACCTGTTGCTCGAAATCGAGCAATTGTTATGTATTGATTTCAAAATAAAAATAATTATGGTTCAGTATTCTAGAACTATTTTATTAATTATATGGTCCTGTTGTACTGAAATTTTTTACAAAAGCTTTTTAAAACTAAACTTTTTGTGAATACTCAGTCATCTTTAAGGAGATGTCCATGTTTCGCAGCCCTAAGTAGCGTATGACCCGTCTTAATCTCAAACCGGACTAAAATGGTTCAATAAATGTACTTATAGTCAATGTTAAGTCTGTTTCTTTTTTCTTTTATTTATATTTATAGAATTTATACATAAAAATGTATTTCTCCTTTAGTATTTTTCTTTGTAATATAATCATATGTAAATATTAAGATCTTCACTCATGTGATTCAAAATAAATGTTTTTAAAACTGAATTCTGACCTTAAGTATGTATTAGGATAATAGTTTATTTATTTACATTTTCCATCAACTGAAATGCCTCCAGCTCTACATGCAATGGTTTCAATTCCATTAACATCATATGGCTTTGCTGAAAAACTTTGTTTGCTCCAATCAGCTGCTTTATTTGAAATTTCTATTCCCATGTTAAATCTTATGGACTAATACGAAACTTTAAGGGCGTCTAGGGCTCTTCCCTTTAGTCAAACCTTTTTTTAATTTTATTTCCTGCAAAACTTCACGCCAAGCTCTTTCCAATGACACCAAAAACATGAAAATTGGTTCGGTAGTTTAGGAGGAGTCTTTGTAACAAAAAAAACTGCTCGTGTATTAAATAAGTATATATATAGAATAGATGTTTCACGTTTATGGTCTCGTATTCCGATGGACTGTTTGCCATGAAACTTGGTATAAATATGTAAAATTTCACGGAGGAGGTTTTTAAGCCATTCATTTCGTCCTAACTGAATGTACAAATTCGGGGGGTACAAATCCGGGGTAGTACTTGAAGATTTGGAGACGGAGGGTACAAATCCGGGGAGTACAAATCCGGGATAGTACTTGAAGATTTGGCGATGGGGAGGTACAAATCCGCTACCCCCAAGAGACAAGAAAGATGCAAAATCTCTTCTCTACAAAAATGGATAGTTTTAGTATGATCATAACAAATAACAGAGCAATGTTCAATTTTCTATAATTATTACATGCAAAAATGACTCAAATTTGCAGTAGGCCTACAAACCACAGACAATTAAACATTACTCGGTTAGTTGTGTTATGACCCTACTAAAACTTTACATTTTTGTAAAGAAAATTAAATTTTGAATCTTTTTGTCTCTTGACATTTTTTAAATGATTAGTAGATTTTTTCACTACTGGTAAATGCTATAATGGGTCTATATCTTTTTAAAATAATTCAATATAAAAAAATATATAGAATCAGAATATATTAGGCGTTTGTAATAAGATAGAAATTTTAATTGAAGACAATTTTATTGTTATTACCTTTATAAAAGCAGGCAATAGATGAGTCTTCAAAAGCGCGGGACTATTGGTTTCTGCAGTTGCCCAAGAGTTGCCCAGCTCAGTTGCTGAACCGGGAGACTGAACGGGCAACTCACCGGCAATCGGTTGCCCGCCGAGTTGCCCACCGAGTTGCTCACGGCTAATAGCGGCCTTCAACGCAACCCGTGTGTGTGTGTGTCCTCTCCTACTAATGTATCCTCCTAGGTCGGTGTCGGGTTACAGGAATGCTCGCTCTCTCTTGCACTCACAGCAGTTACGGCGGCCGCTGCGGTGTCGGATTACCAAACGTGTCGGACTATCGAGATTGCTCTGAATCTATCTTTGATTTCATAAATTTAATCCTTCCACTAAAATTACGATCGACAAAT
This sequence comes from Flexamia atlantica, assembly GCA_035578135.1. Classification (NCBI taxonomy): domain Eukaryota; kingdom Metazoa; phylum Arthropoda; class Insecta; order Hemiptera; family Cicadellidae; genus Flexamia; species Flexamia atlantica. Next base: position 21,363,004 of record JAQJVK010000001.1, on the reverse strand, counting down.
TTACCGCCGCATTACATCGAAGAAATTTTTTAAGAAACTTTGGGCTAAATGTTTACAGTTGACAACAACAAACCGACATCACTTCATTTTTTCACCGTAAATGTTTAAAAAAAATCTAACTTTGATAATTATTGGAAATCTACACAGATGAAGTTTTCCAACGAGCCATCAATTAATAGAATCGGTCCGGTAGAACTGTAGATTTAGTTGTCTGAAGATTTTTAAAACTGAATTATAAGAGTAGATAGGGGAAAACATACATTTGAGAGTGGCTCATACCTTAAATAAGAATAAGCCAAATCTAAATTTTTAAATCTACCTTAATGCAATACTATGAAATGAGACGATTGTTTCGACACCTCAAAACAGACTCAAACGTCAAAATTGGTCCAGAAATAAGGGACAAGTTGCGTTAACAAAAAAAGGCTTCACGTATTAAATATATATAAGGATAAGGATACTCGGCGTCATACTTCCCTCCAAGCCACCAGATAGTGTTAAACATAGTTGTCAGTGATTTTACTTATTGTAGAAAAAATTAGACAGATTAAAACATTAAAATTGTAACTAATCACACAACCTAGAATTAATATTATTTTACTAAATTTTATAGAAATTCATATTTTTGAATTTTTGATCATGATCTGCTGTAAAATATTCTGCAATAAATATGAAAGAAATTAAAAAAGGGCTGTGACCAAGAGCTGCACCAGCCCCACCCTTTTGGGGGCAATGCTTAGTAGTAAAAAATGCGTGTTCATTGGCAATATTTAAAAAAATTAATATTACGTCCAAGTTCGAATCATCATTAACAGATTCTACAACTTGTTCTAAACTTGGCAGAGCTACAGCGTAAATTCATGGCTTTTCGTAAAAAACCAATTTCTTGCAATAAATATATAACTGTGTAAATCTCTAGAAAAATTATGTTGGCTGAATGCTGAACGTAACAATATCAAGCCAACTTAAGTTGTTGTAAGTTGGCTGTAAATTATCCTATACTCTTATATGAGTAATGTTATCGTGCGTGCTTGCTTACTTGCTTGTATGCTTACTTGCTTGTAAATTTATCTCAAAAACGGCTCCGAGGATTTCTTTCAAAGTCTGGAAATAAGTAATTTATGACTCAAAAACGTCTTTTACGCAGATTACTTGGCCAGAGAAAATCTAATAACGCAATAAATCGAATTTTAAAGTTGTAAAATTTTAAAATTGGCCTTATGGGTTGCCGTGATAGCAACGAAAATAAACAAGGAAAGTGTCAACAAATGAAGTAATAATAACAGCTGTTTGGAATCTACAGCTATCAAGGGAAAATACAGCAGGTGGGATGAAGAGTCCATGGAGCAATAAAAAAGGTTTATATTGATACATTTTATGACATTGAAATATTTTATAGTAACTGGATGAACTAGTAAACATGAAATAACACCGAGCAAGGCTCGGTCCACCAGGTACTAACAATAATTTACGTAAAAGTTATGGTTGTTTTTATGTAAAGCATTATTACGTTTTTTCACAAGACAGCCCCTCATCAATATGTAACTATAGTAAGAGTAACGGGCAGTGCCAGTAATACTCAGGCTGTTTAAAAACAAAACAATATTAATTACTTACCATCAGGAAACGAAAGTCGCAACTAATTATGGAACTGCAAAACTAACACGAAAAACTGTAAAACTAAGTACAGCAGAGATACTGGCTCATGAAGAATCGCTCAGCAACTATTGCACTAAGAAACAACAAGGAAGGAAAAATGGGAAAAAGGAGGGAATAAGGTGTCTGGAAAGTGAGGCTATTTTTACACTTGAGCAGTCAGATGTTTCCCGCGAATATTTTGTGACTATTCACTGTCACTTCTATTTTAAAGGCGTGGAAGGAGTTAATATATTTAATTCTTAATATTTATTTATTAATAAACTGAGCATTTTTATTGTATTAAAAAATTACAATTGCGTCCATTACCAGCACGGGTAGGGCGAGTGCGCAAACCTCTAAACTCTCAGCGGTGTCTTCCGCACGCGCGGAGCCGAGGCCAGGGCAGGCCGTGTGTGGTAGGAAACGGGTGCAACGATGAGACATGAGAGCGGGAGAGCGGGCTAGCGGGGTGTGTGGATGGGGGGGTTTGGGGGAGGGAGCGCGGCAGCGCAGTCTGGTGCGCCCGAACAGAACTACGTCGGCCCGCCATTGCCCGAACAGTCTGCGTTGCCGGTAAGAATGAACTATCTACTCCTGGGGTATTTTTTATCTATGACACTACATATACAGGCCATGCTGCAGGAATTATGACGTCAAACTAGTGGGCGGTCTGAAAGTCTGGCTCAGGACTCACAGCTGTGCTGCTCATCAGTTACTTTGAAATCAAAACAAGAAAACGTAAATAAACAAGTAATGTTTGACGTTTAGTGATGAAATGTAAACAGAATAAACGTAAACAAACAAGGAATATTTGACATTTAGCAATAAAATGTAAACATAGGATGTTAGTTCCCTGCCTACTTGTGTGACGTGGCGCAGCGCTGGGATCGCTGCAGCATGGCCTGTATTTTCAGTGAGGCCTTGAGCTGAGTGGTCAGCATAAAGAAAAACCCGTCCCTGTTTCAAATTAACCCTACACAAATTATTTATATAAAGAAGGAAAAGAAGAGGCCCTAATGTGCTACCTTGTAAAACTCCGTAATCAATCCGAAGAGGAGCACTGGATTGACCAAGAATTGAATTGACACTATTTGAAAACGCTCACACAGGTAACTCCTAAACCGATCAAGAGCAACTCCCCGTACTCCACTTATTTACAGTCTACGTATTAGGATTTCTCTGTCAACAGAATCAAAAGCCCGTTTTTTACTTTGGTTTTGAAACCGTGGTCGGGAAATTTTAAAATGCTAAATAATAGAATGGAATCTGATCTTTCACATACAGTAATCAAAAATCATAAACCAAGTCAGGTTTGTTCACTACACATCGATTACATAGTGAATTATAATAGTGGTAGCGGGACTTCATAAGCAAGCTCTGAACTATGCCAAACCCCGTTTATGACTTTGGTTTTGAAACCAAAGATCAGAAGTGTCGGGAAATTTGAAAATGCTAAATAATAAAATGGAATCTGATCTTTCACATACAGTAATCAAAAATAATAAACCAAGTCAGGTTTATTCACTACAAATAGTTAAACCCGTTACATTTAAACAATGGTAGCGGGACTTCATAAGCGGGTAATTCACCGTGCGAAATATTGTTTTTTACTTTGATTTTCAATTCCGAAGGCTTAACTTGTCGAGGAAAATTTGAAAACGCTAATAGATAGAAGGTAATCTGCCCCTACATATCGATAATATATAGGTACTAAAACCTTTTAATGTTACTGTAATTTGTTTGTGGTCTCTTTTAATTTAATGGAGGTATACCAACTGGCTACCTGGACTCTCGTGACAGTTTTACGACCTCTCTACTCGTCAGAAGGTCGTCAGCTAACTTCACCCTGGTTGATTACTGTTATTATTCTCTTCTCTTCTCTTGTTCCCTAAGTTGGGTTAGTTTGAAAAATTAAAATTGAAGAATTGAAGCATCCTGGATAGAGTTTAGAAGAAAAATATGTTAACGTGAGTTATTGTTTGAGATGGAATCTAACTTCAAAACTCAATTGTTTTGATTTATGTTTCCCAAGCGTTTAGTATTTTGATTTATGGTTAATCAAGAAGTTGCAATAAGTTAGTAACAACTTCAGGTGAGCTTGCAACAATATGTCAAATAACCTTCACTGAGAATGTTTTTCTTTGACAGTCTTGATAACACATAACAGGTGTAAATTTTCCTTACAATATTATAACATTTTTGACCAAATTAATGTTTAAGGTCTGCTGATTGTACAGGTTATGTTTGGCAGACAGGTTAAATGGTCTCCAAACTTTTAAATCTTAACTAACATATAATGGTCAAACTGGTAAATCAATCTTGTAATGGTCTTAACTTGTAAAAATGGTCTCAGTGTTATGAAAAGGTATTTTAACTTGGATATGTTTCATGATTGAATAGCCTCCGAATCACTGATTATTACCAAAGAAAGGTATAAAATTACCTGGTACTGCCAAATGATTCTGATGTGTTGGTTTTAACGACCATTGGTTTCGAACCTCAAAGGGTTCATTTTCAAGTTGAAAATCAAGCTATTAAAACATTCCTCTTCAGTTTTGATGGTGTTGAAGAGACGTCATCACACTAATACAACAAAACACGACATTTACACGAACTGATAACATTAAACATAAATTTACAAAAAACTGGCCAGTATTTAACAAAACCGCACATGTGTTGTCGACGAAAGTTGAATCATGACTCATGATGCGTGCTGATGAGTGACGTATTCTCCCCTCCCTCAATTGCCATCCTTATCAGGTCCAGTTCTTTCACTGTCACTGCCATCTAATAATTCAATTGCCCTGTTGTAAATCATATTTGATTAAAAAGAAAGCTCGTCGTTAAGTAAATGTTGCGGGGATTTTTTAGAGGACCTGTATATTTTGAATTCTTCCACTGTATTTAAAAAATTACCTTTGTTGCAAAAATGGAGTAGGCTATTTCAAGATTTCTGTCAATATTTGTGTAGCTATGATTAGATTCTATTAAATGGTTGGCGTAAGCTGACTTTGTTGACTTCTTAGGTAAATGTTCATTGAACCTAACTGCAAATGACCGGGCTGTCTGGCCTATGTAGAAGCTGGGACAATCGTCACATTTAAGTTTATAGACACCTGTTTTTTTAGCATTTTCTTGTGGCGGTTTTTTATTTAGCTGCAAAAGAGTCGAAAGCTTATTGGTCGTTTTATATGACACAGTGACATTGTGCTTAGCCATTTCTGTTTTTAGTGTATTATTTAGTACTGTTCCATATTCTGCGCAAACATATACTTTATTTTCTTTGGAAACATTCGTCTTATTTTTATTTGTATGTTTACGAATCAACCTGTCAATTATTGAACTTTTGTAACCATTAGAAACTGCAATATGTTTCAAAATATTAATTTCTTCGTTAAAACTATCTTGACTGAGAGGGAGAGAGATCATTCTATAAACAAAACTATTGTAGGCTGCAATTTTCTGGCTATATAGGTGATGGGATGATGAATGTATCGTCTGATCTGTAGTGGTTGGCTTCCTATATATTTTAAAATCGAAACTGTCGTCATTTTTTCTTATGGTTACGTCCAGAAAATTTAAAGTGTTGTTAATCTCCTCTTCTAGTGTGAATTTGAGGTTCTTGTGAATAGAATTCAAGTATGAGTTAAGTAAATCTAGTTGCCTTTTGTTGCCATTAAAAAGTACTAGAGTATCGTCTACATAACGACAATAGAACTTAATCTTATCTTTATGTCGGTTGGCCTCCAACCAAAGGTGTTCATTTTCAATTTTATTTAAAAATAACTCACTCAATACACTAGATAAAGGTGACCCCTTCGCCATTCCTTGTTTCTGTACATATAGAAGTTGTCTTCGAACATAAAATAATTCTGCTGCAAGACTAATTTAGTGAGATTTAATAATTCTGTTTTGGCCTTGGGTGATAAAGAGGAATTTTCGTTGAGATTAGCTTTTAGAATGTCTATTGTCTCATGAATGGGGACATTTGTGAATAAGTTTACTATGTCAAAAGAAGCCATAGTGTACCGAGGGTTATAACTCACCTTTGTTATCTGCTCTACAAGTTCTATTGTGTTTTTTACACTGTGATTATTTACTAATTTTGTTTCCTTCCTTATTATTTTGTCCAACTTTTTCGCTATTTTTTATGCTGGTGAAGGGGTGAAATTAACCAATTTTTTGGTGTATTGGGTTTGTGTATTTTTCTGCAAACCTCTTAGAATAGGAGCCTGTGGATTAGGTACCTTCATATGCCTTATCTCTTCATTGGACAAAAGGGATGTACTGGCGGAATTAATTTATTGATTTCTTTCAGGAAAACAGGAGTAGGATCTTGCTTTAGAACCGTGATGTTACTATTACTCATAAAATCCTGGACTTTATTTATGTAGTCATCCTTATTTAAGATTACAATGCAGTTACCTTTATCTGCTTTTGTGATAACAGCATTACCAGTTGCTACTTTATCCCTAATGGACTTAGCTATCAAATTAAATGACTTAAACTTAGACATGTAGGCTACCCTAGGAGAAGGATTATTTACAGCTTTCTTTATTTTATTGCAAATCATGACTCTGCTCATATCACGTGCTTCATTGGTTTTAAGATATTTGACTGCTGTTTCAGCATTGAATAATTCAGAAACTAGACTGTGTTTCCTATTGTTAGGAAAGTTGAAATTTAACCCTTTATTTAATAAATCGATTTCTTCCTTTATTAAAACCAGTGGTCGTTAAAACCAACACATCAGAATCATTTGGCAGTACCAAGTAATTTTATACCTTTCTTTGGATATGTTTGTTCAACATAGAAATACCAGATAGTAGGTACCGTGAATGAAGAGTTTCATTATCATCTGATATGCCTTTTCAGGTCATGTTTACTGATTATTGTTTACATGTTTGCTCGGGCTGAGGAAATATACTTCTTAAAATAATTTAACATCGGCAAAGATCGCTTTTGTGAAAGTGTACTCCACATATATGTTTTGGTAATCTGTTATCAACTATCAACCTATCATGCATAACTCAATCAATGTACTGTACTGGCAACTGTCAGAAGTGAAGAAACAACGATAAATAGCTTATAGCAGGAATCATTGTAGAATATTTTATTTCAATATGTGTGGTACCTGTATTAGCATAGTTTAACGAGCCTATTAGTCAGGGTTTAAGCTGGGAAAAAATTTCTTTGTGCAAAAATGCTACAAGCTCTTTGAGACTTGTAGCAAAATTATTTTCTTTTTAGCATTTTTATCGCATGTTAATTTGTTTAAAGTGATATCGGTAGGTTGTTTTTTGCATGAATTTAGTTTTAAGGTTTAACATTTAAATACCCAACAATGATAGGCGTTGGTCCCGGTCAGTACCTCAAAAAACGCATGTAAAAAATGCAATGAAGTAACTTTTTTTCAAAAATGGGCCCATGTTAATTTTTTTCAACGATTAATCGATGATATTTTATGTTTTTCTGGGTTATGCTGTAATTTAAAAGTGGAAAACAAGCAAAACCTCAAAACCTGAAAGTACATGTCAGTAAAAAAAAAAATGTATATGTCGAAAATTCCCACTCGGGGGGGGGGGGGGGGGACGTATATGCTGGCCCTCCCTCTACAAACCAATACAACTTAATCGAAAAACATAACCTCAAACTATATTTCACTTCGCATCACCGTTTTCAAGACGTCGGTTTTCGCCAGTGTTCCCAGTCTGGCCATGAGATTTTACCCACCGTGACTTTCAAAAATCCCCGGTTCCCCGGTTTTTAATGGCAGTATCTTTAAAAATCCTCGCATCATCCACAGCAACATTTCTTGCCATCTTGCCCCTTAAATAGGGTAGTCAAGACTTGAAACTAAAATTATCAAATGACTATATTGATTATTCGATTTCATCATTCCAAGCGGTGGCAAATTAACCCTCTACATTCGCGCATTCGCCATCGCTCGGCTAGACTCGGCGACTCGGCCACTACAGAGTGCCCGCCAACTGCTCTTTAGCACAGAGAACGTATAGAACGCTTATACGTTCTCTGTGTCTATCTATTGTCATTTTTTTGACTGTGGATATTGATGACGCGGCATCTGATCGAGGGTTACGTTTTAGGCTACATTCCATAATTAACTCATTTTATTTTAAAGTAATACAAAAATAATATGTGGAAGTAAATGGACTTTTATTGTGATTTGTATTGGTTAAAACCAGATTTTCTGTAATAAAGTTGAATCATTTCCACTCCTTATTTTGTAGCAAAAAAGCGACAGCCTGTCCGAATATTGTCGCATTTTTATTGTGCATGTCGCATTTTGCGACAAATGCGACTGCAGCTTAAACCCTGCTATTTATTAGTGGATCACCCGATATTGCTTTCTTAAAATTCCTCGTTTAGACTAATCGTTTGTAACAGGAGCGACATAAGATATATTATGAAACTTACTGAAATATCAATAACAAACAATAGGCTTACATTATATATATATATATATATATATTTCTGCACTTGATAGAGGGAGAGGTTGAAGGTCAGGCGTTTAAAATACATATAGGCCTCATGGCAGGAGTTCAGCACTCACATTCTTTAGAGTCTGCAGTACCTCCTGCCATCTTGGGTTTTACTTAGTCCTATGCGATCAATGCTATGTTCCTTGAAATATGCATGTCTTTGAACACAAATTACTCGATTATCGATTGTATGAGTATTATTCTTGATAATATTTATCTTACTAATATTTAGCAGAGAACTGTGATGAAAAAATTTTGAAATGTTTTTGTTCAACTTAAATAGCTATAAATGTACATGTAAAATGGGTAGTTTTACCCATGTATATAGTTAATTAGGCTATTCAAAGAATTGTAACATATTTCAAAATTTTAATCTCACAGATTCCTAGATAAATGCATTCCTACCTTTAAATTAACTCCAGTTATAATTAACTTCTTATGGGACAACCCCCTGAAAGGCGGCAGGTACTGCAGACTGATAACCTCAGGCACTAATTTCCATCATAGTGTTTGGTTTGCCAGTGGGGAAGTGTCATTACTGCAAAGTTAATGTGTTAACTCAATCTAAAAACAAATGTAGGCCTAATAGTATACTATGTTACTAGACCAGTAAATACTGTTTTACCGGATGAGGCAGAGGCGAGCGTGGGATTTTTATGCGAATACAGTAAAACTTACTGGGCGTGTGATGTGTATCGTACTAAGAAAGAAAAAAATTTTTAATCATTATGTATCCCTTGCATAAACCATTACTTTTCTCAATTCTCCAAACCAAACTTATATTAAACAAAAAACTTTTGCCATACTGCTACCAGTGCTGCCACTTTATTTCCCCTAAATTAATCTATAATCATTCATTAAACGTCCGTTTACTGCAATCAGCTGTTTGTTTGCTTCCATTATTTCCATGCAGTTATGGGCGTGGAAAGAGTAACTTTCCAGCCAAGAGTAAGGAACAGAAAACAGATGTTTCTTTGCAGTATGATGTAAATGTATTTTGACACCGGCCTTATATACTTTTTACCTCTGGTGTGATACAGAATTCCTGTTCCAAACACTTAGAACACTGCCCATTTAGATGTTTCTGAAGTGTATTTTGTTTTTAAGAAGATTGAATAAGCAGCCCCAGGATGGATGTGTGTAAATTGCTACGGTACTCCATTATAATAACAATAAAATCTCTTGGTTATTATTTATTCATTATTTAAAATCAAACTGAAACTAAATAGGCTGCTGATCTTAATGTTGTCAATCCAAAGTAGGATTGCTAGTTTTGGGGCTGATGTCCCATCCAGCGACCTTGTTTAGCAAGGATTTAAAATGGGGCTTAGCGGGATTTAATTTTAAAAATGAAAAATAGCACATACTGTACCTAATGTTATCCTATAGGTAGATCACGTTTCAAACTACAGAAGGCTTAATCTAGTTTTTAGACAGATCGTTAAATTCAAAGTACGCATTCCTGAACAAAAATTCTGGTTAAACCACCATGCACTAAAACACATGTAAAAAGTTTAGCCTATCTGCATATCAGTTTATTTGTACAAAAACTAAAGTAACATTTTTATTAATTTTAAGAGAGCACATGATATAAATAGCTCTGGACCCTGCTTCAAAGGGAAGGCTACTAGTACGGTTGGGGTCAATTAGGTCTTTCGTCTCACCGTGACTGTGGTTTTACTATAGCTGCCTGCTTGTCCACCACCGCATGTTGTAGTGTATGCATCTCCTTCTGACTTTTAATTTAAAACCTGAAAAATTCACTAAATTTAAATGTGGATGGAACAAATTTAGTTTTTTTCAACAGTAACCATGATAAATTAAATATGATTTATAAACTAAAAAAAATGTATGAAAGAAAGTTATGATTTAACATCATATAAGCAGGCTCATTTGTGTTTAGCAAAGAAAGATTTCATCCATACCAAGATTAACCACTGACTCGTTTATTATTCTTGATTCGGCAAAGGATATCAACAACTATTTCTTTGGTGTCCACAACAATTCTTTTGTGATGTACAGTATAGTTTTGTAAAGTTACTAAATTGAAAATATGAACTTTGCTGATGTATAATACTTTTAATATTAAGTAAAACCAAATTTCTCTTGCCCTGAGCTAGAAAATTCTCATCATAATAATAACATTTATATGAAAGGGTGATAGTGTAATGTTATGCTTGTATAACCTTGTTTTACAGATAAATGGAAGTATGTTTTCATAAAACCACCAAACAAATCCAATTCACTGAAATGTTTAGACTATCATATTATATTGTTTGCCTGAGCTTGACACTAGCGTTCCTTGTCGTTGGTGGGTTTTGTCACGTTCTCACAATTTTTCCTAGACATCAAACTGATGTAGTGTAGAGTTCTCTAAATATAGGAAAGGCAAGGCCATGATAAATCTTACCTAACTTACGACTTCTTTCCATAGGCTACTGAAAAAATATAACCATATTATTAACAGTTATTAAATTTTAATAACTGTTTTATTATAACAGCAACTGGAAAACTATTTTGATTCTTGTACTCAGCCTATTTTTTTCATTTCAGATTTGTGCCAAGGAAGTGGCCACTGCCAGATGAATAATTCTTTACCAGAGAATTATATACCTATGTAATGCTTGATTAAGGTCGTGCAGGCGTTGAATTCTGTTGATTGGATTTGTGATTGTTTTTATGGCCATCTCCAATATTGGAGTCCAATCAGCGAGGTGTTGGATTACCAGTGACGTTAGATTACCAGAGGTTAGTTTTACTTTACTATATTCAAATGAATGGGTCTGGGAAATTTTATAAAATCAAAATATTCTTGATTTATACTTAACAGATGAAGATTTAAAGATAAACATACCCATGTACATGTTAAAAAAATGTTTTAACCCACTACGACGAAATCACCTGTTTTACAAACGTCAAACGCGGACCGAAACACACCGTTTGCCGCCACAGGACCGAAAACATTGGGGGCCCTAGGGCCGAAAGTCAGCTGATAGTTTATTTGCTTATTACAATGTCAGAACATCACAAAATTATATGGCATTCAAGACAGGATAGTTGCGATCACAACAACTAGTTGCTGATGATTGTCAGCTATGACAATCATTGTCTCAGCTGTGTTTTGTTTTCAAGTGAGTCAAATAATAATCAGTCTTTTTTAATTATTTAGGGTATATTTCATTGTGTAGTGTGGTGAAAAATAACGTTCGCACCTCGGCTGAAAGGGTTTTGCAGCTCTCGATCGTTTCAAATTCTCTACTTCGTCTCGAATTTGAAACAAGACCTTGAGCCTGCAAAACCTCATTTTCGGCCCTTGTTGCAAAATATAAACTTCACAAAATACAGAAAAACCCTTGTTGATAAAATAACTCACAACAAAACATTAACTCCCCTGAGATCTTAAAAAATAAACAATCATTCAGGACTTTTAGAAATAAGAGAATTGACTTAATAACTCCTGTAACTTATTGTATTGTCAGATTAGGATTACGAGGTCCCAACAAATCTGGCACACTGCTTCTATTTAGCAGAAATATTGTACAGGCCACCACAAAGAAGGGATGGGTAGGAATGAAATGGAAATATTGGAATGGACATCTGGCCTGCCCTTGAAGGAAATGTTTTTAACTTCCCAGTCAACCCCAGTAGTTACAGGGTTTATCAGGGTTCTATGAATTAGTTTATAATAATTTTTTGAGTTCAAAGGGCTTCACCCTTCATACTATAAATGGACAAACTTCATACCATAAATTGATGTACATGACATGAGAATTTGAATATAAACATGAAAAATAAATTTCACAGTTAGACAAACGTTACCAGAAAAAATTAAGTGTCAAAAATACATGCATACTTTTCACTCCGAGATTTCTCACATGTTCATTCAGGCACTCATTATCACTGATTTCCATTTCCCAGTGAAGACGGGATCAGATTCCAGATCCCAAAACGTCGTGAAACTTGTTTTTTTACTAATCAGTGATGGCAAATGTCCGCAAAAATCATAATCAAAATATTATTTCCATTTCTTCATCACTTTGGTCACAGTTTACAAATTAAACTGTTACTGAACGTTCTTTGCAAATGATAAACTTGTATTTCCCACATCGTATTTGAGATGAACAGTTCTTTTTTCTATTACACATGAAGCATCACCCTTTAGTGAGTTCCTCTGCAGGTGTTCTCGTGGTTCTTCAATTCACATGATGTGGCGGACTCTCCTTTTTGTTTGTTGAGGCAAACACCTGGTTGTCAGACAGGTAGTCATGAAATCTCTGCACAAGTCTTTGGCGAGCTCCTGTAGAAATCTCCTCTTAATTTTAGGTTGATCGAGGATTTCTCTCAAAATTATAAAACCATTCAATGCCACGTTGTTCAGTAATGAATAAAAGTGGTCATGGACCAGCGATTTGTTATCCTAGATACAGAGTAGGTTTCTTTTAATTGGTTGACAATGTCTACTCCTCATTTGGTGTTTTTTTATAACAGTGTGATGTCCAGTTTCTCAAAAACTCTTGGTATCACCCATATCATTGTCATAAATTGAAGATAAAATCACAACACTTTTATAGGATTGGCTTTATACAACGCAATTTCGCATTCTGGTTTGAACCCAAAAATACTTTAACCAACTTCTCTCTGCTTTGAATATCGAAAGGATAGCGGTATTTCCCCTCTTCGTGCCTCAGGGTCCCAAAAAGTGTTAGCCGGTAACTATTTTGCAGATCAATACATAATGTAATAGAACAAAACCAGTTAATTTGCAACCATTTCCTGCAATTGGTTGGATAACTCTTTTGACGACACATTTTCCAGAATATTCCACCTTACATGATTCCTCAGGTTGTTTTCCTGCATACATACGATATTAAAAGTGTAGAAGGACACACCATTGAAAATATTTTTATTCCGTATTTTGCAGGCTTGTTCTTTATACATTGCCTGAAATTGCAGCGGCCTCTAAAAGACTCTATCATTTCATCAATAGTCAAAAATTCTCTAGGGGGCGGTCTGTAAATTACGTAACGCTAAAATCTGCATTTTTAGCCACCCCTCCCCCCCATGTAACGAAACTGTAATGGCGACACTAACCCCCCTAAAATATACACATCTCAGTGCCATTTCCCCCCATTTATCTTATTTTAAAAATTGCACTGTATGACAAAAGACAAATTTAAACTCAAAACAAACAAATAATTTATTGATATAAAAATACAAATATTTGTTTAAATCTTAATGTATTACATCACATCATATTGCACACAGTAAAAGGAAAGAAATTGAAAAAATAAAGACAATCTTCACTCGTCCTCTCTTGGAGTAGTCATATGGTCAGACACGTTATCATGATTGGCACTTTGGAAAACTCCTTTCTAGGGCCTTTTTGTTGGACTAAACGTTATATGTTCTGTTCGAACCGGGCATCCATCCCAGTCTAAGTTCATTCAAAAGTCAAACTTTTTCAAACTTTTTATATAGCTAGACAATGTTCAAACTTAGTTCTGTTTTCATTTTTATGAGAAAATATAATAACCTACTAACATTAAACAATTTGTACAAACTTGAATTTTAACTAGAGAAAGACTAATTTTGAATAAAATAAGACATTCTTTCTTGAGGTTTTGCAGTTACGTAACACTGCCTCCAAACCCCCCCCCCACCCTCCCCTTTAACGGTCAATAACGCTGCCGAAACCCCCTCCCCCCTAGGGATGTTACATAATTTATGGATGGCATACAGGTATATAGTATTTCTTGCATCTTTCAACAAATTTTTCAAACACATTTCTAATTGGGGCAAGCTTGACAAGTGAATTTCTGTCATTTCTGGTATTAGGTCATCAAACCTCAGTGATAGTAGTAAAAAATTTAATCTCTTGAAAGACATACACAAAATCTGAAAAACTCAACTCCTAAGCCATCTCTAGACCAAAGATCTTCCAAAATGGGATGACCTAAGCACTCCACTGACTCCTCCCATGAAAAGCATACCAAACACAGCTTTTGTTTCCTCTATATTTGTTTCGAGACAATCTCTCTGCTGTAATTTTGTTTATTTTTCTGGATCCAAATGTTTATGCACTGAACAATTCCACTAAAAAGTTCCTAATCAAAAAACAACCCCCTTACATCAATTTGCGTTTAAGCACCTCTAGCTGTCATATGTATATGACTGGCTATCATTAAAATTATATTTCTTCTCGCCATTCCTCCTCGTCTCACTGGCTCTGTGTACCACGTTTTTCTATTTTTACTGAAATATGCTTTACTTCTATTGTCCAAGTCTACCATCTGACAATTCTGAAATCACTGAATTTTCAGTGGTATTTCCTCAATAACATCAAAATCAGATGCAATTTCAACAAAGTCGTCTTGGTCACTGATACTTTCTTTAGGTAGTTCTACTTCATCCGGTTTGTCGTCAGGTTATTCATTATCAAACTCATGCTTCCATTGGTATATATGTTATTTGATGTTTCAAGGTTTAGCTGTTTCCCGTTACACGAGGTGTATGGATGGCTTGTCTCACCCTGTATAATTAGAATTAGAATTAGAATTATATTTATTTTCTAAATTTTACAATTTTACAATTTGTCACAATCATTGTACATTATACTTTGGGTTTCAAGTTCATTGGTCCATTTATCCATTTAGGTTGCCCAACACTGCACAAAAAAAAAACAAAATAATAAAGTAATGTCCTTTAACTTGTCAGGCTGACTTTTTTTAAATTTAATATAGTTGTGGCGATTGTTGGATCAAAATGTTAAAAATGACTAAAGTATGGTCTGAGTTTGAATCTGTGTACTGTGCAAGGTGTATGGAACAGATGTCAAGCCACAACAGATGAGGAGGACAGATGAGGTTGGAGAAGGTGGGTGGCGAGGAAGAAAGGGCAAGTAACCTTGGCAGAACAGTCACTTCATATTTGATGTTTTTGCCTCCGATCACTATTTGAATTGATTCTAGAGGTTAAAATACCTCCAGTCAGTGATCTACTGTCAACCAAAGAGCCGGCGACCGGTTTCGACCCTGCAATGGGGTCATCCTCAGGGCGTTGAGCGACATGAATCACTCCGGTCGCTGGCTCTTCGGTTGACAGTAGATCACTGACAGAATAAGGTATTTTAACCTCTAGAATCAGAACAGTCACCTTTGTGTTTCAGATACTTGCATAGTCAGGCGATGGAAACTTATCTTGCCTCTTGCGTTTAAACTTTGTTAATTAATATGTTGGTGACTCAGTCCATTCCAAATAATTTATGAATTCTTATAATAATACATTAACTATATCTAAGGAATTTTGTTTACTCTATTGCCAAGATTCAAAATTCAAGATTGTTTATTTCCATTAAGTTGACAGAAAATTATTTACGATACAAAAAGGAAATTATTCCCCACAAGACCAAAGTCTTAGTGTGGGGAAGAGTTCTTAGGCACGAACAAATATTGCTAGTCCTTCTTCCACTAGTTGGCAGCACAAATACATACAAAACTTATAAGAGAAACAAACTACCCATTAAAAACAAAAAATAAAAAATAGAACAAATTATTACTTAAGAAATTATATAAAATAAAAGGAGAAAAAAAATCAAATTTCGTACAATTATTCAAAATCAAAACAAAAATATATAATCAGAACACATCAGAATACCCACAGACAACAGACACTAAGATGCATATGGCGAACGAATCAACAGCTCTGCCATTCCCGGTCCAACACCGAGCAGCCACTTCTCAATCTCTCGCTTGTAAACAGACATGCTACCACCCTCTTTATTAATGATGTTGACTGGGAGATTTTTATACAACTGATGAGCCAAATAAAATGTATTGAACAGATCTGATTTGAATTTAGGTTTCGGAATTGAATAGCCAAAGTTTGTTTTATTTCTAGTTTGGTAGCCATGGGTAGTTGGGGTAAAGATTTTGCTTTTATTATCTTTAACATATACTAAGAGAGTTTTAAGATACAATTGTCTAATATTAAGAACTGAAAAATTTTCGAAAAGGAGATTTGTTTGATATCTTTGGCCTTTATTAAAAATTGCTTTTATCACAGACCGTTGGGTGATGATTATTAGTGCCACCTGTTATGATGATTATTAGTGAGTTAGAATGCCACCCAGAATACATCCAAAAATACCTGTGGAGTCCGGAATTAAACTGGGAATGGAAAAATTTTCTTTTGTGGCCCCGATTCAGCATCAGGCTTGGCTTGGGATGACTGAAAGATAAAGACAACAAAGAGTGGTCAAGTCTGAAAATGTATTATTTGGTGAGCACAATAAGACGAGAAACGATAAGACATATTGTAGGCAAACAAGGCATGTTTGTTTACTTTCAAGGTTCCTCAGGACGAATGTAACAGGTTGATCAGGGCAAAATCATGGGATTGAGTTCAACTGAAGGATATAATTGTAAAATTATTAATTGACTATGCCAGGTGATTATCAATGTATTTATAATATTCTATTTTGTATTTGGAGAAGACTCAATCTCCAAATTCTACAGTCAGATATAGAATTTGCTTTGTGCTACATGTGATAGCAAGACTCGTTTTTGCACAGCATATGTGAGATACTGTCACAAGATCATTTATTAGAGTTTTTTGCACAATGTGGTAAAAAACCAAATTGTAATACCACGGCACACTAAACTATAATCACCACATAATGGAATCCTCTAAAGGAGTTATCTAACTCACACAGTATTATAACCAGAGACATTTTCCGCAATCTGACTACGTCAAGGCTGATGACAACTGTATCAGAGGCAATAGTTCTGCCTTGGCTATTTTTATTATATTTTCCTTGTTGTTATAGTAACTTCAGGTTAGGCCTATCCTGATTTTTGGTTATCCAGATAGACTATCTGACTCATTAATGTACACCAAGGATCGCCTACTGGTTGAAATTCAACCAGAAAACACTGGAGTTTAGTTTTAGTGAATTTCCCCTATAGGGAAGAAGCTAATACCGTAGTACTCATGGTAAGACCTAAGCCCGAGACCATCATAACTTTTCGTTTTAGGGTCCCTAGAAGCAAAAAACACTATTCATTCATTTTCATAAATATATATATATTTATTTATTTTTTTATTGTTTAATTCTCAACTTCGGGCTGCTAAAAGTATTTGTAAAAATAATAATGAACTTGAGCACCCTTTTATCATTATTTTATTTAAAAATCACGACACGTGTTTCGGTAATTATAATGGTCACGGTGGATGAAAACTTAACCTTAAATATTCATATTTATTTATATTTAAGGTTTTATATATATATGTGTGTGTGTGTGTGTGTGTGTGTGTGTGTGTGTGTTTGTGTGTGTGTGTGTGTGTCTTTAAGCACCGTAACTTGCGTAAAAATGGTCCGATCTTGATGAAATTTGGGATGGAGGTGTAAAATAGTAATTATTCGGACGAGTTCGTAAACCAGCCCGATCAGAGTTTGGAAGGGGGGTAGAGGGCAATAAACCACCCCAAAAATGTTTTTTTCGTTTTTTACAAAAAAAAATTATCTAACTTTTGTTCAGCTAAAAAAAATTCAGCTCAAAAAAACAAACAATTTAGTATTTTGAATCACTGCTCTATATCCATTGGTTGCCGAGATATTAAAAGTGGTAAACACAGTACGTTGTCCCAATGTTAACCTTATGGGAAATAATTAAAATTCTATATCTCGCTTATTTCCTAACATATCGTGATAAACTTGGTAAATGGCTTCTTCTAGTTCAGATCTACTAAATATTGAATTAAAAACCACCCAGTTTTATTATACCAGTAGCAGCAAACCTGCACACTCATTCCCCATGTTATTCTTATGGAGATAACAAAAACATGACAAATCTCGCTATGTTGGATTGAAATATGTTGTTTTGCATTTGAAATTCGCTGAGTATAAAGGTCTGCTGCAACAGGGGTATTTACATATTGCTCTGAATACATATGTACTATTTTAGTGGTTAAAAGATTATTAATTGTTTGTCTTTGAGGCAAGATAAAAAATTAAGATACACTATTGTACCAATAATTAATTTTCTCTCTAATATTAACATTTTTTACTTTAAAAATCTTAATCATCATCCAATTTTATATTAAAATTAACCATGATGATTTTTAGCCTTAAAAACCCAAGGGTAAGCATGATTTTATCTTTAAATTTTTGGGATCAAAAGAAATAATAAAAAAGGTACTGAATAATTTATATTAAATTTTTGTTTTTTTTATCCTGAATAACTTACACTGTCTCTACTTATGCAGCAAAATAAAAACATGTTATGGCTTATCTTTAACACGCTCTTAAAATAAATGACGTCAAATTGTTTTTTTTTTTATTATTATTGTTTGTTTCAGGAGCTGAAGCTATTAAAACTACATTGCCATTTTAAATCAAGAACAACCATTGCTATCAAAATAAGACGTATACGAAATATTGCCAATTGTTAAAGAAACTTAAAAACCATGGGGGACTTCAAACCAAGGGATCAGACTGATTTTAAAACTTCCACCTCTAAAATTGCTGGAAGTCAGTTGAATGTAAATGAAATTGTACTAGACTTAACAGGGTGTGACTCTGATAGTGATGAGAAAAAGACTGCTAGAATAATAAACGACATTCCTCTTACTCTTCCTCTGAAAAACAGTGGCTTTGAAAAAAAATCTTCAAAAAACCGTCGAACCAAGCTCCAAATGCTGGGTAACTTGACTTTTAGAGAGATAGCAGAAAAAAGAAAAGAAATGTTTAAAAAGAATTCTTTTAAATCCTTTGAAAAATATACTTGCTCTAAACTTTCTTCAGTAAATGAAAGTTCCTTGAATTCTCATACAGAAGATAATGAAAAAAATCAAGAAACTACATACATTAATCCACATGTGTTGGTTGGTAAGACAATAACATTAGACCAAGGAAATATAAGGCGAATAAAATTTCTTAGCCAAGACTCAAATACATCAAATAATAGAAAACTTTTGAAATTAGATGCATTAAAACTCACACCGAAAATAATTGTCAGAAAAAGTAAGCCAAGGTGTTTGCTCTCTAATTATATCAAGAGAAATAATGAAGATCCTATAAGAATCTATGACCATCAAAGGGTACGTAAGCATGAAGACATATATTCGGTCAAAAATTCAGTCAAGTTGAATGTTCAACTGAGCTTTGAATCGCCAAATACTCTTAGTTCTGCTCATGATCAACACCTTTTACCTAATGGCGAATATGCAAAGAAAAGACTCGCCAGGACACATCGAGAACTGCTGATGCAAAACCCTTATTTTGACAAAAATGTTTTTCAGTCTGAAACTGCAGACTTTATGGATACTCAGAATGGAAATGAAGAGAATGAAGATGAATGTTCCTTCTTAAACTCCTCTCATGACAGTTTAACCATACTCTCACAAGTTGCTTGTGGCGAGTTGGAAATGAGCCAAAAGTTGGGAAGTAAAAGAGAAAATAAATATTCACCTAGTTTTAGAGGAAAAAGTCAAGAGGTACAACAAAACTGTAAAAAATCAAACTATGATCATGTTCTTTTGGACCACTCCTATGAGAAAAAATTTCAACCAGAAAATCAGTTTATATGCAAGAAAGGCTCTGCCAAAGGTAGAGAAATGAAAAACAAAACTTGCCCTAAGAAACGAATTGTAAAGAAAACTACAAAGAAACATATTAGTGAGTTGACTTCACAAAAACATAAAATAAATGACAAAAAGCCAATGTTTGCTTGGTGTACCCAGTACATAAGACATGATAGGTTATTTAATGATAATTTTACTGAAAGGGGTAAACTGCCAACAAACCAAGAGGTAAATTGTTTTGAGGAACATAACAAATATTTGAATATGAGAAAAGAGCAAAACAGGTCTAAACTGCCAACAAACCAAGAATTAATATGTTTTGGGGAACATAACAAATCTTTAAATTTTAATTTGAAAAAAGAACAAAACTTGCAGCAACATGGTCATACACACCAAAGTAATTTGGCAAGTTTAAGCAAAACATTAAATCTTGTTGAAAGTCCTAAGGAAACTCAGAAAACTCAAGAGAACTTAAAAATGCCATTCAACGTGATTTGTGAAAACGAAGTTAAAAAGAACTATTGTTTAGGCACTGCAGACATTCCTAAGGATAGATTTTCAAAACAAACAAAGTTTCCAGAAGAAAATGATGAAGTGATGATTTTGAAAGAAGTTTTGGTATCAAAATCACTTAATTGCAATGTTGAGGGAAGTAAACGACTTAACAATACAAAAATAAAGAATTACAATAATCATAATTGTTGTGAAAATGATCCACAAAGAATCTCCTTAGAAAAAGGTGAAACACAATCAGTCAGAAAAACTTTAATTAAGATCCCAGCAAGTGAAGAAGCAAAATCCAAAAATAATTGTGAAAAAAATGTTACCTCCTCTCCTCATGAAGAAACTGGAAAACCATTTTTATCAAACTCTCCATCACAAGTCATGTCAAGTAGTGTGAATAGTAACGTACGTCAGCAGGAAACCCTGAATAGCTTGAATCTTAATGTGAAGTTAGCAGAAAGTCGATCCAAGTCTCCACTAACAAAGCCTCAAGCACCTCATAATCATATATTGAAATGTGACAGTGTTTCTATGGGTGAAAACGTAACAAACTCATTTTCAGGGAAAGTAAGCTATCTTATAAAAGAATGCTCAGTATTAGTCGAGAGACTGAATTTGTCAATCCCTCTGGTTACAGAAGTGAATGGATCTGCTTGTTCTTCACCCAGAATAAATTTGAATGAAAAATCCTACGATTGCAATTCATGTTATATTCCTTTAGAGAACAGTGAGAGGCAAAGAGAAGAGTGTGAGTTGTTCAATTCTGAAAGTAAATTTAGACATGAAACACCCCTTGAAAGTAGTATCCAGACATCGATTCGGACACCTCGATCCAGACACCGAGTTTTACCCTCCTTCTCCATTAACAACAACACAACTGAACTCAAAAAAGGAGCAAGTGAAGTAATTAAGCCTCCCGTGTTACTTTTTGTTAAGAGATGTAAAACAAATTCATTTGATGATTCAAACAGTAAAATAAGCATACCCAAGCAAGAAATAACAACTTCTAAGGAGATGAGTGCACAATCAAAGTCTCTCAATGGTAACGAAAGTGAAGTATCAAGACCGCATTCTCAAAATGACAATTATGATTCAGTGGCC
The DNA here is from genome assembly GCA_035578135.1 of Flexamia atlantica. NCBI lineage: Eukaryota > Metazoa > Arthropoda > Insecta > Hemiptera > Cicadellidae > Flexamia > Flexamia atlantica. Next base: position 21,341,678 of record JAQJVK010000001.1, on the reverse strand, counting down.
TGTTATGGAACTAAAATCAATTCAAATACAGAGCTACACTGTCAAGAAAGCCTGTTTCAAGGTGAACATAATTTTGGTACTAACGAACATGTTGTCTTTGAATCTGATGCAATAAATTTTTGTAAAAGGAAAATTAAGGACAGAGAACAATATGCTGAAGGTTTCAAACGTCTTAAAAAGATTCATCTACTTCAAGGACCCAAAAAACCTGTCGAAAAACATATCAAAACTATTAATTTGAAAAATAAAAAATATATAAAATCAAAGCCTGAAAATGCAATTGTGGAGACTGAAAACAGTCAAAGTAATGTTTTAAAAACCCGAGGAAGACCAAAAAAGCTTAGCACCATTTTGAAAGAAAGGATAATGCTGAAATCAAAGCCTGAAACTGCAAGTGTGAAGGCCAAAAACTATCCAGAGAAGGTAAAACGACCTCGAGGAAGACCAAGAAAGCATATTAACAAGGTCATCAATACTTCTTTAAAAAAGAGAAAAATATTAAACTCAAAGCTAGGCAATACAGCGGTAAAGACTGAAATAATGAGTCGAGAGGCAAACACAATTAACAAGGATGGAGAAGTGTGTGTCAATCCAAATAAAAATAGTGATGCATTACTTAGTTCTAATATGAAAAATATTGTAAGCAATTCTCCTGTAAAACATTTTTCTGGTAATAGAGAGATTTATTCTCTCTTAGCTGATTTTACAACTCTCGGCTGTAGCATTGAGCCTAAAAGGAAACTTAGGAAAAGGTTATCAAACACTCCAGTAAAATCTACTGGAAATATAAAAATTTTGGATGATGGTACTCAAGAGCCAATTAGTTGTAATGGGATTATTCAACTAAATGTGGAAATGAAATCAGCTGAGACTAGTATGAATGAAATCAATTTAGTAGAAATTAATAAAGAACCAAAACATTTTGTATCTTCAGGAGAGGAATTTGTCAAACCGGCCTTTGAAACTGAATCTATACCGACAAGTCTATCCCACATTGAGACTGAGAGACATATTGTTCCTCAAATACAGGAGATATTGCTAAATCAGAGCAGAAAACTTTATGATGATCACAGTCTCTCTCACAGTAATGTCATTGAGTCAAAAACAGTTAAAACCAAAAATAATGTCCTCACTTTTGATAAAAAATCCTCACTAAGTTCAAGTACAATCAAAAAATTACATGATGCTAAGAAGCAGAATACTTTCTCAAGTCAGATGAACAGCAAAAACCAAAGAACTCCTAAATCAGCCCAAAAACGTCCGAGGACCTTTGGAGAAATTAACCAGTCACCCCAACAAAGCCATTTAAAGGAGATATGTTGTGATAAAACCAATAAAATAACAAATGAAAAAAATATGCCAGCTACTGCTAGGAAAAGAAGGTTATTGAGCAGAATACAGCAAAATTCTCAAAAGTTAAAATCTTGTATGCAAACATATTTAAATACTGCAAGTGAATTTTCAAGTTTTAAAACTTGCTCCACGTCAACTCCTGACTCAAGCAATCAGCGTAAAGTGTCATTAAATAATCAGAAAAGTTCAAAATTATGCCTCAAAAAAAGTAAAAGTGATCGTTGTGAATCATATATTCGGACACCAGATGAAAAAGTCACAATAGCTGGGAATATTTCAAATAAACAAATTTGTACTAATGATAAGTGTGTCACAAAACAACCATCAGATTCTCATAAAGGATCAAATAATCTGCTTCAAAACCAACTACAACCTCAGACAGATCATTCAAGAAGAAAATCCATATCGTCACCAGCCAACATCACAACTGAATCATGCCCAAGCACTAACAGGGAAGACGATACATTGACCAAAAAGGTTAGTTGTAAATCTAGCTCTTATTCAAATTTGAGGATGAAGGAAGATGAAAATTCAAATATTCAAACGTCACATCCACATGCTGTGAGTAGCAATATCCGATCTTTAATCAAAGAGCAACTACTGAAGAAATCTCGAAAAAGAGGGAAATTAAGCTTTTGACCAAACAAAAGTTAAAGAGTCACACAAGCATTAGGCTAGATGATACATTAATCAAATAGATTAGTTGTAAATATAATACTTCAATTTCAAGACTGAAGGAAAGTGAATAATTAACGAAATGTCACTTCCACCTGCTATGAGGAGCAATGTCAGATCATCAATCAAAGAACATTTAAAGGTATATAGAAAACATGGAGATTAAGCTTTTGAAAAGATTAGAGGAAGAGACATCTATGATGAGTTCAAACTGCTTTGTATGTTACAGGTTAATAAGAGGGTATTTATTTTGTAAGGCTGATTTCATCGTAATTGGTAAATTTTGGCAAGGTTTTTTGTTTTTCAGTCTGGCTGATTTTATTGCTATAATATTGTCCTATTGAGCAATGTTTTTTGTAGCCCTAGAGCTCACGGCCACCAGACCTTTGTAATTTCTTAAAAGCTGCAAGTTTCTCTGAACCATCTGTTGTTGACAATAGACAGGTTTTTTGCAAATTTCTTAGAGGTGTAATCTATTTCGGATATCGCAATTGTTTGACGGTGGTGAATGTAAGTTGTAGTCAATGTCATTTTAGTATTATTGGTTCGAAACAGCTGTTCCAAGCTTCTGCTCTACTTAAGTTTTCAAATTATTCACAGCTGTACATTTCAATATTTGACTTTTTTACATCCTTCTCAAATGTAAACATAAACATTGTGAGATAAAAATAAGAATAATAGCAAATTCTAAATTAATCATGAGTAATTGTACTAGAAATGTGTGGATCTAACAAATATACATGACTAAACTGCCCATTTAATGTTAATTAATTAGGTTCGAAAAACATAATCACATAAAACTATACAATTTTTTAAAATCATATACACAACAAATAATACAAAGACAACTTTCTTCTCCTATCCTAATCTAAATCATTCGCAAGTTTCCTGCCAGAGAGCGTCACTGCTACAACTCGACTGCTAACTTGCCCAGTTTGACTTGACCGTCCAACTCGAACCTTGTAAAATTTCCTTTACTTTTAAAATACAGGGTGTTTCGAAACTCTCTCCCGAAATTCCGTGGGCACGTTCCTTATGTCAAAACAAACAAAAAATGTCATATAAGTATAGGGTCTATCTCTACTTTTGAAAGACATGTTTTTGGTGAGGTATAATTTATTTAATTTTGTTGTTGGGTTTCTCTCACCTATTTTTATCCCAGGAATCTCGTTCAGTGCAGTCAAAACACACGTAGACACAAAAAACACAAACACACAAACACGAACGATGACGCGAATACGCGAGGCGCGTTCGAAAATTAAAAAGTCAGCTCCCTGATGAAGCGGGACGTTTTTATCGGTCCCGCGAAACGTAGGAGTAATCCCGGGACATCGTTCGTGTTTGTGTGTTTGTGTTTTTTGTGTCTACGTGTGTTTTGACTGCACTGAACGAGATTCCTGGGATAAAAATAGGTGAGAGAAACCCAACAACAAAATTAAATAGGGTCTATCTCGCTCTGTTTTCGGTCTGTGAGTCTGTTTGTGTTTTTCAATTAAAACTGTATAACTTTGAAACGGCTTGAGTTAAATTATTGAAACTTGGTACGTAAACTATGGTTAGTATGGCCAAAATTTTTACCAATTTTCAATTTTTCATCTTTTGGAATTTCAAAATTGCGGCCTTTTAAAAAGTTAATTCATTAATATCTAAAAAAGTTGACAAGTTAACATTATCCCTTTGATTATACATTTTATTTGCCATTTCATTACAAACATAACGACACTTCATTTATTAAAATCGGACAACAAACAAGCGAGATACAGCGATTTAAGTAAAGCATGTCATGGCATATTCCATCCAGAGGCCGGCCCGCGAGACCGTGGCGCCCCGCGCTGCGCTGCAGCAACAATGAGTCTCGCGCTAGTCGCGTGGAATACTAAACAACATTCATAAAATAGTTACAAAATTTCTAGTAATTTTACACCTCAATCTTAAAAAAATTTCTAAAATAAATGTGTGAGCGAGCTCACAAAAAATGTTGTATTAGCCACATATTTGTATTTGTAGTAATTCTTTAAAAAATAACTTTTTTATGAGCCCTCCAAGACACTAATTTGGACAAATTTTTATGACTCAGGTGTCAAATTACTGGAAATTTTGTCAATATTTCATGATGATGTTTATTTTAGTTTTGGTGAAAAAGCGTTAGCTACAAATACAAATATGTGACTATTACAACTTTTTGATGAGCTCGCCCACCCATTTATTTTAGACCAATTTTTAAGATTGAGGTGTAAAATTACTAGAAATGTTGTCCTTTGAAATTTTATGAATGTTGTTGATTTTCCTTTAGGTGAAATGCCTTGTCCTATTGGGTATGTATGTTACACGCAAATTTACATGGATTTCTTATGGAAGGGATAATTAATTATTAAAATATTAATAAAATAAGTGCTTACGTTGTATATAAATGGTTGGATTAAAATAAGACATATTATATACTTTTCTTAAAGGAGATTTAATCAACTTTAATTTTCCAATTCATTAGGGAATACTAAAAGTTAATAGTTTTCAAGATATTTAGGAAAAAAACTTAAAATGGTACCTTCAGACCCTCCTCCCATCCTCCGCTCAAGAGCTACGAATGGGGACTTTTGATAAAATATGTTTACATCCTGTCTAGTTCAAACAAAGCTGCAAAGTCAAAAATTGTGTTCCATGCATATCCCTCTATACCATGAATATGTTATCACTTTTTGGCAACTTTCTTATCCTCCTTAAAATAATGCTACCGTCACAATTTACTTCATTATTTGTAAATTACGTCTTCAAGTACAAACTTGCAACTGAATTAATATAATGTTGTTTTAGGAAAAACTTAATAAAGGTTTCTTTCACTGGGTGTTATAACTAAGAAATTAAGTTTTTTCCCAATTTTGAGCTGATTTTTATGATAATAAGTCATTAAAACCAGGAATTTAATTAAAATAAAATTAATAAAATTCTAATTTACAAAAAATGTTCCAATTGCAAACGCATTGAAGTCATACACTGCTGCATTGGTGGCTTTGGCAATGGCAGTTAGATTTAATTTAATAGACCAAAATAAACAATTGATATGTTTATTTTGGTCTATTAAATTTCAAAGCAAATAAACAAATTTTAATTTGAATTATTATGGTGAAAGTTCACTTTTGTCGATTAAGCCTGAAAACAGGTCAATACAAATGTGTACTGATGCGTTTGGCATGACTTAAGAGGTAGATCCTACATTGCTCTCTTTTAAGGCCCTATGCGGTAAAGAGTCACCTAGTGTTTGGGCAAGTTAGATTCACCCTATTAAAAACTTTCAGCTTTTATAAAATGTAACAAAGGTCTAGTGTTCATTGGTTCTAGCTCTGTACGTCACATATGAGTCTTGCAGCAGATTTTATATTACATGCATAGGCATTCAAATTTATACTTCATGAGTTATAATATTCCTTTTTGCATTCTAACGACATGGATTGCAAACAGAAGTCGAAAGTGTTTTTATAGGTGTAAATTTCAGTTTTTATTTCAATATTTCCTGTTAAATTTCGAGTTTATTTTGTAAATAATTATTTTTCTATTTGTTATATACTGTACATATATATATACTACTGTATAAAAACATTGTAAAACTTCAATAAAAGTTTATTTTAAGTTTAAGTGTTTGTTCTTATGACTGCTTACTTGAAGGATAAAACAGTTTTACTGAAATTATAAGTGTAATCTCCACATTGTACTAACTAGCTGATAATCCCAGCTTTGCCCGGGAGTTTTATTTTCTCTCATTGGCTTAAAAAATTCTGATGGTAATAATAATTGGAACTAAAACTATGACCATATATTTTTATGTAAACAAATCTTAATTGGAGCATTTCCTAAAGCTCCGGCATAGTTGAAACGGTCCTATGGCGAAGTTCTAAAATTTATCGAAGCCAAACCATCATAGTGCACATCATGAGATTCCAAGCTTCAATTTGATATCAAGATCAAGGTTCCACTAAAGGTAGTTTTGGCTCTAGCACTTGCTGTACTAACATACAACAAACTTTTTTTATTGATATTGATAATTAAAGGATTAAATTAAAGGACAAATTAATCTCTTTTAACTATACATTCACTCTGTAAATTTGTAATTACTCACTTTATATAATAGTTGGCAGACGGTGGTTCTACTCTGGGCCTTTGGTATGTAATATTTCCTGTGAAAAGTTTCCATCTTTCCCCCTCAAGGTGGGTCAATGATATGTAAGAGCCTCCATTTTCCAATCAAATTTTATCTTGCTATTTAATTGTTAAGATTATGATATGTCTTAAATTAATTGGCTAATAAAATAATTTGTGAAATTAGTTTGTGCCATAGAAATATGAACCAACTTGTAATTTTAATCCAGAACATTGATCACAGTGTTGGTACTCTTTGTTCTGGAGCATCTCTCTTTAAATAATAACATTTGTATAGGAAAGATTCAATTAGGGAAGTAGCAGTCCATGTTATCCCATGGATGGTTGACAGACATTTCACTCAGTGATTTCGAATAAAATAAACAGTGTCAGGAAACTGACACATACTTTTTCCCTTAAAGTAATTTAAAACCAGAAAACTTATGTAATGAAATAAAACAAATTAACAATTATTTATCTCACAGATACATACCAAATTTTATCAAAATCAGTTGGTAATTGACGGAGATATCACGATTTTTAATATTTGCCATAAGAAAAACATTTGAAGTTCTGTAAGATGTTAAACAAAGTGACATCACCCGCATGTCTGTAAAAAATCTGGTTCACAAGTCATGAGGATTGAAGTTTTAAAAAATTCACTTTTTTCAAATTTCACAAAATATATGAACTAATAAAGAAAATATACTTGCAACCAGAAAATATGTGGCTTGAAAAAATAAATAGTTCAGTACTTTGAATTATTAGTCTACAACAACTGGTTGTGGAGATAATTGATATTTTCACTTAGCGACTAAAAAACATGAAATTTCCATCAAATCGTTAGAGCCATTTTTGAGAGATTTGGATTTTTGTCGTTTTTATGGGGTAAATACCCTTAAAAATAAAAAATTCAAATACTTGAAAAAAACGCATGAAGATATCATAGCATCCACGCACGCGCACACTCACACACACACTCACACACACACTGTAGGACACCACTCCGAAAAAAACTTTTTTGGATTCGGGGAGCATTAAAACAAATATTTCCACTAACAATACAAATTCAAAGATTTTGACAAAAACAATGCTTTCTCCATATAAGGGGGGAGAAAGTAAAAATACAAATCATATGACAGACAATAAATGAAGTATGCGCCAATGCATTTTTTGTCTTATGCCAGTTTCCATAAGCAGATTCATTTACTTTTTGTAAAGCTTGTTGCTTTGCTTTTTGTAAGTGCATTGTTAAGTTTACTGCAGACAAACATAACTAACTATAATTTGGGCTTCGTCAACGGATATTCAGTTCCAACTCCATTTAATACTAAAGCTCTTTGGAGTTTCGTAGCAATAGCATTAGACTCATGTTACAGCCTACAAAAACATTACAGCTTGTGCAGGAGGCAGAATAACACAGAGAGGGGGAAACTTTACCATATCAATTGTGAACAAATTACACCCTTTGGGAAATCATAATTAAGAAGTAAAAAAAGAACTCACATAAATTCTAAATGTTAGAAGTCCGACCTGTTTTCTAGCTCATTTTGGAGGGAGTTCCTCAAAGATAAGTAAGTGTACTCTCTCCTTTTTCTACTTTACAATGCACTCATCAGGATCCCAGTTTCCATAAGCAGATTTTACCTCTGACAAAGATTTAAAAAAATAGGAAAAAGATCAGTACTCAGTCAAGATTATGTGCGCATAAGACATCATATTGATGCGAGTAGCATGCAAGAATTTTTCCACTAGTTTGAGGGAAACCCCTAAAAAACCTTTTCCTCCACCTACTATCTATAGTCGTCTTTTAGTCCCTTGAATAGAATACTAAAGTACTAGTTTATACTCCATGGGATTCACTTACTTACTTTTAGTCCCACGGGACTAAAAGTAATCTACTTTTAGTCCCATGGGACTAAAAGTAATCTCATAAGAAATACATGGGAAGAAATCCGGCAACGCCGCGGTGGACAGTGAGAAAATATGGCAACACTGTCGATTTCAATTTGTTTCTCTATGTTGAAGAAAGTGTCACAGCATCTGATCGTCCGTTTCCGTTGTCTACAGGACAGCGTATTCATTTTGAGTTTGCTGTAGTTTAGGCTATATTCCTGCATATTTGTGAACAAATAAGTTAGGCCTAGGGTATTTTTAAAGAAGAGTGTGAATAAAATAGTTAAAATTAAAGCCTAAATACCTTGCATTATTTATTTATATAGGCTATGTGATTGTAATGCAGTTTGCTGAAGCAAAGGATCATCTGAAGGTAAAGTTATAGTGTTATACCTAGTTATTGTTAATGGTGTAGGTAGAGGAAAAATTTTGTGTGCATCACGGGACTAAAGTCCTTTTTCTCCCTCGGGAAATTGTCGCCCTCGGCTGCGCCATCGGGCGACAACAGTTTCCCTCAGAGAGAAAAAGTTGCACTTTAGTCCCTAGATGCACAAATAACTATTGCATGAACACCCATAACCAAAGGGGACTATCTATTTTGCTGGCCAGCTGATAGGAGAAAACTCGACTGACTGGGTACTTCCGGTTGACCGACCGACTTCAAAATATGCAATAATTTTATTGATACCAACTATCCAGATCAATAATAAAAAAAGGAGCCATCCCCTATCAACTCCAAATCGTAGTTCGTAGAAAAAATTCTACTGACTGGGGAGAAAACTTGACTGTCTGGGTACTTCCGGTTGTCTTAATGACTTCAAATTTTGTAGTCTTAGGCTAGGTTTACACTAGCACATAGTAGTGACGTCACTTGTACTGGTATTAGGTATTAGTGGCAAAAAAGATGTCGCTTCACGCTCTCACTGTTTTATCTTACTGTCGGAAAACAAGAAAATCATCACTCGATCAAATATTTTCATCAACAGACTAAAGTTAAGTTTACACTTACTAGCATGTAACAGTGTCGTCACTAATTACATTGTTGTTATACCGATACAGGTCTACCAAAGGCCGTTGAGTTAACACTTCATGTCTTACAACACTTAAATAATTGTCAATGGAGGGATGCAGTCTTGAGTGACGACACTAATATTTGTTTTTACAAATATTAGTTTCGCCACTCAAGATCGCACCTAACCAGTGTTAAAATGAAGTGTTAACATTTGAAGTGTTGACACAACGGAGGTGATGGTAAACCTGTTTTGGTATAACAACAATGTAATTCGCGTGTTCATATGACGACACTGTTACATGTTAAGGTTGTTTTGTCTGGACTACCCCTTGGAGTTGCTATGACCATAGACTATCCTTTTATCTATGCTATGACCAAGGTTGATGGTGGTTTCTTATTATTGCACGGGGATGTTTAATGTTAGCATTTAATTGCATTGCAAAGTTTAAAGTCATTATCGGAAGTATCTAGTCAGTCGAATTTTCTCCTCAGATAGCTGGTCGGCAAAATAGATATTTCCTAGTAATAAAGACATATAGGTTATCTCACATAAAGTTATAGACACCGGTCTGACACTTAAATGGAGCCAAGTGGTAAGCTTATTTGAGCCTGTTAGTTCGAAGCACTTTAGCATAGATAAAGGGATACAAAGGAGATGTCTCACTGGATAGCGGGAAGTGAACACAGTCTGCTAGAACGTTCAGGCCGCTGGCCGACGTAGTTGACAACGCTCCCGCCGCAGCGCTGTTGAGGCTGTTCCAGTGATTTTTGTACTAGTTGTTTTATCGTAACAGATATGTGAAAACTAGTTACCACTACGCATCTGTTACATTGCTTGAAGTGCGACTTGGATTCCACTGCAACGCCGCCGCGCGGCCGTTTCAATGGAGCTGTTTGAAATCGAAATGTAGACTAATTGGGGAAATACAATGTAATTTATTGTTAGAATATCTTTTTTCCTTTTATAATAAAATGTTAAGAACTTTATTATTTTTAATCCTCATTATGTGGCGATTAAAATAATTATTTTTCATGGCTGGCTGCATGCCATTTATTGTATTCTTAAAGAATACCCCCGTTGCAGCAGACCTGCATACTCAGCGAATTTCAAATGCAAAATACATATTTTAATCCAACATAGCGAGATTTGACATGTTTTTTGTAAGCTCCATAAGAATAACATGGGGAATGAGTATGCAGGTTTGCTGCTACAGGTATGTTTAAACTGGTTGGTTTTAATTCAATATTTAGTAGATCTGAACTAGAAGAAGCCATTTACCAAGTTTTATCAAGATATGTTGAGAAATAAGCGAAATATAGAATTTTACTTATTTCCCATAAGGTTAACATTGAGACAACGTACTGTGTTTACCACTTTCAATATCTCGGTAACCAATGGACATAGAGCAGTAATTCAAGATACTAAATTGTTTGTTTTTTTGAGCTGAATTCAATGGTGCCAACGAAAATTCGATAAATTTTATTTTCCTATGTAAAACACTCAAAAAACCCATTTTTGGGGGGGTTTATCCCCCTTTACCCCCCCCCCTTCCGGTGGTCCGATTGGGCTGGTTCACGAACTCGTCCGAGTGATTACCACTTTACACGTCTGTACCAAATTTCATTAAGATCAGACCATATTTACGGCCGCTATCGTGTTAACAGACATATATATAGATAAATATATATATATGTATATATATATATATATATACATATATATAAATTCGAACGAACGGTGTTTTTTGCTTCTGGGGACCCCAAAATGAAAAGTTAACATGGTCTCGGACTTAGGTCTTACCAAGAGTACTACCGTAATAGCTTATTCCTTAAGGAAATTCGCTAATATATATATATAAATTCGAACGAACGGTGTTTTTTGCTTCTGACCCCAAAATGAAAAGTTAACATGGTCTCGGACTTAGGTCTTACCAAGAGTACTACCGTAATAGCTTATTCCTTTAAGGAAATTCGCTAATATATATATATAAATTCGAACGAACGGTGTTTTTTGCTTCTGACCCCAAAATGAAAAGTTAACATGGTCTCGGACTTAAGTTTTACCATGAGTACTACCGTAATAGCTTATTCCTTTAAGGAAATTCGCTAAAAACGGTAACAATAGTGCGCTGTAATAAGTTCAATAAATGGAAAATAAAATTAATGATCTAAAAACAGTTTGATACTTCATTTTTTCCGTTACAAAATTTTTAAATTAGAGACCCCCATATAATTAAACGCCTTGGTGTGTAGTGTGTTGTATTTGCGGATCGGGGGGGGGGGAGTGAGTTTTGTTAAAGTATCCCGTTTTTATTTGGGAATAATCTGGTCACCCTACTCCTAATACCTCGTATTCGTAGAAACTCGTGGCGCCTAAAACTCTTGAGCCGGCCCCGTTACTGTACTCTAGCTTAAACCAGTTACAGTTTAAAATCCATCTATCGGAACATCTTCCAAATTTTGATATGGTCATATCCTGCCTCACATCGGCTCATTCTTTTTTCAGCACAGAGCCCACTCACATACACCAGCAAGCTTAACAATGTTTAAATATGTGGCCACTGCGCCCCGATGGCACTAATATTGTTCCTAGTTCAAATGAACTTAAACCCCTTAAGCACATTATAAATTAGGCATCTCTTCATTATTTAATTAGGAAATCATATTTCTTATAAAATCGTAACAATACACTGAAAGGTCAAGGCCACAATTATTGGAAACTGGAAAGGCCCGTGTTGGAAAGGGAGCCTTTATACTTTTGATAAGGATTGAAAAACAGTAGCAATTTCAAATGTAATTTCTTGGCCATTATTAGTTTATGCGAAAAGTGACAAGTGAAAGTTGATGAACGCCATTCAAAGAGGGCAGTGTATGCCGAATATTTATGATTACATATTAATATTATTGTTGAAGGGCAAAAATACAAGAAACATCAGCATAAAAATAATTGTGAAAACATATAAAGCAACGTGCCTTAAATTATGTTGTACATCCATCTATCCCAGTTAAACATTAGCAAAGAACAGTGAGGAAATTTCATAATCCCACGCCATCAACAGTGGGTGGAGGGGCGACCACAGGCGAGGAGCGGCGGCAGCGGCACTGAGGCGGCTCCTTTGAGGCCGCAGCCAGTAGTACTAGAGAACGGCAGCGCTGCAGCGCCGGACAGTAGGGCGGCGCCGCCGCCGGCGGTCACCTTGATGATGGCAGTTTCCCGCCGAAACTCAAGACCGAGCGGTTTTCCGAATTTTTCGGATCTCTTTTGACAGCTAATTATTTGGATCATAATTGTTGACATTCTACGTATTTAAATTCTGTCTAGAAACGTAAATCACACTGTAAAAAATTCATAGTTTTTTCGATCAGTTCATTTAGGTTTTTATTATTTTGTAATTTTTGTTCTAATACCATTTTTACAAATTTACTGGATTAGAATAAAAATTATAAAACCGTTTCTACTTAAAATAAAATCTATATACATAATACAATAAGGGTTTTCTCTGTTACATCCCTTTTTCAGCCGTCATACTTAATCGATTTTTACGATTTATATCTCATTGTAAAGTTTATAATGTACATTAGATAAATTTACATTAATTTGAAATGGCGACCTACCCAGGTAGGTATTTTAAGCCAAGTATGAATGATGTTGCTGAGTATGTAGTTTGCCAAGTATGTAGTCTTGTTGCTGACTAAGGCCGACATGTTCCTTAGCGCACCGGCGACTGATAGTTAAAATGGCCATTGCTTTTACGGCTTCGACCTCCAAGTAGGGTGACCAGATTGTTTCAAAATAAAAACGGGACACATAAAAAACTCACCTCCCAATCCCCAATTTAACGCACCATACACCACACACCAAGATGTTTAATTATACGGGGGTCTCTGTAATTTACAAATTTTGTAATGGAAGAAATTGAGTATCAAACTGTTTTTAAGCTTTTAGACCATGAATTTTACTATCCATTTTTGAACTTATTACAGCGAACGATTCTTACAGTTTTTCTTTAAGAATACAATAAATGGCACTAGCAATCAGTAGCTAAGAAAGGTAATTTTTTGAATCGCCACATACTTAGGATTAGCAATAATCAAGTCACATTAAAAGATTTTAACAATTTATTATAAAAGAAGAAAATATTGTCTAACAATAAATTATGTAGGTGGTGTATATAAAATAGTAGAATCAAAAAAGTATCATGATTAGGCCTATCTTAATCTTTAAGTTCTTATCGTTAATTGTTGTTATTATAGAAGGTGGCGTAAAACTAAAATCTTGTTTAGCATGTGGTAAAAGTTCGTAATATTCTTTTATAACCGTAAGTATTGTCAGATGCCTATAAATTTTAAAATAATTTTAAAATAAAATGTTAGGTATGCTTTTTTATAAATAGCCTACTTTTAAAAAAACGGGACATATTGACGTCCCGACAAAGTTTTTCGGGACAACGAAACGCAACGTGAAAAAACGGGACTTTTCCGTTTTTACGGGACGTCTGGTCACCCTACCTCCAAGCCTTTGATTGGTTTTTAGAGGGCGCTTTCAACGCTCCAGTGCTGACCAACTTGAGTTGTAACGGTTTTAAAATGTGACTAGTTGTTTCCCGTCGATACTCGACGGACACGGCTCCATTTTTGGGGTGAGTGGAGCGCAAGGCAGTTGGCGCGAAATATTTATAATACCCCCGTTGCAGCAGACCTGCACACTCAGCGAATTTCAAATGCAAAACAACATATTTCAATCCATCATAGCGAGTTTTTGAATTTGGTTGTCTTCTCTCTCGCACAACAGTAGGATGGGAAGTCCGGGAACCGGACAATTGGCAGAGATTGTCCGGCGGGGAAGGGACCCTTAATGAGCTACCTCTTGGATAGGCGCTTTGGCCGATCTACCTGCTATGGGGGAGGGGAATAGAGAGAGAATAAGTCGCGGTGGGTGACACGATTCTTCCAGGAAGTGATGACAGGGCGGCGGAAGGGTATTTGCAGCCGGCTTCCAGCGGTCTTCGCAATGGCCCGAGATACAATCACTTACTTGTCCACTCGCTCAATTTAGACTACATTACTACCTAAATATTATCGTTATTGAAAATTGCTTGTCACTTTGGTTAATTAGGATTTTTTCGGACATTTGCCATCATGATGATGGCAAATGTCCGAAAAAATCCTAATCAAAATATAAAATCACCATCACCAACAATGAATCTCAAACAAAGGACTTTGGTTAAATCCTATCTTTGCTCAAAAGCAACTTTTGTATTCCTGACTTCAGTTGGAATCCCTGCATTTATCATGAATAAAATGCAATTCTATAAAGTTTAAATACATAATTTATTTGTACTATTGTCATATTGATTCATTTGTCAGTAAATGTAAGGTCCAATTGTAAAATACTTGACTACATTATTTTTATAAAAAACCTCAATAAAATAACTAGATCGATTGGTTGAATTTCCAGTTAAGGTAAATCCAATTCTCATTATTAATTCCTAGCCGACTTAAAAAAATAGCGGCACATACAATGTATAGGCCTACCTCTAATTGAAGCGAACTAAAGCTATTGGTTCATAAATACATGGAAAATAATCTCATTATAAAGTAAATAATTTATTTTTGTACAATCATTGTTATATGTACAAATCACTATTCAGAAAAATATATAAAAACTAAGTCAGTGCAGGGCTAACAGTTTTTGGGGTTGAATATAATGTATAATAACCACATTAAAAAACAATTCAGTCTCATGAATTTAAAATTAGAAACTCGAACAAAGACGTTAAATAAAAATACCCCCGTTGCAGCAGACCTGCATACTCAGCGAATTTTAAATGCAAAACAATCTATTTCAATCCAACATAGTTAGATTTGACATGTTTTGGCAAGCTCCATAAGAATAACATGGGAAATGAGTATGCAGGGTTGCTGCTACATGTATATTAAAACTGAGTAGTTTTAATCATATACTTCGTAGATCTGAACTAGAAGAAGCCATTTACCAAGTTTCATCAAGATATGTTTAGAAATAACCGAGATATAGAATTTTCCTTATTTCCCATAAGATTAACATTGGAACAACGTACTGTGTTTACCACTTTCAATATCTCGGTAACCAATGGACAACAATTACTAAATTGTTTGTTTTTTTGAGCTGAATTCAATGGTCCAAATTTACCCCCTTCACCACCCCTCATTGGTTCTCACATCCACACACCTGTGCCTGTGATTCGCCATTTTCAGAGCATAGTTTAACAGATACAGTCAGAGCTCTTACTCTCGATCCGCTATTCAGATACTGATACTGTGGTGTTATCTATTGTTACTTTTAATGGATATTTATTATTTCAGCTAACTGTAAATATTGTGCAGTTATAGTGTTAGTTGTCATAAAGTTAGTTGTTTTTTACAAACTTTGTTCACCTCTCTCAAGACAACACACTTGTTCTTTAGTATCAGGTAACATTTTACACTACTACAATTTATACGATTCTATATTTACGTGAATACAATTTAGCTAAGAACCTAATCTCCAGACCTTATTGAATATTGAATTTTAATTTTAAAACTGAATAAAAAATTTCAAGAGACAGAAAAGTTGCAAAATTTAACCGTAGCGTTTAACCGTTCTTTTATAAAATGTAGACTATTACACGTTTAATAAGACGATTCAATTGCAAATAACGAAGATATTTTAAATTGTAATGCATATCAAAAATTTACTGGACAATTGACACAAACATAAATTTACAACGAACACCGAAGCTTAAACCATAATCAATATGGTTCTTAAAGCGCACATAAATTTAAACGTTTATTGAGTGACATTTTGGCGCGCGCAATACTTACTTTGCCCGGTATGTTAGGTTTTCTTTTAGCGAATTTCCCCTATAGGGAAGAAGCTATTACCGTAGGTCTCATGGTAAGACCTAAGCCTGAGACCATGATAACTTTTCGTTTTGGGGCCCCCAGAAGCAAAAAACACCATTCGTTCAAATTTCTATATATATATATATCTATATATATATATATATATCTATGTGTCTGTAAGCACGATAGCGCTCGCAAAAATGGTCCGATCTGAATGAAATTTGGCACAGGTGTGTAAAGTAGTAATTATTCGGATGAGTTCGAAAACCAGCCCGATCGGACTACTGGAAGAGGGGGTAAAGGGGGGTAAACCCCCCCAAAAATGGGTTTTTTGGGTTTTTCACATAGAAAAATAAAAATAATCCAATTTTGTTTGGCACCATTGAATTCAGCTCGAAAAAACAAACAATTTAGTATTTTGAATCATTGCTCTATGTCCATTGGTTACCGAGTTATTGAAAGTGGTAAACACAGTACGTTGTCCCTATGTTAACCTTATGGGAAATAAGTAAAATTCTATACCTCGCTAATTTCACAACATATCTTAATAAAACTTGGTTTGTGGCCTCATTTAGATGAGATCTAATGCATTTTAGTCTAAAATCCCCGATATTTCCATTTTTATGGCAGCAAACCTGCATACTCATTTCCCATGTTATCCTTATAGGAAATAAAAAATTCTATATCTTCCTTATTTCTTAAAGTATCTTGATAAAACTTTATATGTGGCTTCATCTAGTTGAAATATACTTGATTATGACCGAAAATACCCTATTTTTACATTTTCATGGCAGCAAACCTGCATACTCATTCTCCATGTTAACCTTATGGGCAATAAAAAAAGTTATGTAGTTTGCTCATTTCTCAAAATATCCTGATAAGAACTGGCATGGGGCTTCATACAATTAATATCTACTTGATTATGGTTTAAAATACCCAAATCATCAAATTCCTGAGGCAGCAAACCTGTGTACTCTCTTTCCCAATGTTAACCTTATGAGAGGTAAATAAAATTGGATAGCTTTCTTATTCCTCAACATATCTTGATAAAACATGTTATGTGGCTTGATATAGTTTAGATATATTGGATTGTAGCCTATGATAACTCATTTTCAAATTTCTGTGGCAGCAAACCTGCATTTTTCCATACTAATCTTATGGAGAATAATTTATTTTTGAATAGCAATTGTGGGCATTAGGCAAGTCACAGGATGAGGGAAAAGGGCTCAAATTAAATGTTTTAATATCAGGGACTCAGGAAAAGTACTGTAATTTCTTAAAGTTTGCTAGAAAACAAAAAATAACATAAAATAACTGCCATTATTTAAGTAGCATTGGGATCTAAAGCGTCTGCTTTGTTTACATTAAAACATGTGAGCTGATGTTTCATTCAAAGCCATATGGTGTATACAGACATATGGCTTATTTAAAGGCCAGATAACTAACTATGTCAAATAAATGTACTATATCGAATACAGATTTTTACTGATGATGTTTATGAAATTTTTTACTCAAACTTAAACAGCTGGTCATTTCTCTATATGATTAAATTGGAAAAGCCAATGATGCGAGACTTCATTTAAATTATTTATTTATGCACTTGAAATTCGCTGAGTATGCAGGACTGCTGCAACGGGGGTATTTAGCTAATGATGTGGCATAAACTATTAATAATTTTAATAATATCTTTACATTAATAATATTATTTTTATTCAACCAAAATTATGACTTAATTTATAGTGAAAATAAAAAATCTGTCCGTTTCAAAAAGCAATATACTCGAGTTTGAACGCTTGTCATGGATAAACTATTCAGGGCCCCCACATGGCCGGTGCTACCGTTGCCAGGGCAACGGGGCCCATGAGCCGAGGGGGCCCGCAAGGATGGGGAAAAATAAAAATACATTTCTTAAAATAAATCATAGAAAGAAAACAATAATTAAATCAACAATAACTAAACAGTAATTAAATACTAAGACCAGATTTATGTGTATCAATGAATACTAGTGGATCCGAGCGCACGGAATCGTGCGCTACTCTAGCAGAGCGATAATTCAAATGGCGACAAATTTAAAACACAATCATGCTAACACGATCCGTCTTGAGGGTTATGTTTACACAAATTAAAAAATAACAGCGATTAAATTATCCAGCTGATCAAAATGTAAACAATTATGTTCTTCATAAGGATAACATGGGAACTTTAAAAGCCAATGGGGCAGAGCCCAAGGGACTTTTTCAAAAATGTAAGGCCAGTTTGCAAATCTACGCGACATGCTCTTTCCAATGAGCCGTCAATGATCAAAATCGGTTAAGAAATGACGGAGGAGTTCATAAGACAAATTTCGTGTTGGCGTATTATTTATATAGATTACATCAGGTTAGGTGGATATGCAGTGCGTTGCTTACAAACTGTGTCTCAATCTACAACAGCTGTGAGTAACTGACGTAAAAATGACAATACGTCAATACGTGAAATCTTATTGACGAACGAGAGCAGACAGAAGCTGATGAGTGCCCGTCGGCGCAGCGCCAATGCCGGCGCCGCGGCGGGCCCTAGCGACGTTGCTATTTTGACCAAAAAAACATTTCAAGTAACCCGTTACAGTTGTTAAGTGCAGTCCATTCCAAACAGTTAGAACAAATTTTCATAAATGTGTTTAGCCTAAGAAGTGTACCATGCCAGTTTCTGCTGCATCTGCAGAAAGAGCATTTAGTCAGCTGGGCAACGTATTGAAGACATGGCAACGTTTATCAATGACTCAAGAATGTCTTAATTCACTTGGAGTGTTAGCAATCGAACACCGACTTGCATCAAGACTTGACTTCAGTGATGTAATTGTAAAATTCTCAATGAGCAAAGCCAGGAAAATGTAGCTTTCATTCTATCAATAAAATGCAGCATATAACTTTCATGTATGTTTACATACTATTTTGCTTCGTATTTAATTCGATTTCAGTAAGCTATTAGTAAGACCAATTTTGCGAAATATGTATTAGAGTTTTCTTATTACATTTTTTCTTTATAATTAGGGGGCCTATGCATTTGCTTTGCTTCCTTCATTTTTACCTAAAGGTTTTATCTTCTGCTACTCAATTTCTCAATGATAAAATTAGGATGTCATCAACCTATGACAACACAGATATTGTAATAATACAAATGCATCAATCATTACATAATCAATACGCACTAGCCTAGCTATACTCATAGTATTTATTTATTTCTTTTAGTAGTAAGAGGGGGGTCCATCATGACTTTTAGCAACGGGGCCCACGAAATGATGTGGGGGGCCTGAAACTATTTGGCCTATTGTTATAAGTTATATACTATAATTTAGCTTATTTAATTCTACGCTACGTCATATAAGTTGATTTTTTTATAAAACCTATTTCAGTTTTTATTGCGGTCGGAACAAAAAACAAGTTTTTCGAGCGATTCTGATGAAGATAATATGGCTTTAAAAATCCATAAGCAAAAAACTATTTGGCCGAGATCAAAGATATTTTTATACCAGGTACTAGACAAATTTCTCTACCCTTTTCTGAAGTTTCATAATTTTAGCTTCACTCGAAACATTGTCCTTGTAGTTTTATAAAACCCTTGCAATCTCTGGATCCGCTGATCGAAAAATCGTCAATTTCGGCTCACTTAGCCAACTGGATAGAAAAATACAAATATATATCTCATTTATTTGTTATAAAAACCACTGATTTTATATTACATGATTAATAAAGGAATACTTGTGAGCAGCGGACTGTAAATAACACATGATGGCGGCCGGTCTCGAAGTGGTCCGGGGGTAGTCGGCATCGTCGCGGAGCGAGCGGTGTTGCCATTTATTTCACCTGATTTTTGTCCCGGTTTAGGGCAAAGAACTATACTACTGGAACGCGCGCTGGGCCTACAGAGCGAGCCGGAATCCGCGGTTGCGTCGGGGGCCTGCAGGCGCCAGGGCGGGGCAGGTACACAGGCCGCGCCAAGGCTCAGGCATTACGATAATGCTGTTGCAGCCTATTGCAGCACTTTAAACGCCTTGTAAACTCTGAAATACTGTATTGTCATATTTCAAAATGAATGTGTTGCTAACGTTTGATAATTGTTTTAACCAATTATATTTCATATTGATTATTTTAATGCAGAATATTATGACTTATTATAAGATGTTACTGGTAAATTTTACATTTTCTTGAAAATTAGGACTAAAATGTCTAAATATGTATTAGGTAAGATAAAACAATTTTTAAATATAAAATGTACTTTATTTTAAGACAAGTTTTACAGCGTATTTCACAAGCATCAGTTGCTTAATCTACAAGTTAGAAAAAAAATTAACACTGTCAACCTGTGCCTTAAACTCAACTTAGATTTGTTTGTGATTTCAAAAGTTTCCCGTTTGGCAATGTGATGTGATATAATTTAAAAAAAAATTAGCTACGGATTTGATCAACAATAATTTGTGGCTTCCATGGAATTCGTCATTGCTTAAGTGATTTTTAAAAATAACGCCTGTGAAATTGTTACATATTTTCAAGGTTAAATCGTTGGTGGTAGCCTTTTTTCAGTTAGCTTGAGTAAATCGATAAAACGTCGTTAGTCGTTTGCATATTAACGATTTTGAAAACACCATAATGTGCCGTAATTACTTTGCCTTTTGATTTAAAATCTGTAAACCTCGTGTGTGATCTAAGGTCATCATCACTTGTATGGAGTAATGAACTACATTCGCGGACGCGCCATCTTCTTGCTCCGTTTTAGCACCCGCCCGGGTACAAATAAGGTAAAAAATTCCAAATAAGGCATTAAATTAAAGGTCTGAATCTCACAATTACTATGGTACCAATCATAAATGGTTTAGAGGCAGTTTTCACATCGTAACAATCGATAACCTAGAAGCTTGTCCTAACATTCCTTAGTTACTGCAACCACGGAATAAACTTGTAACGTTCCTACAATGTGCAAACTGTCTCTAAAACATTTTTATATTTGGTACCATTGTAATTGTGAGATCCATACCTTTAATTTGATACTATAATTGTGTTTTTTTAGTTTACATTGTTTTTGTAAACATCAGTTTAGATTTGACTTTGTTTTTATCCTGGCGCAGCACGGATAAATTCTTTCACAAAAACTAAGTTAATAACCAAACTACGGCTACCATTTTTTCAAAAAATATTACTTAAGAAATTCAATTCCTTAGCAACAATATCCACCGTTTTTTATTTCACCTGACCAAAAAACACAAAAAGTAGCAGCCGACTACTTTTTTCGTGTCAAGTTTTAAAGTTGAATAAAAACTTCTGACGTTTTCTCATGTTTTAAATTAGACAAAAAATTATTTTTGAAATATAATTGATACTATTACCTTTCAAAACTAAAGGACTCCTCACATGCAAAATTTCAACCTTTTATCTCAGTGCTAAGTGGTATAAACTTCGAGTTAAGGCGAGAAGGCGGGAAGTCAAACCAGCATATCTACGATGGACGCGCCAGCTTCGTTCCCTTCTTCAGCCCGCGCGTCCCTGGATGCAATCGAAACACACCGCTGCATGCGCCCGGAATCTACAACACGCGGCTTATGGGCAGCGCGCGTTCCAGTAGTATAGTTCTTTGGTTTAGGGTAGATGCCCTACGGGATGACTCACTGGGAAGTTCAATCTCACGACATGGCAACATCGCTCGCTCCGAACCACTTCCGAGTCCAGCCACCATCACGGGTTGTTTACAGTCCGCTGCTCACAAGTATTAGTTTATTAATCATGTAATATAAAATCAGTGGTTTTTATAACAAATAAATGAGATATATATTTGTATTTGTCTGTCAGTATTGGCTAAGTGAGCCAAAGTTGACGATTTTTCGACCACCGGATCCAGAAAATGCAAGGGTTTTATAAAACTACAAGAACAATGTTTTGAGTGAAGCTAAAATTATGAAACTTGGTAAAAAGGTAGATAAGTATGTCTAGTACCCGATATAAAAATATCTTTGATCTCGGCCGAATAGTTTTTGGTAGATGGATTTTTAAAGTCATATCTTCATCAGAAAGCGCTCGGAAAACGTGTTTTTAATGTTCCGACCACAATAAAAAAATGAAATAGGTTTTATAAAAAATCAACTTATGTGACGTAACGTAGAATTAAATAGGCTAAATTATGGTAGGCCTATATAATTTATAACAATAGGCCAAATAGTTTATCCATGACAAGCGTTCAAACTCGAGTATATTGCTTTTTGAAACGGACAGTGCGGCCGCTCTACTCGCTAAGAATTCTTAATAAAAACGTATTTAGTGGTTGACTTGGGAATACAGACGGTACTTCAAAAATTGTGTGTTTAAAATTGCTTCATTTGATTAAATATATTTATCCTTTAAGCAAAATAAGGCAATTTTGCTGTCCTTTTTAAAAATTTACCGCAATGTATCTTAAGAATGTGTTCAAATAAACGCTTTCGTAATCGCAATAAACACTCTACAACTCTTAATCTTTATATAAAATTAAATTAAAATTTTTTTTACCTGACACTGCGGGGAGCACATCATTTGTCCCAGGTTTCAAATGTCCCAGGCTGTTAAAAAATTAAAAATATTAAGTAAATCAAATGTCCCAGGTGTCAAATGTCCCAGGTTGGTTTAAATAATTATTAAAAGTTTGTCAAATCATTTGTCCCAGGTTTCAAATGCCCCAGGTCTTTAAAATATTACACAAATTAATATAAAATCAAATGTCCCAGGTTTGTTAAATTAAATAATAAATATAAGTTACATCATTTGTCCCAGGTTTCAAATGTCCCAGGTGTATTATTTTTAATAAAAACGCATCGCGTCAAATGTCCCAGGTGTCAAATGTCCCAGGTATCAACGGCGCCAAAAGTCTGCGCAGCGCCGCGAACGCTTGTACAGTCCGCACAAGCAGCGTCTAGTGACTCTGGCTGTGGCGGCCGCGCCGCGCCGCGCGCTGATATCTTCTTTGTTTACACCGTCCTGAAGTTTAATTAAAAAATATAACTTGGTCAAACCTAATATATTATTAATCTGCATTAATTGGCGAACATAACTATGTAAATATCGTTTATTACAATTATATGAATAAATTTTAATAACAACAATTTAAAAGGATTATAATTTTTTTGTAATGAAAAAGTTAGTCGGCTACTACTTTTTTTGTTTTTTGGTCAGGTTTGTTTCGTCTGTGAGAAAGTTGTAGCTATTGAAATGAGCTATGCACTTTGCATTTAACATTTTTTCCTAGCTGGTATAGTTTCCTCATAAAATTAGGTTGAACAGCGGTGAAGTTCAAACTCGAGCGCCCGTCGTTTCGCTGGTGGTTGCACTACATTACAACTCAAAGTAACCGTTTGAATATTTAAATGGTTGTTTATGCAACAAGTTTATAATTTTGAGCACAAAAATTTTTATACTTATGAATTCCAAATCCAACTACTTACAATTCTGTATATTCCTTAATATTGAAGTAAGTTATATAAGCTTCAAATGTCTTACGATATGTTTATCGAATTATATGATTGATATTCGATCAGAAATTATTATGTGGGTGAATTAAAAAACATGTGTATTTGTTTTGAATAGTATTAAAGTAAAAAATATTAGAACATTAAAATAAGGATGAACAATTTCATGATTTAATATATTTTTTAATACTGTTTTTGTTAAAGATAAATTTGTATTTGGAAACCCAATACATTTCCAACTGCATTATGTTCATAATTGTATAAATGCTCACCTTTGTTGAGCTGTATGACATTTTTATTTTTATGTATGGCATTAAAGTGGTTTATAGTCATTATAAATTAATTAATTTAATTTAACAGCATTTTAATACTAAGTTGAATTCCATAGTAAAAAACAACTGACTGGCTAGGATTTTTACTCATAAGGTATTAGCATACATGTAGATAGATAAATTTACTATTAATACCTGCTTAAAAACACTTATAATGCAAAAATAAATTAAAAAAGTCATGGAATACAATAAAATTAGACTAAAAAGATCTACAAGAAAATGCAGCGCGGAGAATCGCGCGAAGCCGATGATAGAGAACAACACGACGCGGGCGGTCTAGGCTACTTCTTGTGCGGACTGTACAAGCGTTCGCGGCGCTTCACGGCGGCAGAGTCACTTTTGGCGCCGTTGATACCTGGGACATTTGACACCTGGGACATTTGACGCGATGCGTTTTCATGAAAAATAAGGCACCTGGGACATTTGAAACCTGGGAAAAATGATGTAACTTATATTTATTATTTAATTTAACAAACCTGGGACATTTGACACCTGGGACATTTGATTTTATATTAATTAATGTAATATTTTAAAGACCTGGGACATTTGAAACCTGGGACAAATGATTTGACAAACTTTTAATAATTATTTAAACCAACCTGGGACATTTGACACCTGGGACATTTGATTTACTTAATATTTTTAATTTTTTAACGACCTGGGACATTTGAAACCTGGGACAAATGAAACGCACCCACACTGCGCAGCATGTGTTTTAATTATGTTCTCGTAGGTAGTAACCCTCTTAAGAATTTCACCCCTAAAAGTTATTTTTATTTTTAGGCTTTTGTGGAAGTTCGGGAATCGTTTCTACAAGAAGCTACACTACAGGCCATCATTATTTAAACACATTTTAAACTATTAGCAGCTTATTAAAAAATATATACTTAAATAGGCATAAATTACACTTGTATCGGCACGAATAACAATGGTTTAAAGGAGTGTAGGCGCGCGCGAAAAAGCGTGCGCGAGTAGTTCATTATCAATTTACGAATAATACTATCCCATTCAAAGAAGAATGCCCAATTTTTCCCCTCATTTCTTCAAGTACCATCCCATATTCCATATTTGGGATAAAAATCCCCGAAAAGAAGAACGCGTGAGCAGTCCTCGAGTTTCGACGCGCTCGCCCGGGTTTTTAGCGCGCTCCAGTAAACCAGGTCTGTTCAACCTGAGTAAGTGGAAAAACTAGATGCGCTAGAGAAAAGGTTTCAATAAAAAGTGTAAAGTTCACTTTATTTGCTACATCTTTCGTGCAGACGAAACTTACCAAAAAATAATAAAAGTAGTAGCCGACTAACTTTTTCAAATCTCAATAATGAAAATACGTTGTTTTTCGTTGTAAAAATTATCCATAAGTCTTATCTAGAACATAATTACATTGTTATATTCGTCAATTTATGCAGATTATAAATATATATGGTTCGACCCAAATATCTCACTTCTGGACAGATAAACAGTGATAGAAAAGCCGCGCGTATCAGTCAGACAAGTATAGCGGCCGCCAATAGCTGTGTACCGTCGCCATGTCACTAAGGGGAGTTAAGGCTAAGGCATCGTTGGCTTTTGGCTGAGATCAAAGAATTGGCGCAGCCCTTCTATTCTGTAGTCCTGGGTGAACCCTCCCGCTGACTAACCAAGATACAATCAAAGAATGCCGCCGCCACAGCCGCGCCGCGTGCCGGCAGCCGCGCCATTTACCGCTTTCCCTGCTGTTTTGTAACTTTTATCTATGTCCCCGTCATGTCTCCTGGGCAACGTGAAGTTTAAATTTAATATAATTTGATCAGTTATAATCAGTTTATCAAATAACTCTATCAAATCTGATTATATAGGATATGAGATGTAAAGTAGCCTCAATATTTACATTACTTCACGGCAGAAGATACACGTCATGTACACGCATTCATTATAATTTTCTAAGTGTACGTGTATAAAGTTAAAACCATTCAGAAAATTAAGTATGTTGTGCAGAATTAAATTTAACTAATTTCAAATTGTATTAATAAGAAGTGGCTATGTAAAAAATTAGTGAAAAAGATTTCCACTTCTCCCATTGATTAAAATGACAAACTCAGTGATTATGAAACTCAGTGTTACGTATGATTAATATAATTTGATAGAATAATGTAAGGTGTATATAATAAAACTATTTAATAAAAATATGAAATAGTGTTCGATAAAAAAGAAAAAAATGAACTTCAATCAATTCAATCTCCATATGAGTAAGCGAGTCGGGTAAGGACGGAGCAGTTGCAAGGAACGGTTCCACGACGATATAGTTTCCCTCTCCCTCGCGCCGAGTACCCTCTCTCTTCCTCCTATTGAAGTAGCCGATGGATTTCTCGTGCACCTCAGCCACATTGCCCAAGCTTTCTAGTTTTGCCACATGAGCGCCACTGGCCCGCGTCAAAAATGACTCACTAGAGCGAAGTTCTGCTGATATCCGATGGAGCGCAGCACGGTCGTTCCATCGACATCGGAAAGCACTGTGTGAGACATCTCCTTTGTATCCCTTTATCTATGACTTTAGTTAGATGTCGTTGTAAAAACATGGTTTTCTTCTTCTTCACTGAATCAGCCAATCAAAACCACGATAACGATCTGCTAACTTCCTATTCCGTTTCCCCTGATTTTCTGTCACGACGTATACACAACCAAAACGAGTTGGAATTAATTTGAGTGTGGGAAAATACCTAGAGTACGTTTGCCACTCCACTAGTGTAAGTTGTTTCGCGAAAAATTGTCCTGAGTGATTCGCGAAACAACTTGCACTAGTGGCAAATGTACTTAATCAATTTAATCTAAACAAATCGGTAAAGCCATTAAAATTTAAAGTCTAGCAAACAAAACAAAAAAACGAAAATATAAACAAAGCAGATGACGACGACGATCGATATATCGCATCGATATTTTTTAGTTTGTAGCACTTTTATCAGACAGCGCTACTGTCACCGGTCTGACACTTAAATGGAGCCAAGTGGTAAGCTTATTGGAGCGGGTTAGTTTGATGCACTTTATTCAGATGGCGTTGTAAAATCATGACTTTCTTCTTCTTCACTGATTCAGCTAATCAGAACGACGATAACGATCTGCTAACTTCCCGTTCCGTTTCCCATGATTTTTTCTATCACGACGCGACGTGTACACAACCATAACGAGTTGGAATTAATTTGAGTGTGGGAAAATACCTAAAGTACGTTTGCAGAAAGTTGTTCTAGTGTAAGTTGTTTCGCGAAATACTGTACTGCGTGATTCATGTTGTGCTTAAAGCTATTGATGGAAAATAAATACGTAGATGTTTACATAAAAGCACTTCATAAAAATTAACTAAGTTAATTTTTATTAAGTGCTTTTATGTAAAGATCTATGTATTTATTTTCTATCAATCGCTTTAAGCACAATAAGAATCACTCAGTACAGTATTTCGCGAAACAACTTGCACTAGCGGCAAACGCACTTAATCCAAACAAACCGGTAAAGTCATTAAAATTGAAAGTCTAGCAAATAAAACAAGAATACGAAAATATAAACAAAGCAGACGACGACGATCGATATGTCGCATCGACGACCATCGATATATCGCATCGATCTTTTTAGTTCGTTGCACTTTCATAGATAAAACAATGGATGT
Source organism: Flexamia atlantica (assembly GCA_035578135.1). NCBI lineage: Eukaryota > Metazoa > Arthropoda > Insecta > Hemiptera > Cicadellidae > Flexamia > Flexamia atlantica. The sequence continues at coordinate 21,314,313 of JAQJVK010000001.1, read as the reverse complement.
TTTTATCTATGGCACTTTATTCAGATATCGCTGCTGTTCCCTTACCACCGAGTTAACATGGGAGTGCCATCTCTTTACGAAGTTCATTATTACTCTATGCTACTGTTCCCCTACTACCGAGTTAACATTGAAGTGCCAACTCTTAACGGAAGTTCATTATTACTCTATGATATAGACAAGTCGTGAGTGATGTCATAGGGAGACCGGAAGTATGGTGCAACCTCCATTTGGGACCTTTTTCAAAACGGACAAATAATAAAAACTAATTTTTATTATGTACAAATAATAAAAACTAATTGCTAATACCTTAGACTAGGGAGAGAGAAGGGAGGGAGGGAGACTTTTATTGTCCCTATTCTAAGCCACAGTACCTAGAATATCTTTATACGGTAGATATCTTGCGCAGGTGAGAGTAAGAAAAAGATGTGACGTCATGGTAGTCTAACACTTGAAAGAAGGTTCAGCAAGTTCACGTGCAAATCTCGTGAAACTACGCCAAATCTCGTGAGATTTTTCATTACTAGAATGAAACATAGTATTAATTTGTTGACAAATAAATACTTAACCTTGAAATAAAAGGTGAGTTAGAAGCTTGAGAATCATGTTATAATAATAAATCAGCTTTCTGTGGTTGGTGCTATTTTGGCTTGCAGTGAGACTTGCTGGTGCGTCGACTTGCAAAAGAACTTGGCGCAATAATTAGTGTAAAAGTCATGTCGCTCTGGTGCGCACCACCGACCAGCAGAACGGTTGCTGATTGGCTGGTCTACTGCGCATATTGTTTATGATACTTACCGTATAGATGTTCAAGTTACTTTGGTCTAAGCTATTACGAACCAATAGAAAAAAATATAAGTGATTTTCAGTATTGCAACATATTAAAGTCAATATTAATTTGCCAACATCGTCTTGAAATTATAGATAGATAAAAGGATATTAAGTTCGCGAAACTTGTCGCCCTCGCCTCGCCATCGGACGACAACAGTTTCCCTCACTGAAAAAAAGTTGCACTTTAGTCCCTAAATGCACAAATAACTATTCTTGTGACCAATAATATTGATAAAATATAATCTATGTCAACAGTAAGTATGATGGCTATTAACTTCTACGACTCAACTCGACTTAAAAATCACTAATCGCACACCAAATATATATATATATATATATACAAATTTTTTTCCCCATATTATACATATAGTATATATCTCAATATGTTACTTATGTAATTTCTTCCCGTCCGTTGGTCACACTTGCTAAAGAAGCACTAAAAACCAAAAGCAATAAAACCAGTCACTGTCAAGTGTCAAAACTGTGCTCGCTGGTCAAAACAAACAACTTGTTGCGTTTCGTCGGCACGCTCGTCAACTTTGTTTTGTTTGATTTAGTTTGTAGTGGTAGTTATTCTTTTGGAAATACAGTATTTATGCATTTAGTTTAAGATTTATTGATCAATAGCCTTTATCGCATTTACAGGCGTTGAATTGACATTTTGTTATAGGGAAATAAAGCTTTAGACTGTTTAAGGGAAGCCGGAGTTGAGATTGAAAAAACTAAAAGATTCCAGTTTTTGTTGTAGTGTCCAAACTAAATTTGCTCTAATGAAGTTTATTATGTTGGAAGGATGATCAATTCCAGAAATAAGGTAATAGTTTAAGAAAAACTTGGCTTTGAAATTAAACTATAATAACTTTTTATTTATTTTAAAAAGCTTAGGCCTATCTGCTTGGAAAGAGCTTTTCCAATTTCAATATGATAGCCTATAAAGTTAGAATTAATTAGACTCTCACTTAGGGTGAAAACATAGTGGAGCGGCGAGGCTAGAGGGAAGCGGTGAGCGTAGCTGAGAGCTTTTTAAACCCCGATGGTAGCGGAGCTTCACATGCACATAGTAGAGTGGCGAGCGTAGCGTGGTGAGCCATTAGCTTCAGTATACATGATAATTATATCATGTATGCTTAATATCAGTATTTCTATCAGTATGCTTAATAATTATAATTAGTTCTGTCTTTTATAGACTACAAAATGTCGTCCGACAGTGTTGTATGTGACCTTATGTTAATGTAACCTTTTGTATGAGAGCGTTGCGCTTAAAATGATTGCCATGGGCAGTGTGAGAAATGATTTTGCAGTGCACTCGGTGAAGACGGAGGGGACATACTTTAGAGAATACCACACTACCTGTTCCCACATCTAATTGAAAATATCCAGATATGGTGTTTCCCCCTATAATACCTTTGAAAAGCTTTATGAGCGCCGGAAAAATTAGCTAAAACACGTTTGACCCTCATTTGAATAATTTTATACAGTAAAATGGTATATTTACTATGTAATTTCTTAATATTAGTGAATAACATCTACGCTACACTGACGACACTTGAAATCTTCCTTGCCACCGACACCTTTGCATTATCCTCAGTGTAATTCCACTGTACAGTTTTCCGTTTTTACCTTTCATAATGAGCCGAACTTTTAAGCTTTTTTTACTGATTAAAATGAAATAGCTCCTTTTTCTAAGATTAACTTTTATAATCAACTCGAAGTTCGTACAGACCAGTTTAAGGTCATTTAGGCTAATTTCCATAACGTTGATAAAATAAAACGTTCGGTTTTGCATAGTAAACACACTCCATATTGGTTCAACCAGCTAGGCTCGACCTAACCCTCGACGTAAAGAAATCGGGGTAGAATTAACGAGCGGAGAGGCTAGCGGGTCGACGCGGGAACCAGCGTCCATCCCCGCTCCACTATGTTTTAGCGCGTTTAACTACATGTATTGTTTTCAACCCGCTCAGCTACGCTCTCAGCTACACTCTAGCCTCGCCGCTCCACTATGTTTTTACCCTTACCTAGCAGGTACTCATAAAAGAATGTGGTAAGTTACAGCTGGGTTTGTGGAAATGCGGAGCAAAACTTTGATACCTGACACCATCATATTTAACAATGGTTAAAATTGATTTCTCAACTAAAATCAAGACCAAGATATAATTTATTTTTGTCACAGATAAAATAACCAAACAAACATATGCAACCCAAAATCATCTTAAACTGACTCATTATTGTAATGAAACATTAAAAAATCAACTCATCAACTAGGCCTATCCACCAGACCTAGTAACTTACGGAAGTAGGCCCTAGTCACTTTTCCATAATATTTCCCCAGAGTAATAAAATAATCAATTCAGTTGAGTTCGCTCAGCTATCAAAGTTCTGCCAAATACTGAATTAATGGGAACCAGACATGCACATTTACTGAATTGGGGCATGTACTTCCCGAGCAGCAGCCGGCTGGTGCAGCCCTACATAGTGCGCACACTCATTCAAATGGTTAGGGTCCAATAATAAATTTTTAGTCTTTACTTTTATATTTAAGACAAGTCCAATAGTTTTATTCTCATGAAGGAAATCATATTTTATTTGGTAGGCTACTTTTTTCCAGCAATCTTTTTGTGTTGGAATTATTTTTTTAACTTACATAGGCCTATTTCTATACCTGCTTCTTTATTTATGAAAATGAATAAAAACTAGATGAAAGTACTAAATTTGCATTGCATTGTGTTAATATGCGTACCTACTGTTTGATACTTGCCTAAAAACTGTAGTATATTTTTGTACTTTGTGGTTCGAAAAAACCCAAAGTAGGCTACCTAATGTTATTAATACCCCCGTTGCAGCAGTCCTGCATACTCAGCGAATTTCAAGTGCATAAATAAATAATTTAAATGAAGTCTCGCATCATTGGCTTTTCCAATTTAATCATATAGAGAAATGACCAGCTGTTTAAGTTTGAGTAAAAAATTTCATAAACATCATCAGTAAAAATCTGTATTCGATATAGTACATTTATTTGACATAGTTAGTTATCTGGCCTTTAAATAAGCCATATGTCTGTATACACCATATGGCTTTGAATGAAACATCAGCTCACATGTTTTAATGTAAACAAAGCAGACGCTTTAGATCCCAATGCTACTTAAATAATGGCAGTTATTTTATGTTATTTTTTGTTTTCTAGCAAACTTTAAGAAATTACAGTACTTTTCCTGAGTCCCTGATATTAAAACATTTAATTTGAGCCCTTTTCCCTCATCCTGTGACTTGCCTAATGCCCACAATTGCTATTCAAAAATAAATTATTCTCCATAAGATTAGTATGGAAAAATGCAGGTTTGCTGCCACAGAAATTTGAAAATGAGTTATCATAGGCTACAATCCAATATATCTAAACTATATCAAGCCACATAACATGTTTTATCAAGATATGTTGAGGAATAAGAAAGCTATCCAATTTTATTTACCTCTCATAAGGTTAACATTGGGAAAGAGAGTACACAGGTTTGCTGCCTCAGGAATTTGATGATTTGGGTATTTTAAACCATAATCAAGTAGATATTAATTGTATGAAGCCCCATGCCAGTTCTTATCAGGATATTTTGAGAAATGAGCAAACTACATAACTTTTTTTATTGCCCATAAGGTTAACATGGAGAATGAGTATGCAGGTTTGCTGCCATGAAAATGTAAAAATAGGGTATTTTCGGTCATAATCAAGTATATTTCAACTAGATGAAGCCACATATAAAGTTTTATCAAGATACTTTAAGAAATAAGGAAGATATAGAATTTTTTATTTCCTATAAGGATAACATGGGAAATGAGTATGCAGGTTTGCTGCCATAAAAATGGAAATATCGGGGATTTTAGACTAAAATGCATTAGATCTCATCTAAATGAGGCCACAAACCAAGTTTTATTAAGATATGTTGTGAAATTAGCGAGGTATAGAATTTTACTTATTTCCCATAAGGTTAACATAGGGACAACGTACTGTGTTTACCACTTTCAATAACTCGGTAACCAATGGACATAGAGCAATGATTCAAAATACTAAATTGTTTGTTTTTTCGAGCTGAATTCAATGGTGCCAAACAAAATTGGATTATTTTTATTTTTCTATGTGAAAAACCCAAAAAACCCATTTTTGGGGGGGTTTACCCCCCTTTACCCCCTCTTCCAGTAGTCCGATCGGGCTGGTTTTCGAACTCATCCGAATAATTACTACTTTACACACCTGTGCCAAATTTCATTCAGATCGGACCATTTTTGCGAGCGCTATCGTGCTTACAGACACATAGATATATATATATATATATAGATATATATATATATAGAAATTTGAACGAATGGTGTTTTTTGCTTCTGGGGGCCCCAAAACGAAAAGTTATCATGGTCTCAGGCTTAGGTCTTACCATGAGACCTACGGTAATAGCTTCTTCCCTATAGGGGAAATTCGCTAAAAACAATAACATGTTATGGGAACAACATTTAATTTATTTTATCCTTATTTTTATTTTTAATACTTAGTCTAGGCCTAGTATTATTGAGGGCCCCTCAATTTACACCTTGAGGGGCCCTCTATCATCAAGCAAGCCCCTGACACCCTCGGCGATCGCACACCAGCCTACCTGGCCAGACCGCCCCTGACTAAATGTGTCTTTTCAATTTAATAACAATTGATGAAGTTAAGACTTACGGTAAACTAAACCTCAAATCATCACCTTAAATATATTTTACAACCAAGAATTTGACTTTTGTTTTGAAAATAAGCTACATTAGACTCTCTCTTATCTGAACACCTTTTGATCAGACATCCATTGGTTTAACCGGACTACTTTTGATGGAAGTAACATCTTTTTAACCGGACTATTTTTATCATAACATTGGTTTGACCGGCCGTCATTGGCAGGAATTGAACAGTATTATATCGGCGATTCTTGAGGAAAAAATAGTTTGAACCAGTAATGACTTGTCTAAATACTATGCTCTGCTCAATTTGTGTGAAATAAATTAGTTTTTGAATGGTTGAGGAAGAGGATTGAGGTCTCGAAGAGTCCGGATAAACGGAAGCCTGGACACTGTACATAGCAACAGTGAACTGGCGGGGCTTGAGTCTAGGGAAGTAGATTTCCCCTCCTCCCCTATCCCTCAATGCGTCAAAATTCTTGCGCTGGTTGGGATTTTTGTGTGTGAACTGTAGTAATGTTTTTAACAGTGCAAGTGTTGGTGGTTTATAAAAATATTTTGTAAATACATTTGAAATGTTTTACAGTGTAGAGAAGAAGTTCCATCGTAAGACCTAAGCTTGAGACCATTAATCATCATGACTAAAAGTATGTGTTCAGTGAAATGGTGTTGAACTGGCAAAAAAATGATGCTTTGTTTACAGGTATGTCAAGCCGTAAAGACTTGTTAGAGCCTGCATTGTCAAAACTGAGCAAAGAAGAAAGGGCTAAGATTTTGGCTGTTGTCAATAAAGATGAAATCCTGCGAGTTCACCATGAGCTGCATATTATGTAAGTAAGCATTAAAGCAGATTCCTACTTGTTTTAATACCACCAAGCTTGCTTGAGACCGTTTACAACAGTCGTAAGCAGGTAAGAAGGAAGACTAGTTATTGTGATTGGTAACACCTCCAGTGTAAACAGACGAACGAGTCAAGTGGTGGACGAGTTGACTGGAAAACCAATTCTGAACTATGGGAAATCAGCTGATCCTAGCAACTCGGCCGAGTTGGCTCTGCCGAGTTACTCGACCAATGTAACCTGGCGTATACCTAGTCTTTAAATCTTGAAGGCTCTCATTAATGTTTTAAAATTCTATGATTTTGTTGGCTTGTAATAGCAATTTTTTTGTAACTACTAGATTTAACTACTGTTAATAAATCAAATTTTACTCTTCCATTAGAAAACTGTGACTGAAACTCTGAAGATATGTAAGACCTACAGGCATAAATCAAAGAATATCGATAGTAACAAAAATATTAAAAAGCCTATTGAACAAAAGCAGGCATGCTATCTGATGAAAGTCTCAAACAACATTGAAATCCTTAGTAGCGATGGGCAGGGAGCAAGCTGTGGGGAAGTCAGAATATGAACTCAAGGAAAATATGATGCCCTATCTACAATTACGCTCTAACACTTAGATTACAAATTCTTCCAAAACAACTAAACTTGGAAAACAATTTATACATTTTTTACAGTCAAGGTAGAGAGAACTTGAACAACGTATAGGTGCCGTTAAACAAAGTCAAGAGTAAAAATTGATGCTGTTGTGATGTCAAATGCCACACTTTTGTAAGTTGTTTAGTCAGCAATAAATTCAGTACTCAAAAAAGATGTGACAATTCTCTTGGCAGGAACCAAAGATAGTTTAAAAGGCGACCTAACTGGAATATAAAAGGATCTCAAATGAAAAACAAGAAATTAACTGCTAAGAAAGTTGTATTTTCAACAATCCCCATTCGATTTGACATATCTGCTTTCCATAAACTATAAGAGGAGTTGGTTGCTCACTTATGCAACTTACATGTGATTGATCTGGACTTTTTTTTAAATTACTTCCATTATACTTATCATGGCCAGTGCCGGCCTTAGCGAATGCGAGGCCCTGGGCAAGAAAACGTTTGAGACCCCCAACACCAATTTTATTCAATGCATTCTTAATTTTTAGACACATATCATATTTGATCACATGTAAATTACGTGTAAGAGTAGTCCAGTGATGGAAAACATCGTGGTCCTTGACATTTTCTGCCATAAGGCCAATGCACAAATTCTCAAAGGACACAACGCAATGTTAAAGCCTAACAGTTACGGAGTTTCTAGTTCCAAGAGTGAACATCACTACATTGTCTGCTTCAGTGCATCCATGTCTTAGTTTAGAGAAAAAAATCCCAATTTTTTAGACCGAAAATCTTTAAAATTTTTTGATAAATCTATCAAACTATGTTGAACACTATTAAATTGTGGCACTTATTATTTGGAAAATTTAAGTAGGAGGGTAGAGGAATTCACCATCATAAGCTGACAAATTTAGGTAGTCTCCTCACACCACAGTTCGGTGATTGTCGTGCAGCGCCAACGCTACTACTGTGAAACATTTTGTACCTAATTCGCCAGCAATAACCTTTCCGTATAGAACGGATGAAACTGAAGGATCATTATTTCATTGCTCCTTTCCCTCGGTACTTAGTGATTACTGTATTTACTTTGAATGCTTCCAGTTGTTCACAGATTATTTTCTATAGGTCTCGCACAAACCAGCATACACCAATCAAATAATTATCACCACTCGCACCAGTCGCACCCTTATCAAACCAACATATCAACCACTCGCACCCTTATCAAATAACCTAAAAGGTGAACATCGTATTTGGTTTACCGTTTTGCCGCCTTTTTAAATTGTAGTTTTAATATTATACATGTGTAATCATTCTCATGATTTTGTAAATATCTCTGTGATTTGTTTTGTAATTTTATTATTCGTTGTCACCTAAATTTTTAACAAAGGAAAACTCCTATCAGAAGCGCGAGGCCCTCCCAGGCGCGAGGCCCTGGGCGGCCGCCCCTGTTGCCCTCCCCTAAAGCCGGCACTGATCATGGCTTGCACTTAAACCATATCGGGGCGAGGAAGATTGGCATAGAATAAATGGTGGTTAAAAATATCCTTAACAAAAGTAATGAAAAAAGAAAGTGGAATGTTAATACTGTAAACATTTTACAGAAAAAGGACAAATTTAAGTCAAGTACAAGGATGATGACAAGGTGGCCTTTACTCTTATCATCCCAGCTGACAGACTGTTAATGGCTCATGACTGCAGGAGTTGCTGTCATATTTCGAGAGAAATGTGATAGACCTTATACTTCTGATTACATTTAAAGTTATTCCCCCTTCAGAGAATACGTGGAAGAGCTGCAGCTCTTATTTCTAAAACCTGATTTTTCATAAAACTTTAGAGGACTGTGATGTATCCTCTGTACAACTTGCTGATGCCTAAGAAGAAAGGCTTGAACATCTGATTTGTTTTCCTGTCAGTGCTGTTAAACAAAGGTTAGAACTGACCATTCCGAAGCTAACATTTTGTAACTTTCAACAGAGTACAGAAGCATCTGTAGAAATAGTGTCCTATTTTCAACAGTGAAAAAGGGTAATTTGAAATGGCATGAATTATCATGTTTTCTTAAACAACTAATTAATGATGTTTCCATTTCCATTCAACTCCAACCTAAGGTGTGTTACTCTTCCCCTATGGGTAGGGAATGTCAGGTTGTCACCACCATCACCTCTACCTCAACCAATAAGCTACCAGTCCCCATCGTTTGCCGAACAAAAGGCTGCCTCTCCAGACTGCAACCCCTGGGGAACACGATCAGGGAGTTACGGACATCAGTCACTTAGCTTCTCATCCATGAGAGATTTCCTACCCTTGTGTTTATCATAGCCAAATGCAAACAACAGTCGGAGGGATGAGAATTTGAGGGAAAAGCTCCCAGACTAATGGTGCTGTGTCTGGTGCAGAGTATAGTCCAAGCTCCAACAATAGGAGGTCTAGTGTAATTTAGAAAAAAAATCCAATGTAATCCTTCCTTTTTCCTCTTATCCATATACACAAAATTTCGCTCAACTAATTCATACATACCACAAAGTTAATTATTGTTCAGATGAGCTTGTCATATAATGCAGTAGCAGCACATCCAAAAGAACAGAATTCAGAACAGTACAAACTGATTCTTGTTTTCTCTTCACTCAGAATCAACTAGCCTAATGTTTTAAAAATATTTAAGAAAAATTTAGAACCTTGGAAAAATAAACCCTGATATTGTCATACTGGACATGATATGAAAAATTATGATAATTAAAAGGCTTAACATACAAAGTTATGAATTAATACCTCCAGCAGAGAAATCTCTTCCAAAGGTGGAGTTGCAATTGGGAACGGATAAACTGATGGAAGTTCTAAAATTTATGTCTGATATGATAGTCCAGGAGAAACTAATTTGAGTATTGTACTTGTAGATACTCAACTGAACCGACTAACCTAACCTATACACAGTTACAGGTGTATACAGGTCTCCTAAACCAATCTGTGAAGTATTTTTAGATACTTTACATGACATCCATACATGTTGATACAACATCAGGTCTGGCTATTTTTGTGGATTTTCCTCTCTGAAACTCATTTGTTAGGTAAAGCAGATGGTTTGCTCAAAAGAAGTAATTTGTTCCCAAACTAAACGTTCTATGTACTATTTTTTGAGCTGTTTTCAACCTTTTTTCTTAGATTGGTATAGATTAAATTATAGATTAGATTACCATGAAGACACCGACCACCAGTAAGGGGTACCTATTTTAAAGTGAATATGAGTGTAGGATGATTGTGGGGCGATCTTGTAGTCTTGTCACAGAATAGGGCCAACATTTTCATAATGTGATTTGACTAAAGGGTTTAAAATTTATTTTGAAAGTTGGACGCAAGAAAAGCCACATTTTAAAGGCACAGTTCGCGCATTATATCTCCGGCTATGGCCAAGTCAGCTGGTTGCAAGGCGCGGTGGGGAGAGGGGGTACTTTTCTGAAAACATTATTCAAGAGCCCTGCTTTTTGTCAAAAGTTGTGTCAACCATTATCACATGTTGAAAATATCATATGATATGGTTAGTAGCTTAGTAGCCATAGCCGGAGATATAATGTGTGAACTGTATTTTTATTTAGTTAGCTTATATATACAGTTAGTTCATTTATTCACAAACCTTCAAAGATTAAATATAATTTTCTCAGCACTTTAGTACCAATTCTATTTTTATATAGCGTTAGATAAGTTTTTATCACTGGGGGGGGGGTGTAGTGATATTCATTAACAAAGGCCCCAATACACGGCTGAAGACGTAATTTTATAAAATGAATTAGTAAATCTGATATATTTTCTAAATTACTTTGTAAATAGTTGAAATTTATTTTCAGAGTTTTCATGAACTGTCATAAATAAATAATTTTTGACCCGGAACAAGTGGAAATTGACGATGGTTTTGTCAAACTGAAAAATGTCAATGTATTCCTGTGACATTGTCCAAAAACATGTGAATTAAATTTTCATTAACGATGTTTTCTTTGAAAACCAAACAAAAAGTATCAAAATCAGAAAAATAAGTACAAAATATATACATAAAAAGCCTGAGGGGCCTGATAGAATTTTAAGGAAGTGAATACGTCCATTTCTTGTATCTACCTTTCTTCTACCTAGTTGAAGATCTACCTTTTTGTAATATTGCAGCTGGGTTTCAGAAACCACCTCTTCTTTACAATATTATATAGATTTAGGAGATAGATGAAATACATTTAGGCCTAATTTCACCAACCATCAGTTAAGGGTCGGTTAATAAACCGTTTGTTAAAGATAGGAAAATAGTATTGAACAGCTGATAAAATTAAACTAACCGAGCCTTAACGGTGGTTTAAAGTTTGGTGAAATCAGGCCTTAGTAAGCTGAAGTCTGGTTTCCCTAATGACCTGTACTCGTAGGAACTCACATTTGTGGAACCAGAACGATGCAAACCGCAGAGCGCCCCCATAATGATAGCGTTAGCTGCGCTGCCTAGCGTCTTTAAGTCTTGGTCTCACAGTTTTGAGCCCACTACAGTATACTGTACAGTAAAAAAAATGATTTTCATTGGTGACTGTCCATTGTATTTGGTGTGGAAACCAAGCTTAAGAATATACTATATAAGTTAGTAATAAGATTATAATTTTATCAAGAACATAAATAATTGTCAAAATCATTAGACTACAAGTTATTAATAGATACAAATGTAGAATACATTACTACCTATAATGAAAACCACTGTGATTCCTTGTTTTATTTCTCTTATTAAACCTTTAAAGAATGTTGAAATGTACTTATGTCAGTGTACTATTGTACTGTTTACATTAAACATTGAAAATATTAATTTCCCTTACTAATGTTGAAGATTCTTAAAAAAATTATCTGGAATTTGCTGAATAAGCAGGTTTGTTTCATCAGAGGTGCTGGGGAATTTTAGAAAATTTAAGACAAAGTAAACATATAAGAGGACAATGTACATAACTACGTAGTACATTTTTTGAACGGCGTCTTTTTGACAGCAGTAACCTAAAATTAAAATAAAAACAAGTGCTGTTAAAACATTTAGGTATAGACATAGCTATAAGCGTAAATTTGAATCAATGCTGTTTTTTGTGTCTGATGGGGACCTTGGAACAAAAAGTGAAGATAGTCTTAGCCACAAATTAAACCTTATACCACTCTGGAAAACAGCTCACTTTAAGAAACTTTTTCTAGGGGGCACTATCCAAAAAAACAGGCTATGCAATGCTTTCTCATTGTTTGTAAAAAAAAATTCTAAAACGAGTTTCTGTTTTCATGAAACTTATGCAGCGGCCACTATAACAGTCAAACTTGACTGTTGTCATGCCACAGATAACATTTGGTTAGCTCAGTTGGGCGGGGTAAAAATTCCTGAATATTGGCCAAGTAGTCACACTGACGATATTTCCTTATGAGGTATTTAAGGGCGCCACCTTGTTGAGGGTTCACAAAGAGGATGATGTAACAAGGAACCAATCCTTCCCAGCAGGTGTGACTTCTTTGGTAAACAGGGAGTAACAAAAAAAAACTACTATGTCAATAGGCCGCATTTACATAAAAATCTGAAAACCCTAACTAAAGTTCCAATCTTAACTAATCATTGATAGTTTATAATACTCTTAATCTATATCCTTAATCTTTCATTTATTTCAATACTCTTGGAAACCCCACAGAATATTTATAAGTCAAAGCAAAATCCAATCTCAGCAAAAGAATGCAAATTATGTGAGAGAAATTTACTTTAAATTATTAACTGAACTCAAAGCAATAATCAAGGAAGATAAGTTATCTCAAGTATTCATCATTTATTTATACACTGAATGAAGGCAGGACTACAAAAAAAATTAACTCAAGTGAGCTGAGATACAATATTTAATAAGTATTGGTACCACCAAAATTCCATAATGTTACAGTTTAACAAGGTACTCTTGCTTGAAACAAACCAGCTCAGAAATAAAATTAATTAATAATTGATAATTAATTAAACTCCGTGTAAGATATTTACTTTATCCTCAAAGTCAGGGCTTATGACTTCAAACACCTGATAATAAATTCAGACTTAATTCAGAAAATATTTCCTTATTATCTACTTCTCTTCAATATTTTACTAATAATTCGATACTCAAAATACCATAGATAAACATTGATCAAAAATACATTTCGACGGTGGCCACCGGAACATCTAGACAAAACATAACAAGGCACAATAATATCTACACAATATATCAAGATAAATTTTATAACAACTACAATTAACTTCCACTCTGGTCCGGTGCGCTGTGCTGCGGCGACAGTCCCAAGAATGTCCGGTATGTCTCACTCAGGATGAGGAAAATATATAAGTCACTCACCAGTAGTAGTCTTCTGACACGCGCCCGTCAAAAAAAATCTAGCGGAAATCCGGCCGGAATTGATTGAAAGGCGGTGCAGCAACGACCAGCGGCGCGACAGATAGGCAGGCGGTAGGCGGAAGTGGAACGCTCCAGCCGGCGTCAGGGACGTGGGCCTCCAGGTCCACACGTAGCCGCATCCAGATCGGTCAGTCCAGGGTAGCGGTGATCCCAGAGTGGTCGGGGGAAAATACCCTGTTCATACAAATTTACTATAGCCTACTGTTTTGTAATAGAATAATTCAGCCTAATATTCTAATATTTTATTAGTGACATTTACTATTATAAACTCTCATGTTCAAATTGCAATAATCACAGTTTGTCTAAGACTTTATACAAAATCACATATTATTTTAGTCAAAATCAGATGTTTTAAGGTATAGTCAAAGTTACAGTAATTTGACTCAAAGTCTATTTAGTTTATTTAGCTCTCAGAGGGATTTAATTTAAATTAATGTACAATCCCAAAAGTTACTGCAAGTTAAAGTACCGTAACCGAAACAATAATTTGTATTTGAAGCCATAACAAAAATTACATTTATACAACACAGCACAATTATTTGATAAAACAAATTACAAGCTTCAAGAACGTGTAAATATAACCTTTTCAAAATGGAACGCATTTATGCATGGATAAATTTGGCTATCACTAGCTTTGATTTAATTCAAAATATCTTCAAAGGCAAAAAAAAACTTTCCCAAAGAACTGATTATCATCTGAGCTTTAAATAAACACAGGAAACGGACAGTACAATAGTAAATATTCTCTTAGTCATTCTTACTTCTACAAATAATATTTAAACACAAAGGAATAATTATCAGAACATATTGCCGTTATCAATAAAATATGGGCCTTTTACAATTTCTTTGTCAACAATTTTCAACCTTGATGTTAGATCACAACATTACTACAGTTACTCATTATTATCACATTTAAATTTAATTGGTAAAATAATGTTTTCTTTTGTCTAAACTTTACTTTTTAAGACCACTGTACTGAGTCTGTATTAATTTTATCCTCGGCATTAACTGCATATTAAATATTTAACAAGTATGACAACAATAAAGTACGAAAAATATTTTACTATATTCATTAAGTTTTTATTTTCTTAGATCAACATATTATTTTTTTTACGACGAAAGCATAAAACATATAATGGCCGTGAACAAATTATTGAACTAACATTTGGTACATCTACATGAATAATCTACATGAATGATTTTGCATAGACATGAAAGACTTTACATAACGACATAAATTGGAATTATAAAAAAAATCAGGACATTATTATAAAGCTCAAGAAATACACCATTATTTATAGCCTACTTTTTGACACAATCGAGTTTAATAATTTACAATATTTTTTTTTGACAATTTATTTTTAAACATTCTACTGGACAGGTTTTAACAACGGCCGATCAACATATTCGGTTCTGAAATATGTTTTGAGGTATTATTTATTGAAGTCATTTATATGAATTAAATGAATAATTTAACTAGCACAACATTTTAGAAAATATCCTCCCTGCTTACCTCAGTAATTTTCAATTTGAAGAAACTTTAGATCCACCGACGAGGTGATGAGGGTCTTGACTCTTCAAGGTCCTGGCCTGAACTACCCAGTGTCATTCCACAATGCCCGATTCTCAATTGTCGTGGAAGCTTCTAAGGAATGCAGCGTGCACGGACAATACGCTAGCCAACATGATTTGGCGTTCACCTTTGGATTGGAAAGTTCGGCCGAGACTTAGGCTTCGCGGCATTTATTTAACTCCTGTAGGGCGAGGGCAGGCAAAAGCACAACATCACCGTCTAGAATTTGCCCAACATTGAAGGCGCGCTACTTCAACTGGTTAAATCCATTAATGAGGTGATCAGTCTCATTCTATTTGGCATACGTGGTAAACGGTAAACGTTACAAATACCCCCCTGCCAAAAGAAAATTTCCTCAAATTTTCTTCAATTTCCAAGGTTCACATTCTTCTCTAAATGTATGCCTTTAAGTCTGACACATGCCAGTTGCCAATTCCTTTGCCATCAAGATCTTTCAAGGCATAAATCAATGGGGATACCCTTTTTGCAACAACATACGGTCCTGCATATCTAGGTGCAAGCTTAGAAGAGAAGTAGTTGGCCGCATTGGATTGTGAAAAGTCTTTCTTCCATACAAGGCTTCCTTCCTTGAACTCTTGAGTTCGTCTTCGAAGATTGTAGTGTCGTGCATTCCTTTGATGAGCTTCCTTGAGAAGTTCATGGACCTCTTGATGTACTTGTCTCATCTCTTGCAGATACTCGCCATATGGTTTGCAGTCTTCTACTTCAGGGACTGTATCTCTGTTTTGAAGAAGGCTAAATCCTGCACCAGAAATAGGAAGTTCTCTGCCAAAGTTGAGAAAGTTTGGAGAATAGCCGGTAGCTTCGTGGACCGATGACCTCAGTGCAAATCCCAGTTGAGCTATTTGACTATCCCAGTTCCTGTGGTTATTTCCTACATACGCCCGTATCATAGTTATGATGTTCTTGTTTACCCTCTCTGTCGGGTTAGCTTGGGGATGCCGACTTGCATTGAGCAAGAGTTTCACTTTGTAGCGCTCTGCCAGTTTCTTGACAGGGTTACCAATGAATTCAGATCCGTTGTCACAAATCAAGTAAGTTGGGACTCCATAAACCATGAATACCTCTTCTTCCAAAAATTTTGACACGGAAACAGCTGTTGCTGCTCTTAAAGGCTTGAGTAAGACAAATTTGGTGAAGGTGTCCGTGACGACTAGAAGATACTTGTTTGATTTCACTGATCGCGGGAAAGGTCCCATCAAATCCGCCGATATCATTTTCCAAGGTGAATCAACTCCACGGTAATCTCCCATCATGCCTGCAGGCTTTTGCTGATCATATTTGATACTCTGACAAACTCTACATTTGGCAACGTAGGAAGCCACATCCTTTCGCATCTTCGGCCAGTAGTAATTTAGTTGCATCCTTCTATAGGTCTTCAACACTCCTTGATGTCCAGAGGTAGGTGCATCATGGCATTCTTGTAAAGCTTGTTGTCGGAAATCTTTTGGCAAGACCAACTTCCACTCCGAATCTCCGGTCGGAAGGGGCAAAACATCAGATACTTTCTTCCAAAGTGAGTTATCTTTAATTCGCCACTGGCTGTAGGTTTGAGGCTTCTCCTCAACACATTTCATCATTTTTAGATACCATTTATTCTTAATTTCGCCAGTGAGTGCCAGGTCGCATTGAATGGGCGTCGCATCATCGGGCGGGACAGATCGAGACAGAAGATCGGGGACAACATTTTCCTTCCCTTTTCTATGAACAAGCTGGTAGTCATACGGCTGCAAACGAAAAGCCCACCTAGCTAAACGACCTTGGGGATCCTTTAAGTTGTTTAACCATAACAAACTGTAATGGTCCGTGATCACTGTAAATTTAGTTCCTTCGATGTATGGTCGAAATCTTTCAATGGCCCAAATAACCGCTAAACACTCGCGCTCTGTTGCGGAGTAGTTTTGTTCTTGTCTTGTCAGGGTCCTACTGCCGTATGCTATGACAACTTCTCCTTGTGGCGACTGCTGGCTAAGTACGGTGCCTAACCCAACACCTGACGCATCACATGAGATGATGAATGGTTTTGTGAAGTCGGGGCATGACAATATTGGAGCAGTAACTAGGCATGATTTAATGTCATTAAATGCCTCCTGAGCCTCGTTGGTCCAAACGAATTGTTTCTTCTTTTTCAGTAGTGAGGTTAGGGGATACATCCTGGTCGCAAAATTGGGTATAAAACGCCTATACCAAGACGCGGTCCCACAAAATTGTCTCACCTCCTTTTGACTTCTGGGAACTGGAACATCGACTATGGCCTTCACCTTCTCAGGATCGACCCTAAGTCCTTTCTCACTGACAACATACCCTAGGTAGCGAAGCTCTGGTCTGCAAAACTGACACTTTTCTTTGTTTAGGGTCAGCTTGGCTTCTCTAATTCTGCGGAAAATCTCTGAGAGGACCTCTAAGTGTTTGTCAAAAGTTTGAGTTACTACAATTATATCATCTAGGTAAACGAAAACATGAGGTTCAAGGGCTGGGCCAAGGACATTATCGACAAATCGCTGCCATGTCGCAGGCGCATTGCTCAAGCCGAACGGCATTGTCACAAAGTGGAATAATCCACGCCCTGGGATGGTAAAAGCTGTCTTTTCTTTGCTGGCAGGGTCTAGGGGTATCTGCCAATAGGCACTCTTTATGTCCAGACTCGAGAGATATCTAGCATCACGAAGGCGGTCAAGTATCGTGGTGACATGTGGTAAGGGATAGGCATCCTTCTTAGATAACATATTTACTTTTCGGAAGTCAACGCAAAATCTATGAGATCCATCAGGTTTGTCTAAAAGTAATATGGGAGAAGACCACTCGCTGTGGGACGGTTCAACAACTCCAAGTTCAAGCATCCTATCAAGCTCTTCATTGACAAGTTTTTGTCGGGCAGGTGAGATTGGATAATAGCGTTGTTTAACTGCAGGGGCATCGCCAGTGTCTATCACGTGTTTAACTTTGTCAGTGCGGCCTAGAATTGAAGATTCTCCTCTGAAATAATTTTCAACTAGTTCATTAAGCCTTTTCCTTTCCTCAAAAGTCAAGTTTTCTTCTGCTTTAATGCCCTCAATCGTAAGGCAAAAGTTTAAGTTGAATTTCTTAGCAAAGTCCCATTGACGGTTATGAACGTCAGCCACAATATTCATAATGTCCCAAAAATCTATACCAAGGATTAAGTTTTGTTGAAGCGTTGGAACTACAAGGATGGGTAAGTCTTCAGTTTTTCCTTTAAGGGTGATAGGTACATTAACATGACCTATTACTTGATGTCTTTTTGCGTCGGCAGTCTCTACATATTTTCCAGTGTCTCGATGTAAGAAGGCAGGAAACTCCTGTAAAATCCATAGCCCCTCCTTTCCAATCAGTGTTTGAGATGCTCCACTGTCTAACAAGGCTTTAACTTCTTTTCCGAAAATCCGAACAGTCAGATAAGGTCTAGGGTCATTATCACACTTTTCCAAAAGATAAGATACAACAGTTCTGTTTTCACTCGGGGTTTCATCGGCAATTGGTAACTGTAAATCACTATTATCCTGGGAGTCAACCGTATTCATGAAGTTGGCTCCCGGCCCTGCACGTTTTTTGACATGCACTTCGGACAATTGACTTTGACAATATCAGGATGGCCACAACCAAAGCAAAAACGTTTCCGGTCCTGAGAACATTGTGAGAACCTATGCCCATTTATACCACAATTCCAACATTTAATGGTTGAGTTCGAACGACCCGAAGTTCCAGGCCTCATAGCTGCTACTTGAGGAGTTTTCCGCCGGGGTGATGCTCCCCAGGCCAAATCTGGTTCAAGAGTTGGTACATTTCTTGAAGATGAATTTTGGTAAGCGGAGCGAAGTTTTCCTAATTCAGCTTTACGTCCCATTTCTCTGAGCTCTTCCATATCTTTTATGTTAAACATACATAACTTTTCTTGGAGGTATGGGTTTAAATTTTTAAGAGTCTGTTGGAGTTTAATACCTTCGGGAATTTTCTCGGCCATCCGACCATACAGCCCACTCATTGCTGCTAAGTACATATCTATAGGTTCATTATCACCCTGAGTACGGTGCATAATTTCTTGAAGAAGCATGTAATCATAGTCGGGACTTTGAAAAACAGTTTTCATTTCTAGACACAGCTCAGGCCACGTTTTGACTCGGTTTATGGTGGATCGGTACCAGATTAAAGCAGGACCACAGAATAAATCTACTGCTGATTCGAATAATTCCTTTTCACTGAGGCCTCTGGCTCTCCTTAGTTCTTCTACGCGCTCTAAGAATGCTCCCACGCTCTGTCCGGGCTCGTTACTAAAACGAAGTCCCCACTTATACACGGGGATCGATTTGGGCCTATTATTTTCTGAAGAAGCTGCCTTTAACTTCCCAAGGGCTTGTTGTTGGTTGTCATACGCTGGTTGCGACACGTTGTAATTCAATGTCGAACGGTAGTTCGTTCTTGGTGGTTCAATGTTTTCTTGTTCTACCATCCTGGTTACAGGAGCTCCAGAAGTGCCGGTGATATTGCTGGTTGCGAGAAGTACTTCCGTTCTTATCTTCTTTTCAACTGGATGGGCATCTTCTTCTTTCTTATTCTTTTCATTTTCGCTTTGTTGTTCCTTATCTTGAAATTCTTCCCCTTTTTTGGTAACCTCATCTATTAATATCTTAGTTTTCTCGGCTAAGGTATTCCTTCTCTCTTCAAACTCTTCCATATCTGTTTCGCTAATTGGGATTCTAACGAGCCGCATATATAAATGTCCCAATCTACTAAGTAGTCTTTGACCTTCTGAATCCTTACCTTTTCCTTGATAGACCGTAATCAATGATGACAACTCCACCCACTTTTCTTCACACTCTTCAAGTTCTGTTTCAGGGTCCAGCTTAGATACAACATCCTCCTCAATATCAACATTGGAAGAAAAACACTGATTCAATTTTTTTCTCAATTCATTCGCGATTCCTTCTATAGGCTGACCTCTTATTTTGAGTTCATACTCTAGTTCAGATTTTCTCAAATGGTGAGAACTAGTTATTTTTGCCATGATGTACGACCGTAATATACCAAACAACTATCAAAGTTTCCACAAAGTTCAATAAATCTTCTCAATAATTAGACAAATTCAAAATTCATATCAAAATGTAATGTTCAAGATATATGGCAAAGGACAAATTCACAATAGACATCAATAAATAAACTTCACAATAGACAGCAATAAACAAATCAATATAGACAACAATAAACAAATTCACAGTAGACAACAGTAAGCAAATTAACCACACATGGGCCTTTTAAAATCCAGGATTAATTCATACACCTGAAAATTCTGTACATATTTCAAATAGTCGTCTAATTTTAGGAATATATATTAATTAATTTTTTTTCAGCAGCACTAAGTGTCATAGGCCCCACGTTGCGAGCGCCATTTATAACAGTCAAACTTGACTGTTGTCATGCCACAGATAACATTTGGTTAGCTCAGTTGGGCGGGGTAAAAATTCCTGAATATTGGCCAAGTAGTCACACTGACGATATTTCCTTATGAGGTATTTAAGGGCGCCACCTTGTTGAGGGTTCACAAAGAGGATGATGTAACAAGGAACCAATCCTTCCCAGCAGGTGTGACTTCTTTGGTAAACAGGGAGTAACAAAAAAAAACTACTATGTCAATAGGCCGCATTTACATAAAAATCTGAAAACCCTAACTAAAGTTCCAATCTTAACTAATCATTGATAGTTTATAATACTCTTAATCTATATCCTTAATCTTTCATTTATTTCAATACTCTTGGAAACCCCACAGAATATTTATAAGTCAAAGCAAAATCCAATCTCAGCAAAAGAATGCAAATTATGTGAGAGAAATTTACTTTAAATTATTAACTGAACTCAAAGCAATAATCAAGGAAGATAAGTTATCTCAAGTATTCATCATTTATTTATACACTGAATGAAGGCAGGACTACAAAAAAAATTAACTCAAGTGAGCTGAGATACAATATTTATTAAGTATTGGTACCACCAAAATTCCATAATGTTACAGTTTAACAAGGTACTCTTGCTTGAAACAAACCAGCTCAGAAATAAAATTAATTAATAATTGATAATTAATTAAACTCCGTGTAAGATATTTACTTTATCCTCAAAGTCAGGGCTTATGACTTCAAACACCTGATAATAAATTCAGACTTAATTCAGAAAATATTTCCTTATTATCTACTTCTCTTCAATATTTTACTAATAATTCGATACTCAAAATACCATAGATAAACATTGATCAAAAATACATTTCGACGGTGGCCACCGGAACATCTAGACAAAACATAACAAGGCACAATAATATCTACACAATATATCAAGATAAATTTTATAACAACTACAATTAACTTCCACTCTGGTCCGGTGCGCTGTGCTGCGGCGACAGTCCCAAGAATGTCCGGTATGTCTCACTCAGGATGAGGAAAATATATAAGTCACTCACCAGTAGTAGTCTTCTGACACGCGCCCGTCAAAAAAAATCTAGCGGAAATCCGGCCGGAATTGATTGAAAGGCGGTGCAGCAACGACCAGCGGCGCGACAGATAGGCAGGCGGTAGGCGGAAGTGGAACGCTCCAGCCGGCGTCAGGGACGTGGGCCTCCAGGTCCACACGTAGCCGCATCCAGATCGGTCAGTCCAGGGTAGCGGTGATCCCAGAGTGGTCGGGGGAAAATACCCTGTTCATACAAATTTACTATAGCCTACTGTTTTGTAATAGAATAATTCAGCCTAATATTCTAATATTTTATTAGTGACATTTACTATTATAAACTCTCATGTTCAAATTGCAATAATCACAGTTTGTCTAAGACTTTATACAAAATCACATATTATTTTAGTCAAAATCAGATGTTTTAAGGTATAGTCAAAGTTACAGTAATTTGACTCAAAGTCTATTTAGTTTATTTAGCTCTCAGAGGGATTTAATTTAAATTAATGTACAATCCCAAAAGTTACTGCAAGTTAAAGTACCGTAACCGAAACAATAATTTGTATTTGAAGCCATAACAAAAATTACATTTATACAACACAGCACAATTATTTGATAAAACAAATTACAAGCTTCAAGAACGTGTAAATATAACCTTTTCAAAATGGAACGCATTTATGCATGGATAAATTTGGCTATCACTAGCTTTGATTTAATTCAAAATATCTTCAAAGGCAAAAAAAAAACTTTCCCAAAGAACTGATTATCATCTGAGCTTTAAATAAACACAGGAAACGGACAGTACAATAGTAAATATTCTCTTAGTCATTCTTACTTCTACAAATAATATTTAAACACAAAGGAATAATTATCAGAACATATTGCCGTTATCAATAAAATATGGGCCTTTTACAATTTCTTTGTCAACAATTTTCAACCTTGATGTTAGATCACAACATTACTACAGTTACTCATTATTATCACATTTAAATTTAATTGGTAAAATAATGTTTTCTTTTGTCTAAACTTTACTTTTTAAGACCACTGTACTGAGTCTGTATTAATTTTATCCTCGGCATTAACTGCATATTAAATATTTAACAAGTATGACAACAATAAAGTACGAAAAATATTTTACTATATTCATTAAGTTTTTATTTTCTTAGATCAACATATTATTTTTTTTTACGACGAAAGCATAAAACATATAATGGCCGTGAACAAATTATTGAACTAACATTTGGTACATCTACATGAATAATCTACATGAATGATTTTGCATAGACATGAAAGACTTTACATAACGACATAAATTGGAATTATAAAAAAAATCAGGACATTATTATAAAGCTCAAGAAATACACCATTATTTATAGCCTACTTTTTGACACAATCGAGTTTAATAATTTACAATATTTTTTTTTGACAATTTATTTTTAAACATTCTACTGGACAGGTTTTAACAACGGCCGATCAACATATTCGGTTCTGAAATATGTTTTGAGGTATTATTTATTGAAGTCATTTATATGAATTAAATGAATAATTTAACTAGCACAACATTTTAGAAAATATCCTCCCTGCTTACCTCAGTAATTTTCAATTTGAAGAAACTTTAGATCCACCGACGAGGTGATGAGGGTCTTGACTCTTCAAGGTCCTGGCCTGAACTACCCAGTGTCATTCCACAATGCCCGATTCTCAATTGTCGTGGAAGCTTCTAAGGAATGCAGCGTGCACGGACAATACGCTAGCCAACATGATTTGGCGTTCACCTTTGGATTGGAAAGTTCGGCCGAGACTTAGGCTTCGCGGCATTTATTTAACTCCTGTAGGGCGAGGGCAGGCAAAAGCACAACATCACCGTCTAGAATTTGCCCAACATTGAAGGCGCGCTACTTCAACTGGTTAAATCCATTAATGAGGTGATCAGTCTCATTCTATTTGGCATACGTGGTAAACGGTAAACGTTACAAATACCCCCCTGCCAAAAGAAAATTTCCTCAAATTTTCTTCAATTTCCAAGGTTCACATTCTTCTCTAAATGTATGCCTTTAAGTCTGACACATGCCAGTTGCCAATTCCTTTGCCATCAAGATCTTTCAAGGCAAAAATCAATGGGGATACCCTTTTTGCAACAACATACGGTCCTGCATATCTAGGTGCAAGCTTAGAAGAGAAGTAGTTGGCCGCATTGGATTGTGAAAAGTCTTTCTTCCATACAAGGCTTCCTTCCTTGAACTCTTGAGTTCGTCTTCGAAGATTGTAGTGTCGTGCATTCCTTTGATGAGCTTCCTTGAGAAGTTCATGGACCTCTTGATGTACTTGTCTCATCTCTTGCAGATACTCGCCATATGGTTTGCAGTCTTCTACTTCAGGGACTGTATCTCTGTTTTGAAGAAGGCTAAATCCTGCACCAGAAATAGGAAGTTCTCTGCCAAAGTTGAGAAAGTTTGGAGAATAGCCGGTAGCTTCGTGGACCGATGACCTCAGTGCAAATCCCAGTTGAGCTATTTGACTATCCCAGTTCCTGTGGTTATTTCCTACATACGCCCGTATCATAGTTATGATGTTCTTGTTTACCCTCTCTGTCGGGTTAGCTTGGGGATGCCGACTTGCATTGAGCAAGAGTTTCACTTTGTAGCGCTCTGCCAGTTTCTTGACAGGGTTACCAATGAATTCAGATCCGTTGTCACAAATCAAGTAAGTTGGGACTCCATAAACCATGAATACCTCTTCTTCCAAAAATTTTGACACGGAAACAGCTGTTGCTGCTCTTAAAGGCTTGAGTAAGACAAATTTGGTGAAGGTGTCCGTGACGACTAGAAGATACTTGTTTGATTTCACTGATCGCGGGAAAGGTCCCATCAAATCCGCCGATATCATTTTCCAAGGTGAATCAACTCCACGGTAATCTCCCATCATGCCTGCAGGCTTTTGCTGATCATATTTGATACTCTGACAAACTCTACATTTGGCAACGTAGGAAGCCACATCCTTTCGCATCTTCGGCCAGTAGTAATTTAGTTGCATCCTTCTATAGGTCTTCAACACTCCTTGATGTCCAGAGGTAGGTGCATCATGGCATTCTTGTAAAGCTTGTTGTCGGAAATCTTTTGGCAAGACCAACTTCCACTCCGAATCTCCGGTCGGAAGGGGCAAAACATCAGATACTTTCTTCCAAAGTGAGTTATCTTTAATTCGCCACTGGCTGTAGGTTTGAGGCTTCTCCTCAACACATTTCATCATTTTTAGATACCATTTATCCTTAATTTCGCCAGTGAGTGCCAGGTCGCATTGAATGGGCGTCGCATCATCGGGCGGGACAGATCGAGACAGAAGATCGGGGACAACATTTTCCTTCCCTTTTCTATGAACAAGCTGGTAGTCATACGGCTGCAAACGAAAAGCCCACCTAGCTAAACGACCTTGGGGATCCTTTAAGTTGTTTAACCATAACAAACTGTAATGGTCCGGGATCACTGTAAATTTAGTTCCTTCGATGTATGGTCGAAATCTTTCAATGGCCCAAATAACCGCTAAACACTCGCGCTCTGTTGCGGAGTAGTTTTGTTCTTGTCTTGTCAGGGTCCTACTGCCGTATGCTATGACAACTTCTCCTTGTGGCGACTGCTGGCTAAGTACGGTGCCTAACCCAACACCTGACGCATCACATGAGATGATGAATGGTTTTGTGAAGTCGGGGCATGACAATATTGGAGCAGTAACTAGGCATGATTTAATGTCATTAAATGCCTCCTGAGCCTCGTTGGTCCAAACGAATTGTTTCTTCTTTTTCAGTAGTGAGGTTAGGGGATACATCCTGGTCGCAAAATTGGGTATAAAACGCCTATACCAAGACGCGGTCCCACAAAATTGTCTCACCTCCTTTTGACTTCTGGGAACTGGAACATCGACTATGGCCTTCACCTTCTCAGGATCGACCCTAAGTCCTTTCTCACTGACAACATACCCTAGGTAGCGAAGCTCTGGTCTGCAAAACTGACACTTTTCTTTGTTTAGGGTCAGCTTGGCTTCTCTAATTCTGCGGAAAATCTCTGAGAGGACCTCTAAGTGTTTGTCAAAAGTTTGAGTTACTACAATTATATCATCTAGGTAAACGAAAACATGAGGTTCAAGGGCTGGGCCAAGGACATTATCGACAAATCGCTGCCATGTCGCAGGCGCATTGCTCAAGCCGAACGGCATTGTCACAAAGTGGAATAATCCACGCCCTGGGATGGTAAAAGCTGTCTTTTCTTTGCTGGCAGGGTCTAGGGGTATCTGCCAATAGGCACTCTTTATGTCCAGACTCGAGAGATATCTAGCATCACGAAGGCGGTCAAGTATCGTGGTGACATGTGGTAAGGGATAGGCATCCTTCTTAGATAACATATTTACTTTTCGGAAGTCAACGCAAAATCTATGAGATCCATCAGGTTTGTCTAAAAGTAATATGGGAGAAGACCACTCGCTATGGGACGGTTCAACAACTCCAAGTTCAAGCATCCTATCAAGCTCTTCATTGACAAGTTTTTGTCGGGCAGGTGAGATTGGATAATAGCGTTGTTTAACTGCAGGGGCATCGCCAGTGTCTATCACGTGTTTAACTTTGTCAGTGCGGCCTAGAATTGAAGATTCTCCTCTGAAATAATTTTCAACTAGTTCATTAAGCCTTTTCCTTTCCTCAAAAGTCAAGTTTTCTTCTGCTTTAATGCCCTCAATCGTAAGGCAAAAGTTTAAGTTGAATTTCTTAGCAAAGTCCCATTGACGGTTATGAACGTCAGCCACAATATTCATAATGTCCCAAAAATCTATACCAAGGATTAAGTTTTGTTGAAGCGTTGGAACTACAAGGATGGGTAAGTCTTCAGTTTTTCCTTTAAGGGTGATAGGTACATTAACATGACCTATTACTTGATGTCTTTTTGCGTCGGCAGTCTCTACATATTTTCCAGTGTCTCGATGTAAGAAGGCAGGAAACTCCTGTAAAATCCATAGCCCCTCCTTTCCAATCAGTGTTTGAGATGCTCCACTGTCTAACAAGGCTTTAACTTCTTTTCCGAAAATCCGAACAGTCAGATAAGGTCTAGGGTCATTATCACACTTTTCCAAAAGATAAGATACAACAGTTCTGTTTTCACTCGGGGTTTCATCGGCAATTGGTAACTGTAAATCACTATTATCCTGGGAGTCAACCGTATTCATGAAGTTGGCTCCCGGCCCTGCACGTTTTTTGACATGCACTTCGGACAATTGACTTTGACAATATCAGGATGGCCACAACCAAAGCAAAAACGTTTCCGGTCCTGAGAACATTGTGAGAACCTATGCCCATTTATACCACAATTCCAACATTTAATGGTTGAGTTCGAACGACCCGAAGTTCCAGGCCTCATAGCTGCTACTTGAGGAGTTTTCCGCCGGGGTGATGCTCCCCAGGCCAAATCTGGTTCAAGAGTTGGTACATTTCTTGAAGATGAATTTTGGTAAGCGGAGCGAAGTTTTCCTAATTCAGCTTTACGTCCCATTTCTCTGAGCTCTTCCATATCTTTTATGTTAAACATACATAACTTTTCTTGGAGGTATGGGTTTAAATTTTTAAGAGTCTGTTGGAGTTTAATACCTTCGGGAATTTTCTCGGCCATCCGACCATACAGCCCACTCATTGCTGCTAAGTACATATCTATAGGTTCATTATCACCCTGAGTACGGTGCATAATTTCTTGAAGAAGCATGTAATCATAGTCGGGACTTTGAAAAACAGTTTTCATTTCTAGACACAGCTCAGGCCACGTTTTGACTCGGTTTATGGTGGATCGGTACCAGATTAAAGCAGGACCACAGAATAAATCTACTGCTGATTCGAATAATTCCTTTTCACTGAGGCCTCTGGCTCTCCTTAGTTCTTCTACGTGCTCTAAGAATGCTCCCACGCTCTGTCCGGGCTCGTTACTAAAACGAAGTCCCCACTTATACACGGGGATCGATTTGGGCCTATTATTTTCTGAAGAAGCTGCCTTTAACTTCCCAAGGGCTTGTTGTTGGTTGTCATACGCTGGTTGCGACACGTTGTAATTCAATGTCGAACGGTAGTTCGTTCTTGGTGGTTCAATGTTTTCTTGTTCTACCATCCTGGTTACAGGAGCTCCAGAAGTGCCGGTGATATTGCTGGTTGCGAGAAGTACTTCCGTTCTTATCTTCTTTTCAACTGGATGGGCATCTTCTTCTTTCTTATTCTTTTCATTTTCGCTTTGTTGTTCCTTATCTTGAAATTCTTCCCCTTTTTTGGTAACCTCATCTATTAATATCTTAGTTTTCTCGGCTAAGGTATTCCTTCTCTCTTCAAACTCTTCCATATCTGTTTCGCTAATTGGGATTCTAACGAGCCGCATATATAAATGTCCCAATCTACTAAGTAGTCTTTGACCTTCTGAATCCTTACCTTTTCCTTGATAGACCGTAATCAATGATGACAACTCCACCCACTTTTCTTCACACTCTTCAAGTTCTGTTTCAGGGTCCAGCTTAGATACAACATCCTCCTCAATATCAACATTGGAAGAAAAACACTGATTCAATTTTTTTCTCAATTCATTCGCGATTCCTTCTATAGGCTGACCTCTTATTTTGAGTTCATACTCTAGTTCAGATTTTCTCAAATGGTGAGAACTAGTTATTTTTGCCATGATGTACGACCGTAATATACCAAACAACTATCAAAGTTTCCACAAAGTTCAATAAATCTTCTCAATAATTAGACAAATTCAAAATTCATATCAAAATGTAATGTTCAAGATATATGGCAAAGGACAAATTCACAATAGACATCAATAAATAAACTTCACAATAGACAGCAATAAACAAATCAATATAGACAACAATAAACAAATTCACAGTAGACAACAGTAAGCAAATTAACCACACATGGGCCTTTTAAAATCCAGGATTAATTCATACACCTGAAAATTCTGTACATATTTCAAATAGTCGTCTAATTTTAGGAATATATATTAATTAATTTTTTTCAGCAGCACTAAGTGTCATAGGCCCCACGTTGCGAGCGCCATTTATAACAGTCAAACTTGACTGTTGTCATGCCACAGATAACATTTGGTTAGCTCAGTTGGGCGGGGTAAAAATTCCTGAATATTGGCCAAGTAGTCACACTGACGATATTTCCTTATGAGGTATTTAAGGGCGCCACCTTGTTGAGGGTTCACAAAGAGGATGATGTAACAAGGAACCAATCCTTCCCAGCAGGTGTGACTTCTTTGGTAAACAGGGAGTAACAAAAAAAAACTACTATGTCAATAGGCCGCATTTACATAAAAATCTGAAAACCCTAACTAAAGTTCCAATCTTAACTAATCATTGATAGTTTATAATACTCTTAATCTATATCCTTAATCTTTCATTTATTTCAATACTCTTGGAAACCCCACAGAATATTTATAAGTCAAAGCAAAATCCAATCTCAGCAAAAGAATGCAAATTATGTGAGAGAAATTTACTTTAAATTATTAACTGAACTCAAAGCAATAATCAAGGAAGATAAGTTATCTCAAGTATTCATCATTTATTTATACACTGAATGAAGGCAGGACTACAAAAAAAATTAACTCAAGTGAGCTGAGATACAATATTTATTAAGTATTGGTACCACCAAAATTCCATAATGTTACAGTTTAACAAGGTACTCTTGCTTGAAACAAACCAGCTCAGAAATAAAATTAATTAATAATTGATAATTAATTAAACTCCGTGTAAGATATTTACTTTATCCTCAAAGTCAGGGCTTATGACTTCAAACACCTGATAATAAATTCAGACTTAATTCAGAAAATATTTCCTTATTATCTACTTCTCTTCAATATTTTACTAATAATTCGATACTCAAAATACCATAGATAAACATTGATCAAAAATACATTTCGACGGTGGCCACCGGAACATCTAGACAAAACATAACAAGGCACAATAATATCTACACAATATATCAAGATAAATTTTATAACAACTACAATTAACTTCCACTCTGGTCCGGTGCGCTGTGCTGCGGCGACAGTCCCAAGAATGTCCGGTATGTCTCACTCAGGATGAGGAAAATATATAAGTCACTCACCAGTAGTAGTCTTCTGACACGCGCCCGTCAAAAAAAATCTAGCGGAAATCCGGCCGGAATTGATTGAAAGGCGGTGCAGCAACGACCAGCGGCGCGACAGATAGGCAGGCGGTAGGCGGAAGTGGAACGCTCCAGCCGGCGTCAGGGACGTGGGCCTCCAGGTCCACACGTAGCCGCATCCAGATCGGTCAGTCCAGGGTAGCGGTGATCCCAGAGTGGTCGGGGGAAAATACCCTGTTCATACAAATTTACTATAGCCTACTGTTTTGTAATAGAATAATTCAGCCTAATATTCTAATATTTTATTAGTGACATTTACTATTATAAACTCTCATGTTCAAATTGCAATAATCACAGTTTGTCTAAGACTTTATACAAAATCACATATTATTTTAGTCAAAATCAGATGTTTTAAGGTATAGTCAAAGTTACAGTAATTTGACTCAAAGTCTATTTAGTTTATTTAGCTCTCAGAGGGATTTAATTTAAATTAATGTACAATCCCAAAAGTTACTGCAAGTTAAAGTACCGTAACCGAAACAATAATTTGTATTTGAAGTCATAACAAAAATTACATTTATACAACACAGCACAATTATTTGATAAAACAAATTACAAGCTTCAAGAACGTGTAAATATAACCTTTTCAAAATGGAACGCATTTATGCATGGATAAATTTGGCTATCACTAGCTTTGATTTAATTCAAAATATCTTCAAAGGCAAAAAAAAACTTTCCCAAAGAACTGATTATCATCTGAGCTTTAAATAAACACAGGAAACGGACAGTACAATAGTAAATATTCTCTTAGTCATTCTTACTTCTACAAATAATATTTAAACACAAAGGAATAATTATCAGAACATATTGCCGTTATCAATAAAATATGGGCCTTTTACAATTTCTTTGTCAACAATTTTCAACCTTGATGTTAGATCACAACATTACTACAGTTACTCATTATTATCACATTTAAATTTAATTGGTAAAATAATGTTTTCTTTTGTCTAAACTTTACTTTTTAAGACCACTGTACTGAGTCTGTATTAATTTTATCCTCGGCATTAACTGCATATTAAATATTTAACAAGTATGACAACAATAAAGTACGAAAAATATTTTACTATATTCATTAAGTTTTTATTTTCTTAGATCAACATATTATTTTTTTTTACGACGAAAGCATAAAACATATAATGGCCGTGAACAAATTATTGAACTAACATTTGGTACATCTACATGAATAATCTACATGAATGATTTTGCATAGACATGAAAGACTTTACATAACGACATAAATTGGAATTATAAAAAAAATCAGGACATTATTATAAAGCTCAAGAAATACACCATTATTTATAGCCTACTTTTTGACACAATCGAGTTTAATAATTTACAATATTTTTTTTTGACAATTTATTTTTAAACATTCTACTGGACAGGTTTTAACAACGGCCGATCAACATATTCGGTTCTGAAATATGTTTTGAGGTATTATTTATTGAAGTCATTTATATGAATTAAATGAATAATTTAACTAGCACAACATTTTAGAAAATATCCTCCCTGCTTACCTCAGTAATTTTCAATTTGAAGAAACTTTAGATCCACCGACGAGGTGATGAGGGTCTTGACTCTTCAAGGTCCTGGCCTGAACTACCCAGTGTCATTCCACAATGCCCGATTCTCAATTGTCGTGGAAGCTTCTAAGGAATGCAGCGTGCACGGACAATACGCTAGCCAACATGATTTGGCGTTCACCTTTGGATTGGAAAGTTCGGCCGAGACTTAGGCTTCGCGGCATTTATTTAACTCCTGTAGGGCGAGGGCAGGCAAAAGCACAACATCACCGTCTAGAATTTGCCCAACATTGAAGGCGCGCTACTTCAACTGGTTAAATCCATTAATGAGGTGATCAGTCTCATTCTATTTGGCATACGTGGTAAACGGTAAACGTTACACCACACAATTGTGATGAAACAATGGGAGCTATCGTAACTTTTTATTTTCCTATAAATTTGGGAGAGTAGGCGTTTCCTTAATGTGATTTTGAGAGCAGTCGGTACCAGGTGTGGTTTTGTATTATATGGGGAGGTCAGTTTGTGTAGGCACAGCCCACCATGTTAAACCCACCTTCTTGCCCACCTTGGCTGGCACCTCAGTTCACATATTGGCTTCCCTCGACAATGACATTTTCTGTAAGTAAAAAACCATTATAAATTTTTTCCTTACAAATCCCTCTTAAAATTTGATTTTAGTTTTAGAGCCATGTACAGCACTAAGTTTTATGACTCCACTTCTTAATTTATTAAGCAAGTGAAACTAGAGGCTTGAAGGGGCTAATAGCCCCTAAGCATAATCCTTATTTACTATAGTAAAAAATACCTTCTTAGAAAATAGGCTTTTGGATCCACAAAATTATGATTATATCCATCATTTGGTTTTAAGTAAACAAAACAGACCTTTTTACATCCCAATGGTTTTTAAATGACAGCTATTTTACGTTATTTCTCATTTTATAGTAAGCTTAAAGCAATAATTTCAGTATTTTCCCCCAGTCCTTGGAATGGAGACCTTCAATTTCAGCCTCCTCCCATCATCCTGCGACCTTCCAAATGCCCACAATTTCGGCGCAAAAATTTCCCTTACGTAATCATATATATACTGATCATTTGGTATTAAATCTGCATCATTTTAATATAAACTAAACAAACGTACTTAACTTTTTATAATTTTAAATTATGAAAAACTCAAACCCTTAATTACTATAAAATCAGAAAATCTTAAATTTAAAATATTTTTTGTTATAGTACATTGAACGTACATAGGTAGCTGCATTTTGAAAAAACATCTTACATGTTAACATCTACCATATGGCTTTGAATCAAACATTAGCACCACATGTTTAATGTAAACAACGTAGACGTTTTTCAATAACAATGCATTTTAAATGGAAGATATTTTTCGTTATTTCTCATTTCCTGGTATATTTGGACATAATCTGCTATTTTTCCCGACCCCCTGGGGCCGAGACCTTTCATTTGAGCCATCTCCCGTCATCCTGCGAGCTGTCAAACTCTCACAATTATAATTTTAAAAAATCGCTTGTTAGTAATATAGATTTGACCAAATATTATAAAATTTCCAGAAATAAATGTGAAAAATTTAACTCCAAAGTTTCAATGTTCAACTATATGAAAGCTTTTGAAAATATCATAGTAACCTTATTCCAGAAAAACTTGATTGAAATCTATATGATGTATCAGGAACGATGAACCATATCATGAGTCAAATACAAATTTTCAATTCAAGAAATTGGGTTGATCAGCTCTATTGTTTTTTTATGTAATTTTAAAATTACATGAAAAAGGCTCTTGTGAGTATTGAGTATCCACAGGACTAATAGTAGAGGACACTATCCTAGTTAAGCTATAACCTGTTTGTTTTTATTTTCCACAAGAAAATGGAGAAGTTATGTAGACATGTTTTCCTTTATGGGATCCATGTGCTAAGTTGCATATAAATTGTCGGTAAATGCAAAATCGGTAAATATATTATCTTACTCATATTGGTTGTTTGAAAAATTTCTGTATATATTTACACTTTTAACTAACACCAAGCTTTGTTATTTTGATTGTTAAAAGGTTTAGGGTGTGTTTGAAACTGTCATACTGTTGTTCTTATTGGACAAACCCCCAAAGGTGGCTCTCAGGCCCATGGTGTAAAGAAAAAAGAAAGGTGTGTGCACAGCCAGCTGGTATGACGTAGTTGGGCTCAAGAAACTAGAAGACCTGGCGGTGTGACAGCAGGACTAAAACCGTACACATTAAATATTTTGATTGAGTTGTATTAACTGATTTGCATTGTAATCGTCGTTAGCGCAATTTGCGTGAGCCCATCTACGTCACTCCAGCTTACCCTGCACACACCTTTCTTTTTCCTTACACCATGCTCAGGCCTACTGCAGACTCTGAACCTTAAGTCACACAAACAAATTAAGCAGGAGTATAATAATTAAGACATTGCAATGTCTATTTTGTTGTTTTATATTTTATTTTCTTAGCCATTAAAAAAATCCAAGATGTATTAGTAAGTTATATACAGCATTGAAGTGAATGGGCACTATTTTATTAATTATGCTTGGCAATCTTTCATAGAGGAAATGCAGATGATAAGAGACAAGTTTTATCAGTCGGCCTACATTACCATTACCTCTAACTGGGACAGCTGGCTGGATGTGGCGACTGATAACATGATTGTGTTTGTTTGTCACTGCATTATTGTTTGAATGTTGAAATTTGATGAGCAAATTAGTTAGTTTACTAAAAAGCTGGTCAGTCCCCTGCAATTGAAGAAAAAGGGCCATAAATTCAATGGCACATAAATTGTGAGTAGTTTGTGAAAGATGAACATGTATGTTTAGTGTTTGTGGGCTCAAACAGCAAAAGTAAATGTGCAAATAATTTTGCAAAATAAGCAAAGCCATTATAACATTATAAATAAGCAAAGCCATTTTTTAAAATTCAATCCCACATATTCACCAATCACTGGTAAATTGCAGCAGTAACTTAGTTTATGTTATTACACATTTTGGATTACAGTAATCAAGTTTTCGCATAAACAAGCATCACTACCTGATATTCGTACAAGATATTCGTTAACCTGAAGTGGGTCCCGATTATTTTGTATTATCAAGGCTTCACCCGCAAAAGACACGTGTTTAGAGAAATAACTTTAATTTTATACCAAGTATGTGCATAACAATATATTTAGGGCTTGATAAGCTACGAACAAAAAACGATAATTTCTTTCAATTACATATACTAGCAGCCCCTGTGTCACATTGTGATTTGGAAAAATTCTAAAAATTAGTGACTTGGTCACATACTTGTGCCGTTTGAAATTATTTTAATTAAGTAAAAAAGATTTGTAAATAACTTTAATTAAGTAAAAAAGATTTGTAAATAACTTTATTAAATGTTGTATCTTTCAATGCTTTAATCAAATTCTGACTGTACTTAATCATAATTTTCGTAACCAGATTCCTTAAATAACAAATATTTGTGAAACAATGGAATCTATTTACGTTGAATTAGACTGGGAAAAAACTTGGTTTTAAGAATAATTAAAAATAATCTTTTTGTTTCGAGGCAGTCATCGTTTTTCGGTATTGTTTGTTTTAGCTGTGGATAACTTGATTGTGAGAAGAAATCCATGTATCTTGTAAGCTTTATTAGCGAATTTCCTTAAAGGAATAAGCTGTTACCATAGGTCTCATGGTTATACCTAAGCCCGAGACCATGACAGATTTTTGTTTTTGGGCCCCCAGAACCAAAACCAACCATTCGTTCAAATTTATATATACATTAGTAAAAATATTTTTTTTAAATAAACACCCTTTTTATTTAAATTGTTTTATTTTAGCAGCCCTAACCAATCAACTAATTAATTAATGTTTGTTAATTCCAATCTAAACATCAACTGAGTTTGTTTACAAACTACAGTAAATAAATTGGCAGGTGTTAGAAAATGTTAACATGTCAGGCTTGTACAACTTCAGAGATTAGCTGTGGTGTTCTGAAGACTTTCATTCCAGTCCAATTGCTTCAGGTCAAAAGGGTTCCCATAGCTCAAGATGAAACAGACGAACTACTAAAAAAAAGTAGTACTATAGCTCTGGACAGCCTTACTGGTGGGTGAGTGAGTGCGCTGTTGTCATAATTGGTGTTTAATATCTGCAATGTTTTGGTAATAAATCACATGGTCATTTGTTTATGAAAAGGTACTTTACACAAGAAAATATTTTGCTGCAACCGCAAGTGCAACTAATATTAAATGCTTGCAAGCTCAACACAATTCATGAAGTACGACGACAAAAGTGTGGAAACACATTCTTAAATGTAAACAAATCATTTAAGATTAAAGGTTGCCAAAACAAAAAGATCAGCTGATGCACTGCGCAAATATTTTCCAGAAATTTTAATTGCGTAAGAAATCTCTCGGTGAAATATTACAGGGCATTCTTTTGTAGTGTAAATGAGATGAAACGTAAACAAAGTTTTGACAGTTCTACCAAAACATGTGTTTATTTAGCAGACATTTT
Organism: Flexamia atlantica; assembly: GCA_035578135.1. Taxonomy (NCBI): domain Eukaryota; kingdom Metazoa; phylum Arthropoda; class Insecta; order Hemiptera; family Cicadellidae; genus Flexamia; species Flexamia atlantica. Next base: position 21,278,679 of record JAQJVK010000001.1, on the reverse strand, counting down.
GGGAGATTACAATTTTTGCCACCCGCCAGTAAGGCTGTCCAGAACTATAGTAGATGCTCTGGCCTTAGACAGAAACATCCTAAGGATGTTTGCTCTGGTGGTTGGACTTCCAGAAAAAAACTTTACCATTGATGCATATTTCAACTTTGAGAATATTAAAATATCACTATTAGGCCTAATTGAAAATTTATCTAAAAATTCACGGTTTAAAATAATATATTGAAATTGTAAACCTGGATTTTGTCAATCAATCTTAGTTTTACTGCCTCTTTTACTATATTGTTGAATGTATTATTGCACCCATTTATTATAGGCATTTCAGAAAAAAATACAATTCTATTTGCTTAAGAGCAAAATATGTAAATTTCTGCACCACGTAGCGCTTGCAAAAATGGTCAAATTGGAATCAAATTTGGCGCAGCCTTTCAAAGTAGTATTGTTCAGACAAATTTGAAAACCAGTAGATCAAAAGAGGGGTTAATCCTCCCAAAAATGGTGTATTTGTTTTTTTACAGTAGAAAACAGCTGACGTCACCAAACCTGTCACCCATACGTCACAATTACGACCCTAATTACAATTTTTTGCTTAAGTCAGCTGTTTTAAAGGTTCAAACGACATCTACTTTGTATATAGAAAAATTGTAGTATAATTAATACAACTAAGAAGCACTAGAGGGAGGGAAATTTCACTTACCGTTCGCCAGCGCCAGGCATTTCACTCAGAAAACAAACGAAAACCAGCGAGTATCATTCGTAAGATCCTGCTAAGCATATCATTGGCCATTGGCCGAAGCATTTTGATTTTTTTGTCACGACGTCGTTCCGTATTGGACGGATCATTTGGTTTGTTGTTGTTTATATCTTGCCTTAAAGTTTCTTAACTGCCCGCTAGATAGTAACACTAAGACTTTGGAATTTTCGGATATTTCGGAACTCCTCGTGTTTTTTCGTCTGCCTTCGAGGGGTTGGTCTGTCGCTGGCGAATGGTAAAGTATATAAAATTTCCTCTCGCGCTTCATAGTAGTATTAATTCAAGTATACTCATGTAATTTTGGTTTACATCTTGGAATTCAGCTCGAAAAAACTAATATAATTTGGTATTTTTTATCATTGCTCATTTCCATTGGTTACCGAGATACTGAGAATGGTAAACACCACGTTACCATGGTAAACACATCAAGTTTTCTCAATTTTAACCTAATGGAAATAATTAAAAATTTATTTTGTCATTTTTGGCTCAGAATCACAATTTTGAATTACTAAAAAGGTTAAATTACCTTAATTCCGTCTTGTGATTGAATAATTAATACCTGAACTTCTATATGTGAAAACTGGTGACCGTGCAGGAAAAATGAAAAATTGTAACCATGTTGCAAATTTTCCACTGTTGAAACTCTGAACGTATATTTGTCGAATTAATGTTTTAACCATTAGTTAATTATTATGTCAAAATTATGTTTTTTTTGAAAACCAATGGGGGCGACGAGCCGTGCCGTTTCGCCGCGTCCCCCCCCCCCACCACTCCTCTGGTTGATCCACCAGTGTTCAGTAGACTGCCATTTCTTAAAAAGTTGTATACGTTATTTCTAAACGGAACCGTAAGTGTGTGCCTAGTCATCATCCCCTTATTCCATTACCATCACTTAATTGTACTTGAAAGGTGCAAAACACGCACAAGACGTCAAGCCACGATTGTATATCAAAGTATAACTCGCAGTGATAATTGGTCGGTAAGGCAGCAACAACAGTTTATAGCGCCGTAATTCACTGATTTCTGTGTTGTGAACAGCGTGAAGTACTGTAGTTAGTTTGTTGTGGAGAATGGCCAATGAAGTTCCGCACTGAGATCGTGGTTTGTAGTGGGGTAGTGGCCTTCGAGTGGGCACTCGCTCTGCTTCCCTCTGTCTAGTGCTGAAATACTATCGATAGTATCGATAGTTTGCTACTATCGATAGTTTTCCGATAGTGAGACTATCGGTATTAAACTATCGATAGTTCAGCAAGCTCAATTATTGTTCAAAATAATACAATTTTATCCATAACAAAGACATAAATTAATAAAATTTTAAAGAATATCTCCATAATACAACTCTACGATGATTATACCATTTCTTCGAATGGATAATTTATTTATTATCTCAGTTTGAGTACACTACCATAACCTACCTTAGATTTTGTCAGTCACGTTGGAATGCTGCAGAATACCACATTATCGTATTATTATTCTTTATTTATTTTTATTATTCGATTTTTTCTTATTATTTTAACGTTGAGGTACGTTAAATTGTTTAAGTTCAACCATACCTTAGTATTTAAACCATTGACTTTTTAAACATTATTGTTGGTGATTTTTTCATGCATTTTTATGCTAAAGTTTTTATTTTTATCTACCAATTATATACTATTTTTATTATGTTATTAAAATATATTTGGTATAATTCGAATTTGAGATTGCAGTTTTTTAATCACCTTAAACAAAAAAAACGCAAATTAATAATCACAAAAACTATCGATAGTACTATCGATATTATCGATAGTTTTTTAAACTATCGAAAACTATCGATAGTTGGACTATCGATAGTATTTCAGCACTACCTCTGTCGCTTGTCGCTCTGTGGCTGTCCCGCTGTTTCCGCTCGCACATTTACAATACAACCGCAGTTTTTACTTCAATGTTAACATTTATTGACTAACAAATATTTGGTTTGAAATAAACTGCGGACGAATCGCCATGAACATATATCCTCACCAATAAAGAGAGTTTTACTATTGACTTGGCAATTTAGTACTAAGATAGATTTTTTAAACGGAGGATTGCAGTCTACTTTTACGGTTGAAATTATAAACTAAGTCTTGCCTCCCTTCACAATGTAGAATGAAACACTAATTTGTTGATAACATAATGAAAACTTGTGGGTACTGTAAAACCTTCGCAGATATAATTTCCTTAGTGTATCATTATTTTCGAGGAAACGTGTAGTCAAAATGCGGCTGTAATATTTATGGAGTTCACTATCGTATCGCTTGATAACGTTATCATTGGATTGAACAGTTTCGTATTTAAAAAACAGGGTCAGGAAACAAACTCCTGTTACCGTTCTTTAAATTTCATGAATTCCTAAATAATGAATCACCTAAATGGCTAAGTGCTGAATTCGAGCAGGCTTAGCACATACCAAAATAATAAACATACTTGGGTACCAAAGACTTTTTGACTCGCCAAGGGAGAAGGGACTTTATCTTCTCAGACAACATTTCACATCAGGACAGCAAGTTTTAGAGATTGCCTAAGGCCTGTGTTCGCCTCCAGGGCGAAATTGGTATCAATGGGCTAGGTGATGCCAATTTTTTTAATACGTGCCTCGTCACCGAAATTTTGTGTTCAAGAATTGAACCAATTGTAACTACCTTTGTCTGTAAAATGCTGTTTGGAAAACCCAAAGAACCATAGTTCTTTGGGAAAAACTGTGGCCAAGTAACAATTTACTGTAGCTGATTGTAGCACTGTGACAGCCTGTGAGCTCTCTGGAATGGTTCTGACGTTAACTTACCGATTCGTCCGCTTCATCGCGTCTTGTCCAATTTCGTCTCGCCTCTTTTAATTCTTCTTTCTTTCCACTGACTTTTAAAATATTGAGTAAATAAAAAATTTAGTTCATTTACTCAACATTTAAGTAAAAACTGTAATAACTGGTTGTGCTAATCCTTTTTGAGTGTTACAATTTAGAATATTTTGTCGAAGTTTTACTTCAGAAGAATCTGCTTAAATTAATCAAACTGTCAATAAAATATTAATTTAAAATTTTAAATAACTGTATTGAAATTATTAATTGTTGCTACGAGATCTAAATATTCAACGAATGAGAATTTTTACGTTATTACTTTGGCAACTTCCGTACGCATCGCATACAAATAAGGATTAGTGGCATATTCTTTATTATTTTTAATCTATATTGTAGCTTTGCGGGACGACGCGGATACGATTTTTAACGTAAAGAATTGCATGTTCCAAATACTATCCGATTTTTTCAAACCTGGATTTTTATTTTACAAAACCAGCCCTATACAATAACTTTCATGTAAATTTTGTTTTTAAATCCCCCAAAAGTCCTTATTTTAATTAGATAAGCCAAGTAATGGTAGTTTCATACATTTTTTAGTGACTTCCTCTTCCCTATATCATCTTCTCAAAAATATGAATACCTCTCGGTTTTAGCTTTCTTAATGCATTTCACAAGGCATAATTTGTTTTACGAAAAATTTCAAAATTGACAATAGGCATTCCCTTATTGTTGCCTGGTCACTTGGTGGACCACAGGTGTACCCGGCACCTGTGCAGGGGGATATTTCGTCGCTGCGCAGTCGACTGTTGGCGCACCTGCGCCGCCGTGTTGCCAGCCGTTCAGCTCTCCTCGGCAACAGTTGTGTTTGTGTGTGTCCGTCAGGTTGATTGTCCTTCGGCCTCCTGCTCAAAGGTTTTCCATCAGTTTTCTTTGTGTGTCGTGTTAAATAAGTGTGTTTTTCAAGTTTTTCCCTCAGAATGCACCCTCCCTTGAATTCACCCCATTGACGCTGACCTTGACCTTCAGGTGCCAACATTCTTCCCTCGCGAATCATCGTTTATCCTTCGTCCCGTCCAGTCTCTTTCCGTGTGGTTTCAAAACTCCTCGGTTTGGATTTATCGATGTAATTTTTATTTCGAGCAATACCGCGTGTAAAACTGTAATAATAGTTTGTCAAATTGCCATAGAGAAATATTTGCGAAAAAATTTGAATTAAAACTAAAGGGACAACTTACAGATTCAAATATATGTTGATTACTCACGATGTTTTGCTTGATAAACAAAAAACTTTCTAATATAATGCTTTATCACAATTTATTCACAACTAGTAAACCTGTTGCTCGAAATCGAGCAATTGTTATGTATTGATTTCAAAATAAAAATAATTATGGTTCAGTATTCTAGAACTATTTTATTAATTATATGGTCCTGTTGTACTGAAATTTTTTACAAAAGCTTTTTAAAACTAAATTTTTTGTGAATACTCAGTCATCTTTAAGGAGATGTCCATGTTTCGCAGCCCTAAGTAGCGTATGACCCGTCTTAATCTCAAACCGGAATAAAATGGTTCAATAAATGTACTTATGGTCAATGTTAAGTCTGTTTCTTTTTTCTTTTATTTATATTTATAGAATTTATACATAAAAATGTATTTCTACTTTAGTATTTTTCTTTGTAATATACAAAGAACGTGTGTATTTTTCTTTGAAATATATGTAAATATTAAGATCTTTACTCATGTGATTCAAAATAAATGTTTTTAAAACTGAATTCTGACCTTAAGTATGTATTAGGATAATAGTTTATTTATTTACATTTTCCATCAACTGAAATGCCTCCAGCTCTACATGCAATGGTTTCAATTCCATTAACATCATATGGCTTTGCTCATGGTGGGCTTTGCTGAAAAACTTTGTTTGCTCCAATCAGCTGCTTTATTTGAAATTTCTATTCCCATGTTAAATCTTATGGACTAATACGAAACTTTAAGGGCGTCTAGGGCTCTTCCCTTTAGTCAAACCTTTTTTAATTTTATTTCCTGCAAAACTTCACGCCAAGCTCTTTCCAATGACACCAAAAACATGAAAATCGGTTCGGTAGTTTAGGAGGAGTCTTTGTAACAAAAAAACTGCTCGTGTATTAAATAAGTATAGATTATTTATACATCCCCACCATTCGTAATTTTGTCAGCCATGTATTGTATTTTTTAACGGCGGCATTGTTTGTGTTTTTAAACATCGTCTGTTGCATGTATTATTACGTTTTTAAAAATTTACTATTTGCTTTATCTAAGTTCATGTTAACGCTTGTGTAATTACTTACGTGTTTCATAATAAAGCAATTAAACAACAATTAAGAGCCGCGTTCGACTGCCGACAAACAGTAAATAGATAGCAGTAGAGATGTACCGTTTCGATAACAAGGAAGCTTCACTCGAAAAGTCCTTGGGGAATTTCTTATATGGAAATAAATATTATGTGAAATGCAATGAGTAAGTTGTTTCTAGTTATCTCTAAATTTTGGAAGTTAGTTAAGGAATATAATTTTTTTGATATTACTGTTAAAAACCTTTTAACTGAACTTTGAAAAGCTTTTATGTTACTCTCGCGTTCGATAAAAGTAAAAACCAGATTCATTTCTATCTTGAAAAAATTGTGTAAATATTTTTGCGGGGATATAAATGAATTGATACCGCAACCGCGACTCGGCAGTGTCTTTATCCAAATTGTAAAGTGCACAAAACCACCTACACACGTTGCTACTTATTATTTATGCACTCAATACTTACTTTTAGTTTTTTAATTTTGTGACGATTTCAATTAGAAAGTTATGAAGTCAATAATTCCTCGCACCTCGCTCATAATCAGTGGTCTTACTGATGAAATATTGAATAACTGATATTTATTTTATGTGAGGGAATTTTTTACGTGGTAATAACATGCTCAGGCTGCTTTGGAAATTGTTGATTAGTATTCTTGTTCTATCGAAAAACATGTTTTTGCTGAAAGGGAAAACCTTCTGTTTGGTGTCGCAACACAATTATGAAATACAGAGTAATTCGTCGAAATTCGCTCGTGTTGTGCAATCTCAAATCAGTTTCCTCCGTGAATTCGTGAAAAATAAACTTGCATAATTCCAATATGTTTATTGCAATCACGCAACGATGACCAAACCCTGACTCTGGAGCTGCGTAGACAAAAGACGAAAGCAATGCGTTACAGCCACTCATTACGCTCACCCATTTGGGTGCTCGAAAAAGAAACTTCCATCGATTATTTCGGCATAGAATCTTGTCAACGTTAATACAGTATTTTCCTCACCATTTAAGTTATTTGGACGCATATATATATATATATATATATATATATATATATATATATATATATATATATATATAGATATGCCTGCCTTTGCAATATAAAGTATTTCTTTAATGTACATCGACCTCAGTACTAAGTTAGCGGATTTGTACAAAGCGAGTAGCGACTTGACATTGTTGCGACTGTGCTGACGGCCGCAATGTCGGGAACAATGGTCGGGATGGATTGTTGGCATCACAATAAACCGCGAAGAGACGTGTGCGCATCAGTAATCAAATTAGCGCCTTTGTTTTGTCCGAACATTTTCAACATTGTTTGTTGCATAGCAATGTATATGTTCGTGATGTTGCTGAATATAAAGCGATTAAAAACTATTTTAAATCTTTATGCTGTCGTGGTAAATATTTTTAAAATCTGAACTTTCAATTTATCACTACACCCTCAATGTATGTGTTCGAAGACGTCAATGAAGGCGCTAGTAAGACGACTTTAATTGTGTCAGCACTTCCGCAGTGAAAATCATTTACCCCAAGTTCAGTGAATTGGCAGTGACCTCCTGAGAAGATCCACTCGAGTGTTCTCACTCGTTAATTAACATAAAAATATCGCACCTCAGTGTGGTTAATGGCTGCACTCAGACAAGACACGCTGCGACGCAGACGTAACGTCAGTTTTGTTTTACAGTGACCCAGCACGCCTCCGTGACGTGTCCCCGTGCCGTGCCGTACCTTGCACCGTGTTCCCCTGTGGCCTGGTTCGTGCTGGCGGCTGTCGGGCTCAGCTGCGGTTGCACAATGCTAATGCACTCAGCCGCTGACGCAGTTCTCCCTCTCACCGCTGCCACTCGCTCCAGTCACGGGGAATGTGTGTACACCTCCTTCTCCTATTTAAACCTGAGTTATCCCGTGCCCCTCGGCCGATGATCCTAAATCCATAAACTGCATCTTCGTGGCTTTACACAAGTTATTTGCTGCTGAAGTACATTCTCGCTTTGTGATATCTTCTCCACGCAATTGGCTAGAACTGCATGTAGCGCTGTTAGGTATCTGACAGGGAAAGTATACTATCGTGGTTGCCCAATTCTAATGAGAGTTTGTCTGCTGGTTCTCTTTGGCATTTTTCTACAATCGAACACCCAAATGAGTGAGGGTAATGAGCGACTGGAACGCATTGCTTTTGTCTTTTGTCTACGCAGCTTCCCAGAAAGATTGGGCTGGGAGCTTGAGTCAGGGTTTGGTCAACGTTGCATTATTGCAATAAACATATTGGAATCATGCAACAGATACCAAACCCTGTCCCAGCTAACAAGCTCTGGGCACATTTCTTTTCCTCCTAAAATATTCTCAAACTTTGTCTAGAACAGTGTCCCTCTTTATCGCGCAGTTTCACCGGCAGTGCAATCAACGGTTCTGCTAAGCGCGATTCTCCCTTGGCTTTTGCTCTCAATGCACTTCCTCATATCCCTCAGTTCAATTCCTCCTTCAGTTTGACTCCCTTTACACTCATCTCTACCTCTGATGATTCGTGCAGTGTGATTACCCAGATGTGACAGCAAACATATAGAATAATCAGTGTTAAAATATTCTGGTTGACTGATTGCATATTCTCCCCAAAGTCCCTTTCGCATGGAATATCTTTGACTCATAGCTCTTTGTGTAGTTCTGCTCTCGGACTTTTACCGACTACGATCACAATGAAACGATCGATTAGATTCGCTGATGGCAAACCGCTCTTTCTAATCTAATCTCCGCCTTGAACCATCTAGAATTTTCAACTTCTTTTCTTTTGCAATATCCTCTAATGACGCCGCGATCGTTTTTGTTGTAAAATCTGAAGGGTCAGCAACACGTAAATCTTCCTTAACTCCTCCTTAACTTAGGCTAAAACTTCAACCTTTCGACACTCGCACGTTATCCTGCAGTGACAAGAGCTGACAGTAGATTGTGCCATTCTACCTTTACCGATACTAAGTGCCATTTAATCTTTAGATCTTAAAACTCGTAAGGTAGAGTTTAGAGGAATTAACTCGAAAACGATTGTTTCTCTTTTTTAAACAAATCATGTGATTGGGTTTATCCCCGAAGCCGCGAGACTGGTCCACTGGCGGCTGAGGCGTTGTAGCCTGGGAAGTCCGCGCGGCGAGGACCGGACAAGGCGAGGCGGCGGCGGCGGTCGCAGTCACACACGGGTTCAGCGACCCCTGCTGCTGCTGCGATGCAGATCCTCCGAGAATAGCAATCACTTCCTCCGCCGCCTGCTCATCCGCCTGACAGCTGTTGACCAACTTGGACATTTTGGGATGATATTGAAAATTTAAAATTTCACGCGTGTTCGCAAGTAGTTCAGTGTTGAGTGGTTCAGTACGCGGTGTAGATTGTGTTAAATTTTTGCTCAGTCGTTTAAGTGCTGTTGTTTGGCGTTGCCATAATTCTAATGTAAAAGTTCTTTTCCATCTAGTAGAGGAAAAATGTACACGGTGACATGTTGTAAAGCAAAAAATAGAGTGAGACTTTCATGGTATGAAATCAAGATGGACCGTGTGCAAGTAATGACGCGACGCTTTCAGGATACGGGAGTACAGTTTAATATGCATTTACTTTTATTTGTGAGAACATCGCCTTGTCTTCGGCGACCACTCAATAATTAGTGGAGGGTGAATCATACTGTAATTGGCGGCGCGACCAGACGCCGGAAGGAAAGCACCTGTTACACGTGGGAGTCGGGAGTCGGAATATGATACTGTACATTGTTGTATGGGATTATTGTTCATACTTTGAACTGTACACGTGAAATTTGCTGCCGTTCCGTTGACAAAAGGTAATTTCGAGTAGAGAAATTTAGGACAAACGTACTTTTAATATCTGACACCACGCAAAACATCAGTGAAAAATATCCCCTAGACCAAAGAAGTAGCTGAGCTCAGCGGTGGGTTAAGGTGTATAGTTGATATTACGTTCCAATAATTGAGCCTTTGGTGCAATACTGACTTGACTTTATCGGTTCGATTATGTGTGGTGTTAAGATTGAATATCAAGTTCTACCTCTATTTAAAGAAATCGCGCAGGTCGTACAGTGGTCAAATTTCATGAGTTGTCTGACTTTGCGAGTCAGCACTTCGGATTATTGCAAAAATGCCCTTGATTTCTCAGTAAATTTGTTATAAAAATACCAACCACACATCAACAAAAACTGTTACTTTTTTCTATTTAAAGAATTCCTTGCTTTTTCTTATAATCTAGAATTGACTTACAATTGCACTCACGATGTTTAAAATGACCGAGGGAGTGCGGGAATACTTGTTGCTCCCAGAAGTTTCTCCAAGCCTTTCATGTTTTGAATCCGGACGTTGTCCATTACATCTCATAAGCCGAGGCAAATCGGTTTCCTATTCCGTGAAAAGCTTTCATAGCCACAGCCGACCAGACCCCCCGCGTCGTAATATTAATCCAAATGTCTAAAATATCAACTTTCATTCGAACCTTCGAATGTTGACACCTGAAACGCTTTCCTGTGATGAGAAAATGAATCCAATCATATTTCCCACAAATAGAAGCGTATATCAATTTTTAATTCACATCACTTAAAGCAGAATCAAACATGAGCACCTGTTAGATTGTTTACCGTTTACCTATCCCTGTAAAACCACGCCTTTGCAATTTTGTTTTTCAAAAAATTAAAGTTCCCTTAAAACAAATTCAAAATATTCCTCCGTTTCGTTTTTTCCTTCACTTCCTTTTCCTACCACTTCTAACAGGCTTCTCTTGCAGCTCTCGTCGCAATGACGACTCGCTCTTGAACACCATGGCCGACACCATCATCGAGTTCTCGGATGAAGAGTGAGTTTGAGTTATAAGATGGTTTTATTTGTCTGTTGCATGATTGATCTTGTCAAACTGACTTTTTATTCTTTTTATTCTTATTGCGATTATTTTTCCTTATTCTTTTTGGTTATTCTGCCTGATGATGTTCTGTGATGTAAGGAGTAAGAGTGATGAAAATCTTCAGAAGCTTAACTTTAAACACTGAGATTTTCTTGTACTACTCATCCAGAAACATAGGCTGAACACTCTTTGATGTTGTTGAAGTATATGGTCGTTATAGTGATTAGGTAACAAGCGGCCGTGTAAAAAATGCTTTTAATGGCCTTGTGAATGTACCGTGTCACGTTTTCAGAGATTAAGCCATACTTACTCCACTTTTTACTGGATTTGTGTGTGCACATTGAACTTAAATTCTGCAAGACAAGACGGTGCCTATATTGAGAATAGGATGCAGGTTTGCAGACCCATTGAAGTAGCTCACACACGTAGCCATGGAAGGCCGGACGGGTTGCAGTTGCAGCCTGGTCGCTCGGGTACCGCTATCCCTCTACACGGTCAATGTTCACTCCCGACTCGCGGTCACCCGGGTTGTAGGCTGTTACGTCACGCTTCAGCGACTCGCAGACATCCACTCGGCCGGACGCGATCATCCAGAGTGGCTCAAGTATTTAGCTCTGCGTTTTGCAACTCTTCCGTTCGTTTCGTGAGGTGCGTTACTGAAGTTAGCTCATCAGCTGTGGTTGTCATTGTCTTTAAGCAAACCTTTTCACTCTCTAAGTCTGATAAAATCACTGAAGAATTTTGATATTTATCTGTTTAGAAATTTTGACATTTAGAAACACAGGAAAATTCGGTAAAGCACTAACTACACTTGCAGCCTTTGAACTGCCGAGTATCTCGCTGTTTACAGACAAGTTTTGAATAGACTGCAGCGAAAATGTACTGTAAAAAAGTAAGTAATTAAGTAATGTGTTATTTCAAGCTATTATTATCTGCTGGTAAAATTAGATTAAATATTATTTGTGGTGTGTTGAAGCGAAAAGTCGCAGTGTCGACCGCGCGACAACCGTGACCTACTTACCGCCTTTTATTCTTTTCCTCACAATCTGCAGATGTAAAAGTAACGATGAAGTAATGGCTCGTGTGGGACGGGGACGAGGGACGGCGGATGATGATATTTAGATAATGGCGGAGCTCCAGTGATGGTCTGCGCGAGGCTGGGCACAATGGCGCATTGTCGGGCGGCAGAAGAAAGCCGCCGCCCAGGGCGAGGGTCCGTGTCGTTGAACCGCCAACATGAACCTCTTCGTTTCTTCTCGATCGTATACTTTATTGATCCTATAGTTTTATAGCTTATAATCCAATTTTGAATTAAATTATTTGATCGTATTTTTTTTGTGGACCTTCTTCGGTCTTCTCGCAAAATGAGAATCGATCTCACAGTTAATGTTGGTTTTGTAAAATAGAATCCCAAGGTTTTGAATGACGTCTTACTTTGTGGACGTTATACTGTAGTGATTAGGTAACAATGTAATTGAATGTAACAATCTGCCGTGTAATTAGAGTAATGTGATGTCGGTTAATCGCTTTCTGATGTACCGTGGTTATGTTTTACAGAGGTCAAGCCGTACTCCCTTGGTATTCCGCCGTTAACCAGCAATAAAATTATTTATTTACTTTTTTAAGGTTGCCTTGACTCAGAAGCAGACAAGTAGAATTACCAGTCTTCTGGTAGATCTATGGATCATGGGGATTAAGTATCGGAAGAAGGGAAGACAAGACGTCACGGGTCTCAACAAATATAGCGATAAGATATAGCAATAATTAGGTATAGAATGTACCATTTAAAACCAATCATTTCTAATTCACATTACTATCGTTTCAATTTTACTCAAAACTGTGTTAATTAATGAAAAACTTTGAAAATGTAACATTACCAATTTTTTAAGTTCTTATTTGTTCCTACTCTGTGTAAGGTCCTTATTGTTGATTAAGATACAAAACAGTAGTTTATTAGCATGGCTTTATGCTTTTATTGGATTCAGTCTCTTAGAGTAAAAGTCACTTGAACTTTTCTTCGATCGTATTTAATGGATTAATTGCAGCTTTGTGGAAAGAGCTTTAATTATTATCAGAGCCATAGTCGTAGAACTGAGAACTGTTGAGATTACCCAACCAGTGCAGTGCTTAATGTAACCACTCAATCGTTGTGGTTTCATCACCATTGTTATCATTGTTACCGTCAAAATGCCGCGCCTGTGCGATTATCTACTGTACAGTCGGATCAGAGTTGGTAATAATTCGTTTACTTTTAGGGCAATGTGGTAAGTAACACATACACACATACATACATAATTGCGCATGCATGTAAGTGCTAGAGCAACATTCTCTAGATTATCATAATTATTATAGGCTATTGGTTTGGTTTAATCCTTTGAACTGTTTTATGACCTAATTAAACTTGACGTTGGTAATGGTTTGTTAAGCCATTGATTATCGACAAACTGCGTTTTTTTAGATTCTCTTTGATGAAGAAAAAAAACTAAATCGAACAAAGCCTTCTCTGACGTAACGTAGGTAATTATTGTTTCCTTTGTTGCTGTATTACGTCAACCACAATGAATCATTAATTAATAATTTACATCTTCAGTAAAGGTTCCATTCAAGAGTATCCCTAGGTGTCTGACGCGATTCCTTGAAGGAAGTAGATGTGTCAGCATTCCTCAAATTAATCTCCACAATCGCCGTCAAATCTTCAGTTAAAGATTTCTCGACTTTGTGCTTTGTATCATAGTGTCATTCAATTTTGCCGTTAACACTAGCTCTTAATCTACGGTACTCATTCTTTGAATATCTTGTAAAAATACTTGGTTACTGACATTTACTGCGTCATTCCAAAATTATTTGCTGACCTGTTAAAGTCTAGATGAATGAATCCAGCTTATTATTACATACACTCACTACTTTCGGGGTTCAACTGTATAAGAAACCTTTTGTTGTTGTACGTAGTGATATCCTCGGTTCGGTTGTGTACTAGCCCTGATCATATATTACCAACTCATCCCTTTTCATTTTGAACCGTGTAATTTTCAATACTCTACAAACCAAGGTGATTCTCGTTACTCAAAGGCGACGGCGTAGTCTACCTTTACCAGTCTAACCAGTCATGCCAATTACTATTAGAATTAACTATCAACTCCGAGCATGCTACGACGCATACTAAGTAACACGTTGGTGCTGTGGGCAATTTCTATTATATTATACCGATACAATTTAGATGTATTTGAAAATGATTAAACTGATTTCGAAAGAAAAACGTATCTGTTTCATTGGCGGATACATTAGCTTTTTTACTAAAATTAACAAGTTATAGTTTGTTTGTTGCCATATTGTGGCCGTTTACGGAAGACCAAACTAGTCTGGCGCCGAAACCGTGTGTTCCGCCGCCCGGGGCGCCAAGCCGCGCACGTGTGGCGGTAATGGTCGGCGCCCCGCCCGCCGCAGCCCTGACCCCTCGCTGTACTACACTACACTACACTGCCACTGGTGGCTGTGGACGGTGGGCAGGCCAGTTCGGCGCCCAGGCCGTGTGTTCCGCCGCCCGGGGCGCCAAGCCGCGCACGTGTGGCGGTAATGGTCAGCGCCCCGCCCGCCGCAGCCCTGACCCCTCGCTGTACCACACTACACTACACTACACTGGTGGCTGTGGACGGTGGGCAGGCCAGTTCGGCGCCCAGGCCGTGTGTTCCGCCGCCTGGGGCGCCAAGCCGCGCACGTGTGGCGGTAATGGTCAGCGCCCCGCCCGCCGCAGCCCTGACCCCTCGCTGTACCACACTACACTACACTACACTACACTGGTGGCTGTGGATGGTGGGCAGGCCAGTTCGGCGTCCAGGCCGTGTGTTCCGCCGCCCGGGGCGCCAAGCCGCGCACGTGTGGCGGTAATGGTCGGCGCCCCGCCCGCCGCAGCCCTGACCCCTCGCTGTACCACACTACACTACACTACACTGGTGGCTGTGGACGGTGGACAGGCCAGTTCGGCGCCCAGGCTGTGTATTCCGCCGCCCGGGGCGCCAAGCCGCGCACGTGTGGCGGTAATGGTCGGCGCCCCGCCCGCCGCAGCCCTGACCCCTCGCTGTACCACACTACACTACACTACACCAGTGGCTGTGGACGGTGGGCAGGCCAGTTCGGCGCCCAGGCCGTGTGTTCCGCCGCCCGGGGCGCCAAGCCGCGCACGTGTGGCGGTAATGGTCGGCGCCCCGCCCGCCGCAGCCCTGACCCCTCGCTGTACTACACTACACTACACTACACTGGTGGCTGTGGACGGTGGGCAGGCCAGTTCGGCGTCCAGGCCGTGTGTTCCGCCGCCCGGCGGGGCGCCAAGCCGCGCACGTGTGGCGGTAATGGTCGGCGCCCCGCCCGCCGCAGCCCTGACCCCTCGCTGTACCACACTACACTACACTACACTGGTGGCTGTGGACGGTGGGCAGGCCAGTTCGGCGTCCAGGCCGTGTGTTCCGCCGCCCGGGGCGCCAAGCCGCGCACGTGTGGCGGTAATGGTCGGCGCCCCGCCCGCCGCAGCCCTGACCCCTCGCTGTACTACACTACACTACACTACACTGGTGGCTGTGGACGGTGGGCAGGCCAGTTCGGCGTCCAGGCCGAGTGTTCCGCCGCCCGGCGGGGCGCCAAGCCGCGCACGTGTGGCGGTAATGGTCGGCGCCCCGCCCGCCGCAGCCCTGACCCCTCGCTGTACCACACTACACTACACTACACTGGTGGCTGTGGACGGTGGGCAGGCCAGTTCGGCGTCCAGGCCGTGTGTTCCGCCGCCCGGGGCGCCAAGCCGCGCACGTGTGGCGGTAATGGTCGGCGCCCCGCCCGCCGCAGCCCTGACCCCTCGCTGTACCACACTACACTACACTACACTGGTGGGTGTGGACGGTGGGCAGGCCAGTTCGGCGCCCAGGCCGTGTGTTCCGCCGCCTGGGGCGCCAAGCCGCGCACGTGTGGCGGTAATGGTCGGCGCCCCGCCCGCCGCAGCCCTGACCCCTCGCTGTACCACACTACACTACTACACTACACTAGTGGCTGTGGACGGTGGACAGGCCACTTCGGCGCCCAGGCCGTGTGTTCCGCCGCCCGGGGCGCCAAGCCGCGCACGTGTGGCGGTAGTGGTCGGCGCCCCGCCCGCCGCAGCCCTGACCCCTCGCTGTATACTACACACTCGCCCACAGCTGCACAGCGTACAGCCATGAAACTGCCAACCACAAGTACCGGAACCGCCATGCTTATTAGTGAAAACTTTCCGAACCAGAACTTCAGTTAATAATTAGTACCTGGTAGACCGAGCCTTGCTCGGTGTTATTTCAAGTTTACCAGTTCATCCAGTTACTATAAAATATTTCAATGTCATAAAATTGATAAATAGTAGGCTAACCTTTTTTATTGCTCTTCATCTCACTTCCTGTATTTTCCCTTTATTGATGGCTGTAGATTCCCAACAGCTGTTATTATTACTTCATTTGTTTACACTTTCCTTGTTTATTTTCGTTGCTATCAAGGCAACTCATATGACCAATGTTAAAATTTTACAACTTTAAAATTTGATTTATTACGTCATTAGATTTTCTCTGGCCAAGTAATCTGCATAAAAGACGTTTTTGGGTCATAAATTACTGAAATAGATACTTTGATGGAAATCCTCGGAGCCGTTTTTGAGATAATTGTGCAAACAAGCAAGTAAGAAAGCAAGCACGATAACATTACTCATATAAGAGTATAGGATGAGTTAATGAGTCTTACACCTATGATTTTGTTCCCGATAACGATTTCGCGTAGGCTTCGGGTACTTTGTTTTGGACAGTGCGTATTATTAAAATCCTTTTAAGGTGCTGAATAACGCCCAGTTTTAACATGTTTTGTTATGACTGACACAAGTCTGTTGAAACTTAAATCTAATTCCGCCTTAAGCCTAAGATATGCTATCAAAGATAACCCATTTTATTGACAATGTCGGCTATGATTGGGGTAAGAATAGCGTTATTATGTTAAACATTTAAAAATCCCTCGAGAACATTTTTACAATTTCTATTAAAGGTTGTTGTCATATTGTCGTCATCCACCTCTCGTGTACACCCACTCGCCCCAGTCGATTGTGTCAGTCGCACATCTGGCGACTCGCGAGATGACAGCGCTTTGTTGTGGAAGGCGGGTCGCCCTCGCCCTCGGCTTGCGACACTCGCCACTCGCCCGTCACGACCCGGCAACAGAACAGGGTCACCGAGTCGCCGCCGCCGCCGCCGCCGCCACCGCTGTCCGCCCTGTCGCCAGTCTACTGCAGCGATTTGAATACTATATTAGTACAGGCGGATACTGAAATCTAATAAAGCAAGTTAGTCGCATGTAATTTCTCGATTCCCCCTGATTTTTATATCTCAAGATAATATCGCATACCAATTATACTGTAATATTTGGTAGAGTATTTTGATATTATGTGTAATGACAGCATATCGGCGTATCGGCTTCGCAGTGAATCGTGGACACGTCGCTGAAATATTATTCTGACGAACATATCAGTTCCCTCTCCGTCGTGTGATAACTGTTGAAGGCAAAACATCCTTGTTAGCGACTTGCGGCATTGAGTCACGTGAACGTCAATATTCCGTACTATATTATATTCCGTTAGTTTAGAAGAACTCTGCACTCCCTTAATTCAGCAGTCGGTTGTAGGCGTTCCGATTCAGATTCTGTCACACCTGCAAATTCACATACACATGTGCAATTTTAGGGCGGGTGTTAAATTTAATTCTTGGAACTTCAAATGTTTTGTACTTCCCATACCAGGATTGTAATTCAAAAACGGCAGAGATAAAAATGTTACCAGAGCTGCGCATGAGTAGCCGTTCAGTGAACATCCTTACATCATTGCAGAGCCCATTAAGAGAAATTACCTCAGTTTCACAGCTCTCAGTGTTTATAACTCGCAGTCGCTAGTAAGAGGTGATTGCGATTGCACACGCGAAGATGATACCGACCAGTCAGTCGGCTTTCACTTGTTTTGGTCCCGGTGTGGCGGCGGTAACGGTGCGGCGGCTGGCCACCGAGCTGGCCCACGGTCGCTGGCCACTGGCCCACGGTCGCTGGCCACTGGCCCACCACAACACTACAACTGAAGTACGCGAACGCGACGCGGCGGAGGCCGAGGTAGCGGTGACGGCGTGACCCGCTAGTTGCGTTTTGTGATGGTTACGTTCTTGAGGATCAGCGGGAATTAGGAGAATCGAGAACCGTCGCAAGACTGGTACAGTAGACCCCCTCATAACCGACCCTGACGGGACCGGACCTAGGTCGGATAGCTTAAAAGGTCGGTTAAAGCGGGTAATCCTCTAAACACCGAAAAATAAAAGCTCTATTAATTTAGGGTTCCATCACAGAGAAGAAAAAAGACTTATTTCTTCTCTGTGGTTCCATTAAAATAATTCTCAAGCAGTTTGTGGATCATTTAGAAAATGAAATATAATCACCAACCTATTTTTCAAAATATTTACTGTATAAATGTAACATTTTATAAACTAAATATTAGACGAGGCGAATTTTTTTTATGATGACACTTAATAACATGTTCATATATTTTTAACAAATTTTACTTAATGATTGTCAAAATTAGTGATGAAAAACAAGCAATCATTGCATTATTACGGTTTAGGCAGTTGATGTATAGCTTCTTACTGGAGACTTAAGTCACAAAAACCCATTGCAAAAACTTTGACTTCGAGTGGCCTACCCCCTCTTCCCCACCCACACAAACGCACTACGTACTTGTTTTTTTGTTTTTTCTTTACTCTACTGATGAATTATATGATGGTTTCCGGATGCGAAAACGAAAACTCAGACGTTTATCGTACTATGCGCTCTGAAAAGCACCTACTGTTCGTTTTAATAAATTAATGAATGCTGTTTTCAATATATTTTAACCTATAACAAACAACCTGAGGAGTTGAGCGTAAAGTTCCCTTCGTCAGACATGGGAACGGAAATGCCGCAATTCCTAGAAAAGGGTGGTTAAACCGAACTGTTGTCAAAATAGGGTCGGTTAAAACGACCTTTAATATCAGACCAGCATGGGCGGATAATCCGATCGTCGGTTAAAACGAGGTCGGTTAAGAGGGGGTCTACTGTAGTCGGTCAAGAATTAATATCATAATAATATTGTTAGTTTTTTATTCATATTTCAAATTAATATTGATCAGTGAAACCATTATTTTTATCATACCAACTGAGCTTGTGTAGAAATGATACATATTTTAATATTTCAGTTTATCTCACATAAAAACATAAGCATTGGACAGACCAACATAATGCTAGTAAGTGAGTTAGTTAGGCCTATTTAAAGAAAATGGAAAAAAATATAACAGTTTTGAACATGTTGATTGCTTTTAAAAATTTTCTAAATTTCTTCTTAGGGGTCGTCCATAAATTACGTTTAGGGGGGGATGGGGGGTATTCGGCAGCATTATGCACCGATACAAGGGAGGGAGGGGGGTCAACACAGTGTTATGTAACTATGATTATTTCCTTAATTTCTTGAAATATAAAGCACAGAATATGAGGGGGGATTAGTACCAGCATTAAAAGTCCGTTACAAGCGGGGGAGGGGGGGGGGTTTAAAGAGGCCAATTTTAGCGTTATTTAATTTATGGATGGTCCTATATATGACTTTTTAATTTATTGCCAAAGACAATTTTCTACTGGATAAATTCAGATAAAACTTGAACTAACGCAGTTGAAATGCTGCCTGATCAATCAATACCTTGGTGGCTACTTGCTTGGTGGCAATTATTCAATCAAGTTACTTTAAAAGTCGTTTTAAATCTTTTATAATCTACTATATATTTGTCAAATACGACTCACCTATCATCGCACAGCCCAAACTATACGACCTAGAACCTTGAAATTTTGCGTTGACGTTCCTCTAAGGGCATAGGCATCCGCTAAGAAAGGATTTTACAAAATTCAAAGTTTCAAGTGGTTTTTGGCGAAGTAGTATTTTTAAAATTTTCCCATATAAAAGTGTTATGGGCGATCTTTTGTTTACATTTCGATGTTCATTCAATCAAGCAGCTGGAAGTTAGCTTCACAAATGTATAACCGCTGTTAAAGCTGATTATAAATAGATTTCTTTCATCGTGGTTTTATTATTCTTTCGTAATTTTATGGACATAAATAATTATGTACTGTATAAAAGTTACATTTAGTTTAGTTTTAATAAAACTAATCTGTTTAATAATAAATTCAGTTCATGCACCACATTTATTTCGGCAGCGGGAGTTTTAATTATGCCTGTTACGATGATTTGGCGTTTATTTAATCTAATTCGACCTCTATAGTTTAAAGCCTGAAGAACGTGCTGCCTTTTGTGGTTGAGTCTTGAAACTAATTGCCCGCAAGACTGGAAGAGGGGGTACGGTTTTTTTAGTCACCGACAGACTGTGCTGTAATAGCCTAATCTAATTCGTTGATTTATTGATATAGAAATCCTTAAATTATAAAAATCTCTGGGTTTTAAGGTTTTTTTTGGTGGAGTCAAAGGTTTGAAATATGCCCGTGTAAATGTAATGTATGATCTTTTGTTTACATTTCCAATTTCATTCAGTCAAGCAGAGGGTAATCAGCTGACCTATAATTTGATTCCTTTCATCATGGTTTCATGGTTGTTTAGTCAATTTATTTAGGTCATACGCACTATATGAAAGTAACATTTATTTAAGTTAAATCCGTCATCAATTTCTGTACCTTATCTGTTTAATCATAAAATGTGGTTCAATCTTTATTTAGGCAACGGGAGTTATAATTTTTCCCTTAGGGCGTCCTTAATGTATTCAAACCCAACAATAGTTTGGCGAATTTCTTTTTCATATAATCCGAGGGTGTCCTGGCTTTGCACGGAAAAAGCAAGTGCTGCAGTCTGTAGTTGACCTTCCAAAATATATTGGAAATCGTTAAGTTGTATTTGTAACAACTAAGTGACTCAAGTTTACACGAGTTATCCGCAACACTGTCGGCGGATAGCGCCACTATTCAGAACATTCAGCTCTTTATTGTACTAATTATTTGATACTCTATTTGATAATTCTGAGCCGTATTGGCAAATATGCATAGGATTACCTTAAAATTAACACATTTAACGTTGAAATCGGTCTTAAGGTTTTTGAATCATGATAAAAGAAAACCTTCACTATATACTATAGTACGAGTATAACTGTTTTTTAAACCTACACGTCATAGCACGTAAATAGACCTCTACATCAAATATTCCTTGATATGACCTTTTTTCATTCAGCCCCTTCAGATTCGTCGATTCAAGGTTGGATTATAATTTTTATCGTGAGCGAAGTCACAGGAACTGCTAGTATTAGATAAAATAAAAAAATCCCTGATGCAAGAAGGGACCCGTCTGAAGTCTATCTGTTTTTTCCATTTTTTCAGCGACCTGTTAAAAATGGCCGCAGTTATTTTCCAGGGAGTCCAGGCCTGTTTTAGCAGTGTGGTGGTTGAGAGGTAGTCAGTTATAAAGCCTTTTATTGAATTTCTTGCAACATAGTTTTTGTACAAGCAACGGCCTCATTAAAAGCCAGTTTTATTGGAAGTTGTATACTGTTTTAAAGAGATCGTTTTATATTACAGCTAGTCTGATTGTATTCTGATTTAAGAGGACTGTGATCTTTGAAGGGATAGTAATGTTCAGGGTTACTGTTTTTAATGTTTGTTATTCGTTTATTACTCTTTATTGTTTAGTAGTTATTGATAATTTTTGGAAATTTTTAGAACTCTAATTTGAAGTACAAAAAATTAAAAAATAGGATCTAAGGTCGAATGGTATAAAGAAATCACTTATTATTTTACCTTATTGATAGCCGGAAGTTATGATGTAGATATTGCTATGAGACACGTATAAATCACGATACATCTCCAGTCGCAGTCAGCACAGGTTAAAGTAGCGCAGGTAGAGTTGAAATAAAACAGAAACATGAACCCAAAACATAGTTCACAAAACGCAAACTGAGAAAGTCCTTTAAAATTTAACATATTTATTTAACGAACATATGCAAGTGCATTTTTTTGAAAAAGACATACAGCACTGCACAGAGACATATATGCATACTCAAGATGCCTTAAGAATGATACATATCACGTCTTGCAGAAATATTTTCATGACACCTTCTGGCTAAAGATAGAGTAAAAAGTCCTATTTGATGAGCGCCCTGGATATTAAAGCAGGTATAAAAAAATCTTCAGTGGATTTGGTTAACTACATTTTTTAGCTTATAATAGAAAGGTAGCGGTATATACTTTGCTTCTTATATTCATTGGCCTTCCAGTTGTGTTGAGTTGGCCCTAGAAGGCTCTCTTACTAGGCTATAACAATACAGAGGTTGATAATGAGTACAATAATTAGAAGCTGTCATTGCACTGGTCTACTGGTTGTCCATATTGACCAGCTTCCTGTTCACCTTGATTCCTCCTTATCTCTCTGGGAACTTTGATTCCTGGCTGAGCCTGTTTACCCATTCAGGCCTGAGCTCTAGAGGGAGTTTTGGATCGTCATGGCCTGTCTTCTGGGAGAGGATGAGGTTGCATCCTTCAAATTTCTAAGTATTTGCAAGTCTGGAGGGCTCCTCACAACAAGGAAAGCTCCCAGATGGAGGTCTTTGTCTGGAGGGGCGAGGCTGACCATATTCCCCTTCTGACAATCCGTTCCTTCTGTAAGCGACACAGTATCCATTGGGAAACATGCCTTGCTAGAGCTTTCCAAAGTCTTTTAGTTTATCAGTCCAATGTTTAGCTACAAAAAATAAATGAAAGCTATGAATTTTAATTCATTGCCGTACTGTAAAAAATATTTCCACTTACTACATGTGTTGCAGGAGACTGAAGTCGGAACTGCAGGTGGCCAGGCGCAAAGGGGTGATCAAGAGTGGCGAAGGCGCGAGTAGTGCGCGGGCGTGCGCCAGGTGCCGCGCGGAGCTTGGCCGCATCATCAACCGAGGCGCGTTCTGCCGCTGGTGCCGTCACAGGGTGTGCAAGAACTGCCGCGAATACACCACCGACCAGACTTCCGACTGGCTGTGCACCGTCTGCTTCAAACACATGTTAGTATGCTAGACGTAGACCTTCAAACACATGTCAGTATGCTAGACCTAGATCTTCAAACACATGTCAGTAACTTAAACCTAGACCTTCAAACATGTGTCAGTATGCTAGACCTAGACCTTTAAACACATATCAGTACGCTAGACGTAGACCTTCAAACACATGTCAGTATGCTGGACCTTGTCCTTCCCAGTTGTTAATTTTTTTGTTTGTAAAGCAACCGGTGTAATTTGACCCAAGTAGAAATCCTGTGAGGCATTTAAGCTTGTTAAGTCCTTTTACTGGCTACTAGAAAGGAAGAAGGCTTTTCCCTATACCTTCCTGGGGTTAGTATTAGCTTTACTGGCTACCAGAAAGGAGGCTTCCCCCTATACCTTCCTGGAATTAGTATCCACCTTACTGCCTACCAGAGAGGAAGAAGGCTTTCCCCTACACTTTCCTGAGGGTAGTATCAGCCTTTGATTTATTAATACAATGGAAACGAAAGGCAGGAAAGGAAAGTGGAAGTAGATGTACATTATATGCCAGATTTAAAAAGAGAGTGTCAGACCGGTCCAGGTAGGCCCGGACAGCCCTAATCCACTGTTGTCACAACACCTATTGTCGTGAGACCGGCCGGCGAGTTATTTCTTGAGTTATTCCTGGTATAAGGAATTTCGAAGCGGCCCGCAGTCACTGAGTCAGGCGTGAGGGCTGCTCACCCCCGTTGCCGGTAGGCCTCACAACAATAGGTGTTGTGACAACAGCGGATTAGGGCTGTCCGGGCCTACCTGGACCGGTCGG
Organism: Flexamia atlantica; assembly: GCA_035578135.1. Classification (NCBI taxonomy): domain Eukaryota; kingdom Metazoa; phylum Arthropoda; class Insecta; order Hemiptera; family Cicadellidae; genus Flexamia; species Flexamia atlantica. Next base: position 21,255,036 of record JAQJVK010000001.1, on the reverse strand, counting down.
ACACTCTCTTTTTAAATCTGGCATATACTGTAATTTATTTGGCTAAGCTTAGACTTGATTGACTTTAGTCAGTAGAATGTAGACTGCAGCTATGGAGACAGTTTTCCTTGTGACCTGTTAGTTCATACACTCCTGCCCAATCCCCGGTGAGGACCTCCTGGGAAGCACCCCACCCCGCAATGCAGCCACGTGCAGCTGTCAGCTTGGATGTTGAATTTGTTCACTGCAATACAGCTGTAAAACTGCCCCAACTAGTGACGAATTTCACTGCTTTACCTGTTATTGTACTGAAACTGGCAGAAACTAGAAAGGACCTTTAGACCTCACTGAGAGATATGGTCAGATAATTGTTCGCTAATACTTGCAGACCAATTAACAATAATACACAAACAAGGACGTTCAGAAAATGAAGAATTTTTATTTCATTGCTAAGACTAGCGCTGTTGCCCTAGCTAAGCGACTGAATGTGCGGCTACAAGCCTCACTCCTACCCTCAATATGAGCTGAGTCTCGCTGCTGACCAATCTAGTTTTTCATTTTTACTTCATTTCAAAATACAGCAGGGCCCATTGAAAATCCCACCAAGTAGAAATGATATGACAATTTTGCTTCTTCCGATTCCTTATCATTTGCAAACACTTTCTTGTCTAAAACCCCTCTTAATTTTGAAAGAAAAGGTGCTTGCTTCTAAAAACGTACCACTTTAGCTGGAAATATACTGTGAAGTTGCTGCTGCTGCGATGCGGTGGGAGTTGTCTTGGGTTGTGAACACCACTGTCTGCAATGGGATTTTTTCTATGTCGCTTGTTTCGTATGACATTTCAAATTATGTAAGGTATCAAGGTCTCAGTGGTCTTATTCTTCCCTATGTGTAAATTTAACATGAAGAGAACTTTTATGTCTCCAAAATGTTAATCTCTTTTAATCTGTTGGTTCGTATTTGGCAGAATTTCATTGGACACCGTCAATTTGAAATGCCTTAAAGATTAATTGTGTAATCGGTCGGCAACAAGACTCGGCTCACAGTGATGCCAGGTAGGAGTGGAGCTTTCTGCTACAGCCTCAGTCGCTGAGGTTGGGCAACAGGGCTAGACATCATGACAAGCCTTCTTTACTTTCTGGACGACCCGCTTACCTGATAACCAATATCAGATCCTTATTAGGTTTACTCAGTTTCAGGAGTTAACTTTATTTTTCTTTCTGCCAACTTCACCCAATGTTGGTGGTGAGAAAATGCAGTTCAAGTACAGTATGTTAAAGATTTTATTTTACTTTGCTAGGGAGTTGACAGCCGCGTCCGGGGAGTGGATGAACCAGTACGCGAGGCGACCGAGCAAGCGGAGAGAGACCCGAATTACCGCGGTGGAGACGGTCAAGCGTAGCCTACAGCGCTCCTGGACCTTCTCAGGTATCCGACACAAGCTGGTCTCGTATGTGGGGCTTTCAACTGGTTTTGACGGGTTAGACTTACACACAGATAGAAAGATATTGCAAACTATTTCAAGCAAAAATAAACTCGCACATTTTCATTGTTTTTTAAAAAGTCTGTGTTATTTTCATTTTCAAATGTGGTGCAATAAATTGAGTCGTTGGCTTACATATTTAAATTTCAATTATAAAAAATAAAACAATATATGAGGGAGATTTTTTTTCAAGGGAGGTTAAAATAATAACTGAACTCAATTTATATATTCTATAGCAGTTTCTTGTGCTTGATTAAATTAGTTCTTTTAGCGAATTTCCTTAAAGGAATAAGCTATTACGGTAGTACTCATGGTAAGACCTAAGTCCGAGACCATGTTAACTTTTCATTTTGGGGTCCCCAGAAGCAAAAAACACCATTCGTTCGAATTTTTATATATATTTCTATATATATGTCTGTTAACACGATAGCAGCCGTAAATATGGTCCGATCTTCATGAAATTTGGTACAGACGTGTAAAGTGGTAATCACTCGGACGAGTTTGTGAACCAGCCCAATCGGACCACCGGAACGGGGGGTAAAGGGGGATAAACCCCCCCAAAAATGGGGTTTTTGAGTTTTTCACATAGAAAAATAAAATTTATCAAATTTTTGTTGGCACCATTGAATTCAGCTCAAAAAAACAAACAATTTAGTATTTTGAATTACTGCTCTATGTCCATTGGTTACCGAGATATTGAAAGTGGTAAACACAGTACGTTGTCTCAATGTTAACCTTATGGGAAATAAGTAAAATTCTATATTTCGCTTATTTCTCAATCTATCTTGATAAAACTTGGTAAATGGCTTCTTCTAGTTCAAATCTACTAAATATTGAATTAAAACCAACCAGTTTAAACATACCTGTAGCAGCAAACCTGCATACTCATTCCCCATGTTATTCTTATGGAGCTTACAAAAACATATCAAATCTCGCTATGTTGGATTGAAATATGTTGTTTTGCACTTGAAATTCGCTGAGTATGCAGGTCTGCTGCAACGGGGGTATTTGCTTTTAAAGGTGTATGGAACTTTTTTACCTGTATAGAAGTTTCTTATTATTTCACCCCATTAGACCCAAAAAGGTCAAATTTGTTCTTTACACCAATTTTAATAACTATTTTTAATATTTTTGAATCACTTTTCTATGGAAAAAATTATGTCTCAAGAGTTTTTAAGCTGTAATAAAAAAGTTGTAATTTCTTCTAATTTCTGTGTGTTACACTATACATTTTTTTACCCACTAAGACCAGGATGCAAAAGACATAAAATATGCCATAGTGATTTTCTAATTTGAACAAGCCTGAAAAAAAATGACACGACAGTTAATTTGAACTGTTGTTATTATTCTCTTTCTGGGTTTGTTCGGCCACATTTTTTATAAAGGTTGCCATTAATTTATCTAAAGTTTCTTATTAAGTGCTGCTGTAAGTTACTAGTTACTAAGTTACTGCCATAAGTTTCCTTTGGGACAATCCAACTTCACTTCTCATCTAAGGAACGTTCATTCTAGTATAGATAGATACTCATCCATCCTAAAGAGTAGATCCAATATTAACCAACTAATCCACATCCAAAATGATCTATAGCTTTTACTATGAAACGATGACAGATTTCAGTCATCTGAGAGGTTGGATGTGAAAGTAAAGAAAACCTTTAAATAAGCCACACCATTGAGAATAAATAGCCGCCACGAGGCAACGGGGACAGTTTGCCCCAGGCCCTGGATCCCAGGGGCCCTGCGGGAATTATTCATGTTAGTATAAATATTAGAATACTGCTGCAGCGGGCAGTTGAAAAGTTGGTGAAGAAAAAGCTTACTCACATTCAGGAAACAAATATTTTTAAAAATCAGTTACAAACTTTAAGAAGATTCAAGTGAGCAGATCTTCCCTGGCTAGCTTTCAGTTATTAGATTATTCGGAGGAATAACTTTTTTATGAGATTTGATTTGGCTGGCACCATTGACAAATTTACTCAAGACGCTGAATGTTGGGTCATTCGTGTCTTGGAGCTTAGACCTTGTCACTATAAGCTCAGTGTTTCCTGCACGTTGCTGACTGGCCGCGTCGCGTTGTGCCGGGACCGTGTGTCGTCTGATTGTAGCTTTTACTATCTGATACTGTTTACTGCTTATGGTAGATGATATGAGTTTTTGTTTGGTTAAAGAATCTGGTTTGATATACTGAATACAATCATAAACAGTGAACCACCAGTGACTTTTTTATCAGCACTCCAGAAGCTTTGCCAAATTATAATCCAATGGATCTAGACCAAGTTGATGAATTAAGCCACGAATTAAAGAATATACCAGAAAACAGTAAATGGTGGTGTAATAAAACTAGATAGAAGTGCTAACTCAGCTTTAAAGATCCTTTATCAATTACTTGATAAAAGACCTCAACCTGGGTTTCCCACAATTTGAGTTGCCTTAAAACTCAATATAGTTTTGCCAGAGTCCGTTGTCTCTGGGATACGTGCCTTCAGTCAGATGGCCTTGATAACAAATAAGCTACATTCCGCATTGGGCGAATATAATTTAAATCGCTTAATAATATTAATATTGAGTATTGAATATGATTATGTCAAATCAATCATGTTTGATGACAAAATCATTGATAATGCAATGGTTAAGGCCAGAAAAGGAATTATTTAGAAGTTTAGACCTTAACTTTCTTTATACTATAATGTTAGGTCTGATCTAATGTATTTTACATATTCTTTTCATGAAATCATATAACTGATTCTTATATGATCATAAAAACACATACCATGACTGGAACGGTGGCGTGTCCTGTTATCAAGCTTCTTGGAGGTCACAAATTGTGTGCGATGGTTTGTGGACACTGTGTTCCCTAGTGGAGATTAACGTCCGCAATATCGAATACTACATTCACAGGACCGTCCTCATAATTAGACCAGTTCGTAATCTATAAACCAGGCAAAATTGTGTTTCGTATCCCACATTAAAATTTGGGCCCCTTGGTTGCCATTGGCTGTTGGGCTATTAGGGCTATTAATTAACTAGTCAGTAACAAGACTACAAGATCGCGTCACAATCATCCTTCACTCATCTGCCTTTCATACTTGGCTTAAAATACCTACCTGGGTAGGTCGCCAATTCAAGAAAATGATAAAGTATTGTATGATAATTTGAGATTAATTTTAGCAAAATGCAATATCATAGTATATTATGATGTTATGTTAAGGTCGACGCAATATAAATATTCCTGTCCACAAATATTATTCTGGTTTGTACTAACTTCCATATAAATTATTTATCTTAGACTTATGTTTTAACTACAAAATGAGTAAATGAGTTTACAATGAGTACAATAGTTATTTTCAAAATTATTATTGGCACAATTTATGATTCAGATGCAAATTATCGCTTTTTTCAAAGTGTGATTGGTATTCGACATGACAGCAATGGTCCCCACCAGTACTTTTGCCCCAGGCCCCCAATATCCTTATGGCGGCCCTGGTATTTACCTATGTTAAGTCTTATGATTATGCTGTTATGTCTAGGCTGGGGTCTAGAGGATATAAGTTTTAAATCGCTAAGAGAAATACAAATGCATGATGACTTGTCAATCAACGCATGATTCTCTATTCATATATATAGTTAAAAGTTTACTATTTCAGATTATTTTCTTTTGCTTTTAAAAAGGCATTAGGATTTTTCAGACTCATTTTAGTCCAAATGAGGATCTGGTTCTGAGGCACAGAACCTACCTGGGGACCTACTGTGTGACATATGCATTCAATGAAATAATACTTTCAGCTGTTGATACAAACCATACCGCAGCTTTTGGTCATTGTTGTCGTTCAGTAATTGCTGTGTTGTTTTTAGTTTGAGGTCATGTTTGATAGTTGTTAGTGTGTTCATAGTTATATGATAAACCATGAATAGAAAGTAAACAACAGAACAACAAGTACAGCAAAAATAGAAAAAAAAACGGCAAAAAAAGTACAGCAGTCATGGCAAAAACGTGATTTTACCGAATTTACAGGGAAATGCGCCTTCTAAAAGTAAAATGCAAATTAACACTTTACTGTATGAATTTGGAATCATAATAATTGAAGGAATCGCATTGCCTAAACAGCGTTTTCGTGAATGTAGTTTTTTGGATTGCTACTTGGGGCGCAAGCAGTAATCAACAAAGGCGTAGCCTTCGGCAATTTTGCGAGTTTGTTTATTGCTGTTATTTGATGTGTTACATTATTTCTTAAGAAGAGTACTGTAATAAGTTTTGATTTACTCTAAGTTTCGTCATGATTATTCAAAGTTTGGGTTATTTTGAGTTACAATTATTTAAAATTAAATATTTTAATATGGCCTTTAATTCCAAACCTAAATAGTAAGAATAGTAAAAGTTAACATATATTCGTATGATTAATAATAAAGTTTAGTTCTTAAATTTGTTTCAAAATTAAACCCTTGCAAAATTTGAAAAGCTATTGTACAGTCTTGTCATGCCGTTTTCAGCATCAATGTAGCAGGGGCTAAGGTATGCGATCGCTATATTGGCGATATTGTTAAGGGCCTCGGATTATTCGGATTTTTTGCCACCTGGATCAGTATTCCGCCACATTAATCCGGATAATCTGAGGTGTACTGTATTTGTTTTGCAAACATAGCGGATTTATGACCATAGTTATAGTGATGTATGCAGTTTGTTTAGAGAACGTTTTCTGAATGTCGAACCTTAATCTCGACAAGGTATTCACAAACCAAATTTAAGATTTGAACAAACTAGCTCTGTAGCTCATTTTTCACGTTCTAGTAGGCCAACATCAGCTTGTACGGGAGATAATCTTAATTTTGTGGCACAGAGTTTTGTGCAGTCACCAGTGAGCAAAGTAATACTTCCAGGGAATATGAAATACCAAGAACAATCCTTCAACAGATGCAGAAAAAGCTACAATGAAGACCATATAGGCCAACAGAAAGCCTTAATGATGATGATCCTGTTAAGTGTCTTGATTTCTGCGAGAGTTATGTCTTCTGCTGTGAAGCTGACACCAACTTTTATAAAACCATCCTTTAAGCGATGAAGGGACTTTCGAGGAAAATGGAAGAGTTAACAGGCAAGGCACAATTGTGTTCACTGGGATTCTGTAAATCTTCATTTAATAATCAAAAGAGATTTCAATTCTCCTGGCGTTTGCTTATGGGCAGGGATTTTCAATGGTGGGCTAGTTGGGCCTTATTTTTTTATGGTTATCTAGAGATGCTTAGAGAAGTGTTGTTCGAACTTGAAAACAGTCCACAATTTGAACACCTTCAGCCAGTAGAAGAAAAGCTTATGACAACAAGATGGAGCGCCCCTTCATTACTGTCCGCGAGAGTAAAGAAGTCCCCCGAGCCAGAGCGTTATACAGCAATGTCCGCATGTTGCCGCACGGTGTTTCGGTAACGTATAAACGAAAAAATGCAGGCGCCGAGCAACAAGTGCCTGCAATTGTTCGAATAGGCCAGGGCTCAGGGGACTTCTTTACTCTCGCAGACAATATGGAAACAATGTATGAGACTTCCTAGATGAAAACTTTGATGAATGGATTGGGAGACGGGGTGGCCACCAAAATCTCCTGATTTGACACCAATAAATTTTTCTGTATGGGGAATCCACGAAAATTAAATTTTCTATGTCAAGATTCGTGATTTTGAACATTTGAAGAGGCAATTACAATCGGGATTTGAAAACCTCACATTTTGGGGTTTTTCACAGATAATTTCTGACAGAATTCGTAAGTCGGTTTGAAAAGATGCGAAAGATGCATAGAAGAGCGGGGACACTTTGAGAAAATGCATTGGTCTTATTTTTAGTAAACTTATAATGTGTTAAAAATGTTGTTTTTGATTTCTGAATTAGTAATCGAAATACCTTGTTGTGTATTATTTTATTGGATGCATATATTTTTCAACTGAGTTAGGGCCACCCAGTATATTTAGGCACAATAGGCACCTACCCAGGGTCATCAGCGTTTAGGGTTGCAAATGGGGCACAAGAGAAATAAAATAAACGACAGGCAATGTTTGAGAGCGATGACATAGTCAACAGAGTTTTAATTTGGAACTAATGCATATTTCTGCATTGTGCAATGTACAATCACCAATCCACCCCCCTCACCCTTCACTACTACCAAGGCTGCCCTATCTATTGTCCTGTTATTGGTTATCACACAATACTGTTTACAATGTATGTTAAAGTGTTTGCCGACTGCCAGTCTGGGACAGGTCTGGTCTGTAGGTGATGTATTATGAAAAGAGTCGCCAAATTAAAGTAGAGGGACAGATCCCTCATCCTGAAGCAAAAATGGCAAAGATTAAATGAAAAGACCCACTATCAGACTTTTAAGTAAAGACAACAGATAATGCAAAGGGAGCAAGACCGGTGTGTGTCAGGGGTACGTGCATCAGACCAGTCACCAGATCACATACCAGATGAGCGCTCTGAAGGCGGGTTTCTTTTATGGCGAAAGATCAAAGAAAAGTCTGGTTCGGCATCTCATAGAACTGTAGCAGTGTCGTGATCTCCAAAACCCCTTATGTATTAAACAAGACTGAAATATTGTATATTGTGACCCACTGAATTGTGGGTCAGACTGAAAACAACTGTTTAGAAAAGGTGAGATTCCATGTAAAGAACAAAAATTGAGTTGATATGCATCAGTCCATTGTGTAGCAGTTAAGGTAGATGAAATAGTTTTGAAAATTTACAATGGAATGCGCTGAAATGATAAAATAAAAATATGTAACTGGTGAGTTACAAGATTCAATAAAAAGAGGAAGAGTCATCTTGGAGGGATAGGAAGTAAAGTTTGGGATTGCTTTACTCTTCCTTCAGGGGCAATCTTTTCCTACCCTCTATATCCCCTCCTCATGTAAGCTATGTGACATCTAAGCAATCTTATGTAATAAGGCCATGGCCATTGAACTTTCAATGTTGCTTTGTAAGGATTTTTTACACAGAAACCCCTATCTTCAAACATCTGGTTAAAAGTAGACAATAGATGGTACCCTAAGAGAGTACGTTATCATAGCCATCTCTAGTAACAAGGCCGCGGCGCTAGTGAATGGCAACAGCGCGCCTAAGGGTTCAGCTGATTTGCTTATCCATACTCTCTTATGGCGGCACTATCTTTTGCTTTCATGAAATCAGCTGGCTCTGTAAGGGTTTTTACCACGCAAAAAACCATTGACGAGCGGTGTTGCCAGGTCGAAGGCCGCGGCCTTATTACTAGAGATGGCCATGACGTTATTCAAACCCTTAGGTGCTATTCTGTCATTTACAATCACTAAGGCCTTGTTATTTAGCGATATCTCCAAGGGAGACTTGCATAGCCTGCCTTGCCTGGGCATCATAGCATTACATTCAGGGGTTGGGTATATCCACCCTTAGCCATTTCGCCTAGTTGAACTTTGAAACATTCGCATAAACCACAAATGCAAAAAAAGTCCTGGAAAAAGCCAGCAACTATTGGGCTCTCATTTCCATGAATTCCCCCAGGTTCCAGTTGTAAGCTTCCCAGAATTATGAACAACACAATACAATTCAGATACCTCTCGAATTCAGATACCTCAGGACATGCCCATTTTCAAACCTGTGAGCACTAAGGGTAAGTCAAACAAGTGCGCCCCCCCTCAACCCTCCATTAATGCTCTTTTCTCTTTAGGCGATCGGCCATGGTGTTTTGTCTCTGAGTCCTTTCGTTTTCATTGTTCACACGCCGAATGAAGAAGTCACATTCGCCGTATACAAGAGAGCAGCGTTACAACGCAGAAGTCGCTGCGAAGGGAGTCTTAAGGCAGTGACGCCTTATTTGAATTTACTCCATACAAGATGCCGGTTCAGACCCTGATTTAGACATCAGACCACAAAGGGAGGTGAATTGGTGAAAAATATACTCCGATTTACTTTTAAATTTCACCGATTATGACAGTGCATCAGACAAATTCCAATTAGCGTAATAAAAAGAGAGTTTAAAGAGAAAAGGAGAGAGAGAGTGTGAGAGAAAAAAATAATTTATGTGGAAACAATAATTTAATCTTCTGTCAACTTTTTAGACCGCAAAGCACTATTGCAATCAGTTCATTTGGATTCATGGGATTTTAAATGGACACCGCTATTGAAACGCTGCAAGAATGAAATGCTTGATTGGTCAACAACGAGACATTGCTCAAATTAAGAGCAGGAGTGAAGCGTTAGGCCATACACTCAGTTAGGAGTGGTGCGTTAGGGGCAACAGGGCTAGATGCTACAGTAAAACATTCTTTACTTTCTTGACGACCCTTGTGATTTTTTGTCATTGGCCATTTCTCCAATGTCATTTGATAGTTAACAAATCTAGACTTCCTTTGATAAATACCTTCATACAAAATCTGGAGTTTCTATGAGGTAGGATCCTGGCTGAAGACCATTTGTAGTATTGTAGCTGATTGCCAGTCTATGGGTTCTTTTCTAAACAATACTATTTCCTTCTTCAAATTCAGAGCAGTTTCTTTTTGTCTCATAACTTCATTGCCTATGTTACTGTGTTCATCCATAAGATCATCAAAATAACTTGACCGTAACGTAAGCAACTGTCACAATTGTGTTTCAGACCAAAATTGTGTAAAACTGCAGATCCTTTAGTTGCCAAATCTATTAAATTAATTAACAGTCCTGTCTAAAGACCACAATCTCCTTAGTCAGTAACAAGTCCAGAAGATTGTGCCAGAATCATATTTCACTCACATTCACCATAAAATGCCCCTTACTGATTTTAGGCGTCTTAAATACAATTTTATTGTATTGCTTTTCACAAATATTCTGCCTTGAACATTTTCAACTGTTTCAGGTTGTAGAATTTTATCAATACAGGGAAGATGTTGCCTTGTTCTATGGCCCATTAGTCTTTGCCGGGGATCCAAGATCTTTTTCTGACGAATATTCGGTGAAGTATTATAATTGGAGATCAATAAAATTTTGTCCTTTTTTCCAAACACTTATTTAAAATAAGTTTTGCTTCTTGCTCATACCACTCAGCTAACCGAGTAGATCTTGCTAACAAAAGACTTAAACTTATTTGTTAATCTTCCTCTCTTTTTTAAATTTTTGAACTCGAAAGAGTTGAATTGTGTATCTCATCTAAGAACAATGTTTCTGGAATTCCATGCACAGAAAACATTTTTGAGTTCAATGTTGATGACTAGATCGACATGCAGATTCTTGGCCCCTAAGATGATCACTCTTTCTTCTTTGTCTGTAGTATTGCTGTTTTGCAGGATTTAGAATATGCTACAGGGTGGTTGTGTTTCAGAAGCACAGATACAATAGAATGCAAGGCTGTATCGATCGATAATATTATCAAAAGTTTTTCGTCAAAGTATTGTAGCACAGGACCTTCTCTTGCTAGATTTCCTCAAGTTATGGGAAAAGTCAGCAAAAATGTTTATATTACCTAGTTTCTTTTAAGTAATCCTTTTGTTGGTACCTAGACAGAAACCAAGTAATTTAAATCTACTTTCCTGTTGCACAAAAAATTACCAAAGAAAAGGACTTTTTGTGGTCCCACAGAATTGTCCTGTTGTTTAGGTTGATTAAAATTCTCAAGGAATTGAAATTTTTTTTTGCCAGCTCAATTGATGTCGGCAACTTTTCCGTAAAGGTATTGAATATCTTAACAGACTGTCAGCCAAGTCGGCTCAAGTTTTTTATTTCAATATAATCTTTATTTAAATTCTATAAGTTCTGCAATTTTTTTAATTCTTTACGTTCTGCAATAAACCCATCTGCTCTAGTAATTCAAACTGAGGAAAAAAGTCCCAAAGAATTTTTGCAAAAAAATTGTATTTAACTTCTTTTTTATATGTGTAAATTTTTTTTCTGCTTACAGGTTGTTTCCTTTACAAACATTTTGCCTGTGCATATAACAACCAATTCTGTGGATGGTTAGCTGTTGATTTAATTTTTAGGCCCCTTTTACACTAGGTCACTGTTACCTGTAACAGTGGCTGGCCACTTTTTGTGAATCATTGTCGCTTATGGAGCCTTTTACACGAGGTGGACACAGTTACGCGTTGAAGCCTTTTTCAGAAGGTGGACACAAGTTACCAGAAGGGACACAGTCTCCTTTGGCAACCAATGTCGGCCACTTAGATCAACCGATGGTGGCTGCCACTCGAAGCGGGGCATTGAATCAAATAGGGCTGCTAAGACTAGGTCACTGATACCTGCCACAGTCACTGGCCATCACAGGAGCAGTTATTCCATTTCTTCGCCAGAATCCCCAGAATGAAGGTGTTTCACTTTAAATAAAGATGACCACCACATCATATCCGTTTTCCTTTTTCGAGAGTTTAACAACTAAAAATAAAGTCACTTGAGTCAATAAACAAACTCAAATAAAGTTTTACACACTCAAAAATTGGTAAGAAACTTACTTTTTTCTGTGAACAACTTATCAAACAATGTTTAACTAAGTCCTTCCTCCGCTCTTGTAGCTAACATCGGGTGAACAAAGGTAATTTTTCCTTCTCAAATGGCCTCTTATTCTTTATCTGATCAGGAGAGCGAGTAGAAGGTATTCCTAACTTGTATGGCATTTTATGTTTGTCTTGGCCCAAGGAGCGGGTCCACAGGGTGTGTCCAGACAATTTGGAAACACCCTGTATACTTAGGATATACTAGTGTATGTTTGTTAGGTTAAGTTTGACGCCATTCTGTACAGATTCTGTATGCCATGAATAAAGATTATTTTGACTTTGACCCATCTCTTGACAGCACTTTGCCCAAATGGCATGGAAAAAGAAGTTGTGAAGCACCCGGCGCAGTGGATGGTAACTAACTGTGGTGGGTTACAGTGGCCTAGTCTAAAAGAGGCCTTATTGATGACTTATTTTAGGTCCTTAGGCCATATTATCTATATTTTTACTCACATGTATTTTGTTGTTCATCGAAAAAGATATAGTAGATGACCTCATGCCTATTGTGTTTGTACCAATGCAGTTCTCTTCTGCATGCAGTTGTTTTTGTCTTCTGCGGGGGGAGAGGGGGAAATCTGGACCATCTATTCAATCATAAATACAGTGAGCAATTGTTACGATTGCAGTTGTCTACTTATCTGAGAGGCACAGAGAAAACCCCTATTTTGATTATTCATCTGTGATTTGGAGTAGATAGCAACAATGCTTGTCCTGTCGATTCATGCCTTGAGAAATGCTTCTGCTGGCAGATAACGCATTTCCAAGAAGTGAGTGTTTGCTGTAAGTATTGTAAGGAATGTTATATGTCTTAAGACTCCCCACACTGTTTACTCTGGAGTTTCCTTAGAAGCCTGATGGCTGGATCTTGGAGAACCACATTTTTTGTAGATTCTTGCAGCCTCACCAGTTTTTAAACATGTGTGTTTCAGGTTGTTTCTTACATCACATATTATCTGTATCTGGGATTTGTCTTGCTCACAACTCTGTTTTCCATCAGCCTTCTAGTTTCTTATTTGCATTCTCTGGGTCTCCTGCTCTGACTTTTTGTACAATTTTGGTTGCAAGCTGTGGTTCTTTTAGGCCTCGTTTCACACAACGATATTTTGCGATGATCTTGTCGCTCCAACCAGATTGTTGCAAAATATCATTTTGTGTAAACGGGAGATTGTTACAATTAATGTCAGTGTCACTTCAAACAGATCATTGCAAAATATTGCAGTGTGCAAATAGGGCTTAAAGGTGAAGTGATATGGTTTACCAGATTACTGATGCAGCTCTGCTTGCAATGACATGCAGAATTCCAGCAACAACACACATTTGCTAAAAAACAGAGAAATACAAAATTTTTGTTTCCTGCAAAATTTTAAGTCCTTTTATCGCGAGTGACGCCGCCAGCCCCCTAGTGTAATAGGGGACTAACCGTATTGGTAGGTTTTTTTGTAGGAGGATTAGGAAGCTTGAAAGTCACTCCCCTGGAAAGTCCTGAGTGGGTACTTGTACATTATTTTGTCTTTTAGTATGGCTATCGGAAAGGAAAAGAAGCTTTCCCTGTAATATCCCCTAGCCTCTAAGTCCTTAAGAAATAAATACAAGGGGAGAAAAAAGAAAAAGGATAGATGGAATAGGTACAGCCAAGCTTAAACTGGGTGGGCAAAGATTTACCTTTAGCCAATAGATGTGTGCTTCAAGGGATAAGTGGCCTTTTTATTGGCTCAGAACCAATACACCTCCATCCACCCTGCCATCAAGCACAGTCTCCCCTGGTAGAGAACTGGTTTTTCATGGAAAGACAGCTGCAACACTGCTTCCAGTTGCGACACCGTTGCTGGACTAGCAAAAGTATTGGTATTGGTATCTCAACTAGCAAAAGCTGGTTTGGATCTTACTTGGGTACACCTTGCAAGTTTAGTGACTTGCTTATTGTGTTGGATTTTTATTTTAATTCAAAGTATATTAGATTGATCCTGAAAAAACTAAGAAGTTTTTTAGAAGGCTTGGTCTTGAGCCCAACACCTTTTGTACATTGGTCTATTAGTTAAAGGTCCTGGCAAGTAAACTTGGTTTTTATTTACAAAATATATAAAGATTTAACAATAACAAACAATTCATTCCCTTCTTAGTCTTACGATCTTGACTGCATCCTGGTCTTAGATATTGACAATTATTGTCATTTGATAACTGTCACTATAATATGAATATATTCATGTAATCTTAAACATTTTAAGTAGATAATGTATCAAATATTTAGTACTTCATTGACTTTAAGTTTGATGTTATTAATAATTCGGTACTTGTCTATGCAGATGCCACGCCGTCGCCATGGGCTGCTCTGAGGAACTCGCCCGAGATGCGAGCCTACAGCAGCATGCCTCGCCACCGAGACTGCGAGTTCATCGCCCGAACTGCCTTCACCAACCGACTCAACCTGACCAACACAACGCCCGAGCCGAACGAACAAGCCGACGAAAAACAAGAAAAAAGCGAAGAATCAACAGCTGCAACCCATGAAACCGACTCTGTGTCTGTCGAAGAGAAAGTTACTGAGGCTGATCCTTCATGTGAAGAAGTCATAGTGCCTGCCTCTACGAGTGACAAAGAGTCTAGCATCGGAAGCCCTGTGATCAACAAGCGTACAGTGAGCGAGAGCACTTCAGTAGATCAGTCAGACATCGGTAGTCCGATTATAGAGAACCGCTTCTGCCACGACAGTCCGGTTGTCTCGTCCTCCGGAGAGAGCCCTCTTGTAGAGAAGAGGATGATCGGTGACGCTGTGGTCGAGCCATTCACCGGAACTGTGTTCCGCAAAGTCACACTGAAGAAACGCAGAGTGGACACTCGTCATCTCCCACCTGGTAAGTACATTCTCCTCATGTTTATTGGGTGTTTGTTGGTTTTGTGGGTTTCTGGTGGATCGACGGTTGGTTTGTTAAACTGGATTGCTTTAACTGTACTAATGTAGAATGTTATTTGAGGGGTTCCACCTTAGCATGGCAGTGACTTGGACTTATTGTTGGATTAAATATTATAGTCTGGCTAACTTGGTGTTTAGTAGACCTGGATGGTGTGCTTTGCTATTGGGAACATGGATCAAAAGTGACATATTTTTAAGATATAAAATATGTTTGTGTTTAATAACTTACATTGTGATTAACAATCTATTATCAGATCCCAACACAAGGAAACTTTAAGCAAAACTAATTACAAGCCTACATGGCACCTGAGGTTTGACCTGATTTCATACATTACGCTGTATGATAGGTAAGATATAGCAGGATAGGTAGCAGAGTTATTTGGATTACTCCATTCTCGAGTGCCAAATTCCATGGGCCTATACTGTTAAGTCAATGCACATATGATCCCTGAGAACTAACAGAACCAAAAATGGGGTTTCAGCCCTTTCTTTGCCTCTTACAATGTGGCTCCAATCCCGCTTGACTTCCTGCTGCTCTCATAAGACCAATGTTAACATAAAAATTCATTACTGCTTTATTAATGTTCAAAGTGAACTTACTTTTGATATTTGAGATACAGAAATTGTGTATATCGAAATTTCTAGATGTTTTTAACATAATTTTTTAAACTAATTCATTAATCAAAGATTTTTTATCATCGGTTGAGGCGATTCCTAATTTGAAAGTTAATATTGGCCTCATAGGAGAAGCAGGTAGAATCACAATATTTTTTTGTGACTGGAGCCCTTTTTTTAGCATCATATAAACCTTTGGTTCATGTAAACGTCTTTTTGAAATAAGTTCATCGTTGGATAGAGAAGGAATGGGTTAGGGTAGACATGTGCGCATCGATCTAGGGTAGACAGTAGGAGTCTGTCCAGAAGTCACAGAAGTTGATAGGGCTTTATTGAACTCAAAATCAAAATGGCTTCTGGAAGTGACAGTGCTACTGGCTCTGCTACTGTGGTTAACAATCCTACAGAATGCAGATCATGACATGTGCTTTGTCATCCGATTTCTCTAAAAAAAATGATTAAACCTGAAGATATCCATTGTGGATTATCGTATTGAGATTATTCATACAGAGCACATAATGAGCAAAATTACTGCTTGGAAATTGTGCCGTTTATTCCAAAAAAGAACTGACTATTGTTCACAATGAAGGAAGGAGTGGCCGGCTGTATGTGGTAACTGATGACCTTAATACGAAAATCAATAATAAAGAGCAAGATTTGGAATCTATCCGGGTGTTTCCCTGTTTTTTTTAAACCCCTTTTTAGACCTTTGTCACTAAAGCAGAAAGGCCTATTGTTGTTAACTTTGGCATTAAGATGATCAGTTTCAGTTTTCTTACCCGGATGATCACTCTTCTCATCGTTGACATTAAACTAATATCGCATCCTTCTTTAATTTAATGGCACCACTTCTAAACTGTGCTTCCCTCATTTTTTGTTATCTATAAACTGCACACAATTCTCAAGCGATGTTGGCAGGTTTTATTTCTTTCTGCCCAAAGAAATTAAATGAAAGAACACATAATGTAGTGAGCATAATTTTTAATCTCCGTGGTGGAACCTGTAACAGTTGCTGTTGTGAGCTCTTCAAACGTTTTTAGTGTAAACGTAGAAAATAGCGGAAATAAAAAATTGAGTATTCAAAACACAACATTTAGTAAAAGTTGTACTTTACAGACTCGACTCGCCACAGTGCCTCGTTTGCTCATATGCAATCATGAATTTCATGTGCATCGTAGTACAGCTTAAGTTAAAAGTCTTACATCGGTCAAGGCGAATATTTTTATTGTTTTGATCAATTATTAGGTTATGTTGTTTTGGATTGTATTTTATGCAAAAAACTTGGCCTGCATGAATCATTTTACAGTAATATTGTGATCAATTTCAATAGTGTAATAGACACCATTCTTTTTTTCTATTGTCCTTTAATCATTATAACTTTATGTCCTTTCATTAAATTAAATTTTGATTCAATTAGTCATTTTATTTATTCTCTGTTTTTTATTTCTTTTGTTTACAATGGATGTGCTGGAATTCAGTGAGTGCTATCCGGTAAAGGATAGTCAGACGACTTGAATGCTGGTGTAGCTGCATTAAAGGACATGTCACACTGCCGTGGCATTGCATCCATCTAGTATGCGGATGGATGTTTAAAAAAGTCGCTAACTATGCTATCAGATAGGACAAGTCACACTGACGTAACCAACGTGGGGTCGCGACCGCCGACATCTTCCTGGAGTAGCTGCTGGAGTGACCTTTACCAAACGGCAGAAGGATAGTGGCTTGCACATGCGCATATACCATCTCCCCAGGTACTGAACTTGCTCCTTTCTAGAGATTATATGTGGCGTCGCCTAAGGTCACGTGTCTGGCAGTTTGATGGGGTTTGAGACCGTCATGGCGGGCGTGGATGGACGGGGATGGATGGGTGGATACAAAGCCACGGCAGTTTGACATGGCCATAAGGATACGCTGGGGATGGACGAGGTCCATGGATGTGGTCCATCCCTAATAGTTAACACTTTGAAAAGCCAGCAAAGCCAGCAAGAAAACTGAGGACTACATTACATCAATAACGTCGATCACAACATATGTGGAAGTGTCGAAGCGAAAAACTAATACCTAATTCGCCCCCAAGATCAGTTGTGATTGAATACAATCCATCTTACCATAACAAGCAGTAAATTTGAGGGGTTTAGACCGCTTCCCCTTAGAAGCGTTTGTGATCTCTTCTGTAAAATGCCACTGGCGTAGACACCACAAAAAAAAAATATATATATATATATACATACACCAACAACAAGCAGTTTCAAAAGCCAAATGCAATCATGGACTTAAAGAGCTCAATGTGGAATTTTTACCTGAAATGTTTAAGGGGGCACTCCACCCTAAAATCTATAAAAATGGGAAACATTTTTTTTTGCCTAGTTTTGTTTGATATAAGTATAGGTAACAAATGCTTATAACTTGTATATTTTATGTATAAACAAAACGCTAACACTTAGTTGAGGCTAGCAGATATATATTCTCTAACTAATTTTGTCTCTTTCTCGGCTATTTTCCAAAAGTTTGGTTTTCACGCGTTTTCTTTTTATGTGGCGGACATAATTCAAGTTCTTTGTTTGAAATTCATTGTTGGTGATGGTGATTTTATATTTTGATTAGGATTTTTTCGGACATTTGCCATCACTGATTAGTAAAAAACAAGTTTCAACAAACTGAGATAGCCTTATAATTTTGTTTTTAATTTGGACAGGACATTTCATTGTATATGAATTTACATTAGTTCCTTCAACAAATTTTTTTTAATTTACAAAAAATTTTTTTTTAATATTTTGTACGAAAAGTAAATAATGTTTTGCGTAGAGGTGTCTTACATAATTTAATATCCATACTAGAGATTGTGCAGTGAAATATCCTCTTCAAAATAAAAAATAAATTATGAGACTATCTCAAACACAACTTGAGTTATGCCTGCCACAGTGAATCCTAGTTTT
The DNA here is from genome assembly GCA_035578135.1 of Flexamia atlantica. Taxonomy (NCBI): domain Eukaryota; kingdom Metazoa; phylum Arthropoda; class Insecta; order Hemiptera; family Cicadellidae; genus Flexamia; species Flexamia atlantica. The sequence continues at coordinate 21,236,641 of JAQJVK010000001.1, read as the reverse complement.
TTCCATAAAACTAAACCCCAAGGGTGGGAGGGGGAGTGGGGGACCATAACTGACACTCACAAATAAAAAATAAAATAATTAATTTTGCTTTAAAAATAAAATAAAATTTTTATTTTGGTGGAGTGCCCCCTTAAGTCAAACTGTACAAGCTAAAAATAAATAAACCTGCAAACATTTACAATGTAAACTATGACATATTAAGGTGAAATGGTCTCATTAAGAATTTTAAAATAACTGAACTCTGAACTTAATACACTTGAGTTGATCTGGACAGACATTAAAAATCAAATGGTAACATTCAAGTTCAAGGATGTTGAGTGCTTAGTTAGTCAAAGATTCTTCATGATTACCATTGCTGACAGGATAAAATGATGCAAAAATGAAAAAAAATTGGAGAAAACTTTATTGAGAATTAGACTGACATGGAATATATATTGGAATATAGTAAATCTAGGCATGGAATCAAGTGATGATGGAGATATTGGGGATGAGAATTTAATGGTTGTTAGTAAAAAAAGTGAAGGTGAGGATACATACCAATGAGTTTTTCCCAGCATCAAATATAATAGCTCTGACAAAAACAATCAGTCTTTACTGGTTTTAATTATTTGAAGATTAATTGAAAATAAATGTTTAAATATAAATGAAGTGATAATTTTAAATTATTTTTCTCACAGTTTTGTTAGAACCAAATTTGGAGTTAGCTTTATTTTATAACCATGAGGAAGTCTTGTGTTCTTGCAAGTTCCCTCGTTACTACTGCTTGTTATGTAATGTTTTCTGCTACCAAACAAGTCAGGTAAGTGCTATATGGGACCTCATCAGAAGCATAACATCATGGATAATGGCTGATGTGTATTGATATTGAAGAAGTAAATATTCCTTGTCAGTTTCCTGTCCAAGGTTAGCCTCTTATAATTAATTGTGTCAGGTGTGCTAATAGCGTACAATGAAGAATGCTGTAAGTGCCAAACCCCTTCATTTTGATAGGATATTACAGTTTTTTGTGATTGACACAATATGCCAGTCAGTTTAAATATAAACAAGGGTGAACCTCACTAATGTGCATCATATTATGATTTTTTAAATATTTTATTAACATCCCTTAGAGCAGTTTTAATTGAATTTTGTTGTTCTGAAAAAAACCCTCTCAACACCCGTAGTACTTAAAAAACTACTACATTAAGATTTTTTTTATTTGCCATCAAAATAACACCCTTAAGGAAGCAATTTTACTTAACCTTAACTATTTAAGTAGTTAAATTAGACAAAATTCCAGCAAACCTTCATACTCATTCCCGATGTTATTCTTATGGAGATTACAAAAACATTCATATCTCGCTATATTAGATTGAAATTCGCTTAGTATCCTGGTCTGCTGCAACGGGGATATTTAATTTTCCTTTTACATTCCGAGTTATTTAAGCTCAAAATATCAACTAGTTAAAACCCACTATTTTAACTCAGACACCAATTGATCTTTTATTTTTTATGATGTTGGAAAAAATAAAAATTGCATATTGAGACGAATTTGTTTATTTTCATTTCGATACATGGCTAATTGGCGTACATTGAAAAACAACATCAGCAAATATGGTTCCACACGATGTTTTAACTCGTGAAAATCATGACAGCGCCCTTATGTGCTGGAACACATTCTGACTATAATTTTCAATCGAAAATCAAAATGTTACATATCAAATTAAAGAGAAAAAATCCCAAAAAATATTACCACAATCCTACAGATCCACAATCCTATTAATGTAAGTTTAATCATCCTCTGAATTTACAAAATCAAATTTACCTAATTAACAATCACGTAAAAATCATCAGTTGAATTTTAGGCATGATTATTATTTTACTTTCTTCAGAACCATGGAAGCAAATGATAATATTTAGCAGGATTTTTCAGATGGATGGAAAATCAGGGCTCGCTCAGAGTGAGTGGTCCTGCCCGTGGAGGAGTCATGAACGATGTCCAGATTGTCCGGCTAGGTGGGAGTGGACTCTGGCATTCAGGAAAATTGTGTTTATTTTTATTCTAGGAGGAGAAAAGACTTATTTTGCCAAATAATTTCATGACTTTTGCCACTCAATAATTGTATTTTTTACTACGGCTAAATTTATTCTTTAATTTGACATATAATGATTTGATTTTCGATCGGACATTGTAGTTGGATTGGGTTTCCGCACACAAGAGCATTGTCCTGATTTTCACGGGTTTCAACATCGTGCGGAAGCTTATCCTGATGTTATTTTTCAAAATGCGACAATTAGCCACATATCAAAATGAAAATAAATTAATTCCTCTCAATATGCAATTTAAATTTTTCCAATACCATACAAAATACATGATTAATTTTCGTCCAAGTTTAAATAGTAGGTCTCAGCTATTTTGAGCTAAAATACAATAGAACTTGGATCAACCGTCACTCTTTTGTCTCTCTCTGTTATCCGTCACCGCCTCTGTACTTTTAATGTGTCGTAAAAGACGTCATAAAAACATTGAACATGTTAGTTAGATAACACAATTTCTGTTATCCGTCAATTCTCTTAACCGCCACACTCTTGGTCCCATGGGTGACGGTTAACTGAGGTTCCACTGTAACTCAGAATGTAAAATGAAATTAAAAATGTGATTCATGAACTAGTGTTGAATTTATTTTTCTTCAAGATGCAATAACATTATTTTCTCTAAAATTAAGTAAATTGCTGTGATTTGCGACCGTGTGTACGTTTACACTTGCTGATCGCCAACCTGGTAGATATTTACTACATTCATCACTGTTTGGACACTTATATTATGGGCAACGACATTATATCAGCCTCTAAAGTTATATTTTGGACATTAAAAAAGGAAAAGATTACTTTATTTGCTAGTCAAGAACATAATGTTAGAAAAACTAGTAATTTTCTACTCACACTACCTTTTCCATTATCATTGCGCAGTAATAATATCAGCACATAGTACGTACCTCTCCCATGAGGGCGATACCAAATTGCCTTTAGCCCCCTCTTTAATCAGTAGATGAAAACTTAGCATTATTATGATAAATAAATTTCTCACTACCATGGATACACAACAATAACTTAATTTCATTTCAATCTCAAGATATATCAAATCAGTTTTAAGTTTAATAATTAGGTGAAAATCAATAAAGGTTTAGATCAAGGGTGTAAAATTAAACATAGCGAACATAAATTTTAATAAAATTCCCCTTAAAAAATGTCAGTGAAAACTTATTATATTGTATCCTGGGACAGATTTCCTTTAATTCTTGTAAAATAGTTTGTTTCATTGTTTCGTTTTGTTTATATAATTAGTTTGTTTATATGCTTTTAATGTTTATCTAGAGTCTATAATCAGCACAAGAAAAACATGGTTAATTTTTTTTAATCGTAGACTTCAATATACAAGGACTGTTAAGAGTACGACTAAGTCTACTGAACCAGTGGTAGCATGACAGAATGTTGTTGGTTTGTCATCCAGTTGTTGTTTGTGCTCCGCTGGCACCGAGCCTACTGGAAGTGACAGGAAGGCGAGGTGGTTGACCTTCACGGTTAAGCGCCTCTGCTCCAATATGTCTCCCTGGCCAGTGTACCAACTCCCTGCACTAAATTTTCATTCTAGTTTAGATAGTTTTATCGAGAACTAATAGGTACCTGTGGCATCGCTCGCTTTTGGAATTAATTTTTTTTTAAAAGTTTCCTGGAAAAGATTTGAACACAGTCCTTTTCAATCAGGCATTTTCAGTCACATCACTGAGTTCAGAACTTGATCGTCATAATTCCGACATAATCAACATAATTCCAGCTTTTTGTAACATTGATTGAACCTGATAAATAGAAATCTTTTGAACATGACATCCTCATCGCCTGAGTTTAGCACAGTTTCCAAAATAACTTGTAAAATGCAAGAGATGTATAAAGAAAATTAAAAATTTAAGTATTCCCTGTTGCACTAGTTTTCTTACACTCCACCTTATTTAGCATTTGGTCGGTAATGTTTTTTTTTACTTATACACAGCCGTTGAAACATCAACTTCACCTAAGATCGAATTTTAAATTGCAAAACCTGTTCTTGTCACTCTACTTTGTTTGAGTCATCTTTTGACCTACCAAAAAGTTGTTGCCTGAATGACAGCAATGATTTTGAATTTACTATCTGAAAATGCAATATAGGTAACTTATCGATAGAACTCATCAATCACTTTTCAGTATACCGACACAATCGTATCTTATTTCAAGGATAATATAAATTAAGTATGATTTCAGAATGGATGAAGTGACTAATGTATGTGGCCTTGATTCTGTTAACTCTCTCTGATTCATTATATGCTTAATTAATGACCCTATTGTCAATGTTTTATATAGGTGAATAATAACTAAATTTTCTTTTGGTAAGGCATATTTCTTTGTTGGGACTCAATGCTTTCACTACAAGTAATCAGTCATACAACTTAAACACATGACGCCTCTCAAAGTTTTTAAAGGTTTTAATGCTATTTTTTTAATTTACCAGATACTTTCAAGCGAGATTTTATGTAAGCAAAAATATAACAGCAATATAACCTAAAACATTTTAATGGACATACCAGTAGATTATTCTGTTTTAAAATTTTATTTTAATAGTTCACAAGAGTATTGGTACTGTTATGAACTCATGAATCTCAGATGTGGTTAGGTTTTTTATTTCAGTTATAATTGGCCAAGTCAGTTATTGTTGAGGAAGATTACGACTCGTCATACCCTGGTTTGGCAAGCATGTGGTTTGAAGGTGGGCTCTAGAGAGCGTATCAGACAGGTGTGGTATTGTGTGGTGTGCAGGACTGGTATAATTTGTGCAGTATTATTAGTAGCCCGGTCCACTGTAATGAACGGTAGGCTAATGATAGAGGAAACGGAAGCCTCAAACCACCTCCTGCCGGCTTGCTCCTCCCAGTGTGTGCAACTATGGATTATGTAGAAGAGTGGAGAGCATAACATGTAAGTGCAGAAGACGTCACGTTGTACCTTATCACAGCAGGTTAGAAGGGAGGCAAAGCTAAAGGTGTCATTTACCTGATCTTGCTATTTCCTCAAAAGGTGAAAGAGTTATTAGAAAGAAGAGACGTTTTCCAAATTCCAACAAGTTGACAAATGATGTCGATGAAACAGGTGGAAATTCCAGACACAAAAGCCCTCTCTAATGTTTCAACTGCATAATTACACAATTTGGAATAAATCAAGACATTTCATTTTGATCATATCTGTTTCAACTGCACAATGACACAATTTGGAATAAATCAAGACATTTCATTTTGATCATATCTGATTGTGTTGGTTGTTGTGATTAAAAAAAAAGGAAAAAAGTTGTACACCAGAATCATAATCATATAATTTCTTTTTGAAAGAACATCAAAGTATTAATTTCCTAAATAAACTTTGGTTAATTAAACTATAAAATATTCCTGAAACACGAATACTAAAGGAAATCAGTCCATCCATAAAATTTTAGACAGTACAAAGTATCAACCTTAAACAAAATCTTGTAAACCAAAATATTGATTTTTATAGAACAAAAAAAAAGTTCTGGATTATGACTAAATTACATGCTCTGTATCCCTCTTTGAGCTAGGGTTAGGACTTAAATGTTTGGGTTTGGTAATTTTTTGATTCTCTGTGACAATTAGAGAAATTAAATGGTCTAATGCTTGTCTTCCTTAACATCTCACTCTGAGATTTTTATTTCTGACAAATCGGTTATTTGGTCATTTTGAGTGGGAGAATAAGTGTAATTTCTAGTTGACCTTTTATGGTGTCCAGTTGGCCTTTTAAGGTGATTGTGAGCGATTCCAGAAAAACTACTTAATGAATGACTTAATAAAAAAATATTCCAATCCCTACCTAGTAAAAATAAAGATAAATTAGTAACTTTTTATATGATCATTTTTATTTTGAAATCAATACTATAAAACAATAACAGTAATAATAAATAAAAATACTTTTATCTAAATTATCCTAGAGGAATATGCATAACTCTTTCCCTAGAAAAGTCATGTATCGGAGTTACTTCTCCCAGGTAGTAGGAAGGGGAAGATACGCTTGATTGCTGAGCATAATGGATTGATGAATGGTTCTCATTAATTTTAATTACACATAATTCCATACCCGTCCAAGGAGAGTGTGGACATAATAGCACTGTTGCAGCCCAATGAGTCGTGCTAGTTAGCTAGTAACAAAATTACTCTATCAAGAATTTGGAAAGTTTTTCCAGGTTTGTTAATCATCTCTCCAATCCAATTATTACAACGAAAAGCAGGAACTTTTATAAATACTACTTGGAAGACCTACCTACTTACTTCTTGGTACTTTGTACCTACTATTTGGACTTGTTAGACACTATTTGTCAAACATGTACATAACCTTTAGTTCATCTAATTTCATAAAAAAATACACTGAGGACATTTATCTCTGAATTGTCACCTGACAAGAAAAGGTAATATATCTTTCAATAACTTTCCTTCAAAAATATAAACGGCCTCTAGTTTATCAATTTAAATGCCTTGAATACAATTAATACATCAATTTAATTCATACTGAATAATAACAAAATTAATCTGCCCATTATTCCATCTAGAATTCTGTTACTATGATTTAATATTCCATGTTTTTATTTTTTTCATACCTATTCCTTTAAACGCCAAAATAGCTATAATCTGATAGGTATGTAACGAAGAATTGCGACTGGAAGTGAAGGGAATTTTGAGAAAACGTCTACTGGACAAAGACTATATTTTTATGAATTGTATGATTTTTTTTAGAATTTATAGTATGAGTCAATTGAAGCATCAGTTAAAGATGGATATTCAAACCAGAGTAGCAAAGACTATGATTGTTCATTTGCCATTCATTTGATGTGGTCGATTGGTCCCAAGGTCAGGGGCTCCACCTATAGACACACAGTTCCTCCTCTTTTTGGCAAGACAAGAGTCGGGTGTATTCTTTGGTTGGGGGAAGTCAGTCAGGGAAACTGTGTTTGAAAGATTTCAATGACGTGCATTTATTCGTTTTTAGAAAATTGTGATTAGATCTGGGTGGACAACTTTTGTATTTAGCCTTAGAAGAGTGTTAGGAGGTTAAGGAGGGTTAAGTACTTCTGTTTGGTATCACAGGATCTAAAAAATGGAATTTTACACACACCCGGGTAAGGTGCACCAAACAGTGTATTTATAAATCGATATATAGATTTATATCCTCTGGAATAATGCGGAAAAAATTTAATACCAAATTAAAATTTTTGAGAAAAATCAATAAATACATTTTAATTAATAGGGTGAGTGCACCAGTGAATGACCGATTAAAGACGATGTTTCATGTTAATTTGACATCACTCCCTTATTTCTTAGTCACAGTTACTCGTTTTACTATAGAAAGCTCATTTATCCCTTAAGGATGAAGCAATATCAGTTAAAACCGTAACTTAATGAGAATACTGATTGTAATATTAATTAAAAGACAACTGTGTCAATCTCCAATAAATGACTGGGACTGCACCAGTGAATGGCTGATCTTGCATTAGTGAATGACCGGTCTGTTTTGGCTAAATAACTGTCAAAAAATTGAAAAATCAGCTGACAACAATGAATAAGAATAAATCAGCTGAAAGTATATATCACAGCTAGTAAATGACCGATCTTGTCTCAGTGAATGACAGCGAATTTTTTCCCCGGTCATTGACTGGTTTTTGCCCTCGATACGTTCCAGTTTATGACCTCCCTAAGTAATAATTAAATATAACATGTAGAGCAATAAAACTGATTTTAAATGTTAGGATAGTATGTTAAATATTATTCAAATGCAACATATTTTTTTAATAATTATCAAATACAGATTGAATGAAAATCCATTTAAACCTTGCAGGGATAGTCATTATAGCAGGAAACATCAAAATCAAAGATAGTGGGACACTCAGTATTTTAGATACGTTAAAAAATTATTTTTGACTCGACAAATTTTAACCAATGAATGATTTTTGTTGAATAATAATCTGTGGCCAATTTTATGCTTATTTTTAATTAGCTAGCCTAAAGAAAATGCTTAATAGAGGGCTTTTTAAGCAAAACGGCCATTCATTTGGGGCTGGTCATTCACTGATGCAACCACCCTACGTGTCAAAATTAATTTCTGTGAACTAGCTAAGGATAGTTTTGCTAATGTCAACATAAAACTTTTTTTATTCACTTAAAAATCTAAAATACAGATTTGATTGCTATTCTTGAATCAATACAACTATGAAGCGCAAGAGGGAGGGAAATTTAAATACTTATCACGTCTGCGACAGGCCAACCCCTCGAAGGCAGACATGGGGAGTTCTGAAATATCTGAAAATTCCAAAGCCTAAGTGTTACGTAGAACCTTGATAAGAACACTCTCAAGGTGATTCTGGAAATAGTCTCGATATCAAGGGAGTCTTCTTATTGAGGTTCGTGCTAACAAGGCAAGTGCCATTACAGTATCGAGAGAACTTAAAAAGTGCACTTTTTATCAAGGTTTTTGTGTTATCGAGTGTCTTCTTATCGAGGTTCTACTGTATCTAGCGGACAATCAATAAACGTTTAGGGCAAGATATAAACAACAACAAACCAAATGATTCTTCCAATAGGAAACATTGTTGTGGCAAAAACCAAAATGCTCCAGCTAATGATACTTGGCGAGGTCTTGCGAATAGGAATAATACTCGTTGGTTTTCGTTCGTTTTTGGAGGGACATGCCTGGCGCTGGCGAACGATAAGTGAAATTGCCCTTCCTCTCGTGCTTTATAGATGTATTAATAATTAATATAGTACAATTATTGTACTATAATCAGCCGTCTAGCTATAAAAATGACAATATTACTGTAAACAGCTGAGATAAATTGAGTTTAAATATGTAATTGATGAACAAAATGATTGATAACATTTACTCGAAAAAATGTGTATCGCTCGTATAATTTGAGATTGCTTATTCTGACCAAATGTGGTACGCAAGCTAATTTAAAAAAATTCCAGATGTTTGTTAACTGGTATTCACGCTTAATCCTTATTTGTATGGAGCTCTTTGAAATAAGTGAAAAATTACAGTATCTCCAAAACCAGAAGTGATTTTTGAAATTCGATACACCAATGAATTCCTTGCAACATTGTACATAAGTTTAGATTTTTAACCACCATTTTAGTGTATATTATTCAAATCAACTTCAATCTTATTCAATTCAACTTTTATGTTAGTTTAGTATCGAGGAGCAAAATTTAGTACGGGCTTTACCAGGTCTTACATACAGCAGGGTCTCATTTATATTATAGGGTTCACAAGAGGTCTCCATATAGATTGGAAACCTCTATGGTTTTACGTTAAATGAATATCTTATCTAGAATTTTCATTATTGTTTATTTTCATAGTAGGCTATAGTTGAGTATTTCATAGTTTAGTTTGCGTTAGAGTTCAAATAGTGGGCTTTAGCTAGTTGATTTTTTGAGCTAAAATAACTCAGAATGTAGAAAGAAAATGAAAAATGTACTTTACGAACCTAGTGTTGAATTTATTTGTCTTCAAGGTGCAATAAAATTATTTTCTCTAAATTAAAATATATCGCCGGAAAATGCGCCCGCGTGAACGTTTACACGCGCTGATCGTCGACCCCGCGGAGGAATATTTACTAATTTCTTTACTGTTTGAACACTTATATAAATGAGCGACGACATTATATCAGCCTCTGTAGCTATGTTTTGGATTTAAAAAGTAGAAAAGTGAGTACTTTATATGCTAGTTAACACCATAATTTTAGAATAACTGGATATTTAATACGTCACACTACTTTTTTCGATTATTATCGCGGAGTAATTTTAGTACGTATCTCGACCGCGAGGGCGACATCGAATTACCTTTAGCCTCCTCTTAAATGTTACCAAATCTTCGTTCATAGTCTTTCAGGAAGAAAGAATGTATACCTAGTATGATAATTGGCTTACCAACTGTTACAACAAAACATAGATAGGTAGTTTTTATCACATGTTGTAGGTGGGAGTCTCTAAGGTAATTAGGGTAATTCATCCATAATTTGTCAAAGCCCAAAAATATACTAGTTATAGAGATAACAGTGCTGGATAAATTTGAAGTTTTGACTATATTCATAATAACCGCTGATTATTGTTTGGTGTGCAAACGGTAAAACAATAAAAAAAGTATACAGTAATATGAAATATATGAAAACTTAATAGATTAATAAGGGTTCTAAGATCTAAGAATCAGGTACAGTTTTTGCCGTTGACTCTAACCATTGTTGCACACATCAGCTGTTGCCAATCAGTTATCTCGTGTTTTCCCTCGGTTAATGAGCTCATTTAGTCACGCAGCTGATTATTGCTCCACCGGCGCTGGCGCTGAATGGCGGCTTAACGAACTTTCTTTGTCTAACAGTAAACGCCGCGGCGAATAACCCCTTGCCTAACTTATTTAGAGTAATGATTTGTGCCCAACAATTTTCAAATTGTGATATAACTAACTATGGTAGTAAAATAACAATAGTAAAAGGCGCCTTAGCCGTCCAAAGCAAGCATCATTAACAATTTTTACGCCAAGTCACATTGTCGTGCGTTCAGCCGCACTCACCGGTGGGTAACTGCCGGTCTCCGCAGTCCGAAAATTGTAAAATCCTCCGTACTTTGACAACCGTATCAATATCAGAAACAACCGTAAACAATAACCAGCCGTTGGTAAACCCACCACTATTACTGTATTATACTTTTAGCTTAGACTAGGGATAGTCTGAGCTTGTAGGTAAATTGCTCACCGGTGAGTGCGGCTGAACGCGCCCTCGGCTCGTTGTGTTTGTTTATAATGTTGACTTCGGTGGCTATCATATGGGTTTACAATATCGTCTTTTCCATTTTCATTAAATCTGTTTATATAATATATCGTTTTATTTAATTCAGTTTATTCATTTAATTATATTTTAATTGTTTTATTTACTTCGTGTACATTTACCTAGGTCAATTTAGATGAAGTCTTTTGAGCAATATAAACAATCTTTCTTTTGAGCGGTTAACTTGCAGCAAGTATACGCTGTGGGCTTATTTGTTGGTCTATGTATATTTATTTATTCATCAATGCTAACATGCAGGCAGTATATTGCATGAACTTGCTTTTTGTCTCTTTTATATTTTATTTATTTGAAAAATCTATTACCATTGATCATGCGGCAATCATGACAATTGCTGTGTCAATTTGAAAAAGGCTGTGAATAACTTTAAGGTTGCACCATAGAACTTGCGGTTACAATATTGCAGCAGAACTTTCCCCTTTACAATAACAGCTAGTCGATAACCCTTTACAATACAACAGATAACCGATGACAAAGCTTTCAGCATAGCTGGATTTTATGCTTAAGTTCACAAAATAACAATAGTACACGCATTATCTTATACGGCTACTGCTGTAAAGTCGCTCGGATTTTTTTTTCGTTTGTAATTAGTTTTCATAAAATGTAGCTGTCGTTTTAACGAGGTCACACATCAGCGTTTATTTAGACAGCTGACTAATTGTTTATGGACAGCTGACATGATTTGTTAGTTTTTATTAAACTTGATTGGCAATTCTTGGGAACTCACAAGGATCATAGTTTGTTACAAAAACATATTCAGCCAATGCTCTTACTTGGCGTAGTATTATTGCAAGTTTCACACTAAGGCCGGCCGCACACAGACGCGACAAAACGTGTTTATATATTTTTTCGTCTTTTATCGTTACACAGCTAGTCAGGCTACTTATCTCGTTTCAAACCAGATATCTTGAGTCCAAGATATCTAGTTTGAAACGAGATAACGAGATATAACGTTTTGACTGAAAACTGATCAGACAAGAGAAAACATATGTTTTTGAAAAATATGTTTGAATTTGTCTTGTCGCGGCAGTGTGCGGCCAGCCTTAAGTCCCTTTTATACCCCTTTGCCTTTTTACCGTTTATCAGCTGTCTATCAAAAGGCGGCAAAGTGAAATAAAAGCTTGCAATTATATATTGCGATAAGAAAACTTATCTTTCCTAAGTTTACGACATTACGATGCTGTATTACATATAGCCTGATGAGTTGGACTGTCGCTTTTTCGATTTCAGTTTCATATCCAAACATCAAAATTTAAATGAAACTCATGTTGGCCTAATAATTAATATCATATTGATAACGTTAGGAAATGCATACACTCGAAAAAAAATATTCAGAATATTCAATTTTAAAAAGCATTTAAATTATTGTAATTTTTATATGTTTAAAAAATCTACTATAGTGTTTGGCATAATACCTCCTTGGTTTGTTGACGGGGTTGTGATTTATTCAAAGATTGGTGGTACAGTATTATAAGATAATTTTCTTCAAAGAATGCGCCCTTTAAGGGCCTGTTTGCACGGCGACCAGACAGTAGGACAGTACAAAAAAATTCTTTTGTTCTCTATTGTTTAAAGGTGTTACTGTCCACTGTACTGGTCGTCGTGCAAACCAGGCCTAAGTCATGGTCATTTTTATGATTGCTTCAAACTTTTTCTAAAGTATAATGGAAAATATACTGTAACCACATGGCAATGAAAAATTTATAACTTTTAACTTTCCAAAAATTATTCATATGTACAGTAATCATAACTTGGCCCAGGCCGACCGTATACCCACTAACCCAATGCTGAAATTAACACTCGCCTCATGGGCGGGCGGACTGGGCCGCAGTTTAAGACTCGGGCTATAAAGCTAGTCTCGGCAGTCGGTGATAATCGCTTGGAATTATTTAGATGTTCTTCGATGGTTGGTTGATGTTAAAAGTATAGTAGTAAGCCACTCGACATTTTCTAATTGCACACGTGTTAGTTTTGACGGGATTAATCTTCTGTGTCTGTCACTGGGTAATGAGGTGCACGCACTAATAACCACAGCATGCAGTTCGTGGGCAGCACGCGGGTATGCATGTCGGGGTGGCGGGAGGCCCAGTGTACTGTCGGCTCACGTGTCTGTCGTGGTTGAAGGTGTGACGCCGCCCCGCAGCCGCCGCGCCCTGCTGGACGTCGACAGAGACAGAGACAGAGACGAGGACCTGAGAGACAGAGACGACTACAAGCTGGTGTTCATCAGCTCCAGCGACTCCAGCAGCCGCGAGGAGCTGCAGAGCGACGCGGAGTCGACGTGCTCGGGGCTGGTGACCGGCGGCAGCGCCAGCGAGTGCGACTGGGACTACTTCGAGCCGAGCGGTGGAGGGGAGGTGCAGCCGCCGCCGCCGCCGCCTCAGTCGAGCGTCGTGCCCCGCGAGCGTCAGACCGCGTGTGTGGTGCCGATACCGGTCCCCATCCCCGTGCCAGTGCCCGTGCTGGTGCCAGTGCCGTGGACCCCGCCGCCCGACCTCACCATCCGCATACAGCACCTCTGGTCCATGCAACAGCTGGTCACCGTCACCCTCGGCGACCAGATGAGCCACGACCTGAGACTCGCCGCGCTCAAGCACTTCCAGGACCTGGTCAACAAGGACAACACGGTGCGGGTCGACGGCGACGACAAGAGCATCACGTGTACGGTGGAGAAGAAGGAGGTCGACAGCGGTGTCGAGGCGAAGCGCAGTGATATACTGAGTGACATCGACAAGTTGATCGAGTGTGGAAACATTGAAATCGTGGACGAAGTGGATCGCGTTAGTAAGCAGGAAAACGAAAACAAAGTTATTGAAAGTGATCTACAGAAAAACGAAAACGAAGTAATAAAAAGTGATAAAGTGTTAGACGATAATTTAGAAAATAATCCTAAGGAAGAAATTCCCGAGCAACCGAATAACTTAGGACTTCACATCAGTGAGGATATAGAAACGGACGGAGTTGTCTTAAAGAATTACAAAAAGTTGGACAACTTTTTCCAAGAGAACAGGGTCGAAGAGCCGGTAAATCAGGTAGAATGTGTTCCGAATTCGATGGAAGAACCGAGAGACGACGAATCCGAGAGTTCGTCCACATCGTCTGAAGGTGAGAAGCCGACCAAACGCAGTTACAAGTTGAACAGCGAGGAGAGCGAGCACGAGGGAGACAGCAGCGAGGATGAGTCCTCCGGGGAGTTCAGCGGCGGGTCGTCTCTGTCGTCGTCCCCGGGCTCCGGCAGGTTCAAGAGAGTGTATGTGGTCAACGACTCCGACTCGGACCTGGGCGAGCTGCCGGAGTCGCAGGTGAACGACGAGGAGGAGGGGGAAGTGACGCTCATCCGACACGAGAACATCATGGAGGAGGTGAAGCTGTCGACGATACTGCAGGCGCCGGAGAAGCAGGACCTGCCTGTGTTCAGGATCGAGGATGTCGATAATGACTCGATGATTCTGCAGGACAGTTTGGAGTGTAACGTTCTACGTCCTGAACTGGACGTGCCGGAGTCGGACTACGAAGCGGTGATGTCCCTCCCGGTCGCCGCGGACAAACAACTCGGTGATAAAAACGAAAGTGAGGTCGATATCGCCGATAAAAGTTCGTACGAATATTACGGTCCGAAAAGTATAAGTGAGACGGACGACTTTTTATCGCGGGAAATAAAGTATTGTGAGATTTTCGCTCGGCCGGCAGCGCGTGAGTTCGAACTGGCGCGTACGGTAGAGGGGAGCGACGAGGAGTGCGGTAAAGTTTGCGAAACGCGCGGAAGCAACACGTCGGATGAATTCTCCGGAACGGAGTCCATGGAGTTGGAACAAGGTCAGATCCGGGCCGGCGGCCCCGTTAGCAGTGCGGCGGTAGAAAGCAGCGCGGCGGCGGCGGGACGGTACACGAGTCTGGTGATGATCACGCAGGAGCCGGAGGACCGCGTGGAGGCGGTGAACGTGGTGACGAGCGACACTACCACGCTGGTCCGGTCGCAGTACCGGGACGGCGACGCGGGCGAGGTGCACGTCGTGACGGGCAACGGGACCACGGCGGTGGTCATACTGGAGGACGGGCTGCCGGACGACGACTCGTGGGTCGAGGAGCTGGACAGAGACGAGCCGCTGACCACGACCGAGGAGAGCTCGGAGGACGACCAGAACTACGTGGACAGAGAGGAGGAACTGCGGGGGTACAACCGGCCCGTCATCGACTTCACCCTCCACACCATCGTGGAGGAGAGCTGCGAGGAGAGCGAGGTGGAGGTGGAGAGGAACCGTCCGACAGAGCTGGAGAAATACTTCTTCTACGGGGTGGGAGATGGACTCTCGGATAATAGAGAGGTGGATACTATGTCGGAAACTAGTTCGATCCATAGTGAAGGTCTAGAGAGCTTGGGGGGATTCGAGGATGGTGAAAACGAGGGTAAAGACCCTGCGGAGTTAGCGTCGTCGAGGTTAGAAAAATACTTTTTGTCCGGCCTTTTGGGGTGCAGTAGAAGAGATTCTGACGGAAGCGTAGGGAGTGACAGTGAAGGCAAGCCTAGTCCGGAGCAGCGGAGGAAACGTCTGGTGCGGGCGCGAGGGACTGGCAGGCAGCACTCCAGCTCCCAGGACAACCTGCACGAGTCGGACCCTCAAGACGAGACGCAGCCCGAAACTGAAGGCTCCAGCACTGAAACGGACTCCCACGACGATCTCAGCAACTCCTTCGAGAAATCCGATGGTCAGTTCGACACTGTCAAACGAACAAAGAAGAAGAAACGTTCGGTCGTATCAGCTCCTTCTTTAGAGTTGCTAGAAACACCGGACGAACGTCCGGGTTCGGGCAGCAGAGAAGAGCTCGATTCCGACGACGGGAATAAAACCCCTCAACCAGAGTTCCTATTACCGGCTGATCTCGGGAGCAGCCGAAACAAACAACAGAGTAGGGATAGCGGATTCATGGGTAGCTGTGATGATTTGTTGAAAGACAAGGATGTAGCTAGTAGTAGTGAAGCTCCGGGAGTGCCGGAAGCAGAAGCGGAAAGAGTTCCTGAAAAATCAAAAAGCGAAGAGACTGTGATCCCTCAGGTGAAAATTTCAACACCGTCCGGTTTAATTAGAAAAGATAGTTTTAATAATTGGAGTTCCGACGAAGAAACCAATCTGATGATGTCTAAAATGAGACAGTTTTTCAAAACGATGGTCGCTTCTCAGAAAGTAGCAAATCCTAATGTGGGCACTAAAAGCAAACCCCCGCAGTTGGTGCATTTCGAGTCGGAACTGACGAGGTTGATGAAAACAGTTCCCGGTATTAGAGACGAACAAGTAAAGGAGATAGTGGAGTACTTGAGTAGTGAAGATACCTGGAGCGATTCCTACGATTCTTCCGACTATACAAGTTCCGATCTCGAAGGCGGAAATAAGAAAACAGCTTTACAAGAAGAAATTTCGGCGAGTTGCCGTCAAATCATAAGTAATTTCGAGGCTGTCGAAGATCCCGCTGCCAGTTCAGCTGACGGGGTCAACAAAGACACCGCCATCGTGTATCAACGACTGGTGGCTTCCTTCAGCAAGCTGGATGCTCCCAGCTCGGACTCGTCGGCGTCCCACAACTCGCCGCCGCTCATCGCCAAGGTGATGCAGCACATCGGCAGCAGACTGGTGGCGCTCATGCACGAGGTGTCGAGCGCCGAGGGCGGCAGTCCCAAGACGGCGCGGTACCACAGACGGATACAACACAAGCTGTCCACTACGTCGACGACCGAGGACGAGGAAGACTCCATCGAGGACTACAGCCCACTGCCGCGATCCAAGTCTCACGATCCGCTCATCGAGGAGAATAGACAAGAAGCGAGTGACAACGAGAGGTTCAGTTGGAGGGGAAGCTTCGAATCGGCTCTGATGGCCTCGGACTCGCGACAGCGGCTGTCGTCCACCGGGGAAGCGTCCGCCTCGGCCTCCGCGCTCGCCCTCGCGGCGAAGCGACGGTCCGCCGGGGACCTGCTGTTCAAGACGTCGAGCAGAGAGCAGCTGGACCGAGTGCGGAGCTGCGGCAGTATCGGCGGCAGTGTGGAGGACAAGATATGGGGCCTGAGGCACCAGAAGCGGCGGCGAAGTAGTGTCCCGGACTCGGGCGGGTCGAACGACGGTGACGACGATTCAGAGGAGGAGGAAGGCGGTAGGTCCACGACGCTGCCGAGAAGTTTACAAAGTTCCTGCACCGCCACCAACTCGCTGCCGCGGCTGCCCACGACGCCCACGTCGGCCTCGCCCAGCATATACAAGGCGCACAGCACGAGCGTGGTGAGCTCGTCCAAGAGCGTGGTGTCGGCGAGGTACCGCCCCCCGGGCTACAGCTCGCGGGCCAGCGCCGTGGCGCCGCCCAGGAGAGACGCCGCCCGCCGCCGCGCCGCCCAGACTCCCTCGCCCTGCAACGTCTCCGCGCCGCCCAGTGTCGGTGAGTCGACCAACTCGCATTCCTCACATAGACTTAAGGCTTAACTAGGGTATTTACTCGACTTTTTAATAATTTATGGTCTTAGAAATAAAATAAAGTTTTTTATACCATGTGATCGGTTTATTTAAGTTGTCGGTATTTTTTAAGGAGCTCTTATTTTTAAATATAAAAAAACAAATTGAAACTTTGCTGTTTTTATTTTGCGAGGTACATGAGAAACTACTTAAATATTTCTATGGGTCATCAACATGTTCTCTTTTCTGAGGTAAAAAGACTTTTATGAGCGATGAGGGACTTTTTTTGTATAAAGGGGATATAACAGAGATGGGGGATATATAAGAGATACAAGAGATTTAAAAGATGAGGTCCTGCACCCACATTTCAAATTTAAATTCATTACGATTCGTACCCGGTGTTTTTCGCCATGTTGATTTTATCCTACGTCAGAGTGATCTACCTACGTCAGTTGTCATACACCCAATGATTGATATATTTAATTAAGAGTTACTCTCAATATTTTGATCGTTTTGCCCACTGGGAAGTCATAGCGATGCATAACGTATAATATTCACTACTCGAATATTATTTTTTTCGTTTCCCTGATTTTCACAGCCCTTTTATCATTTAATGGGTCTATAAAAGATAATTGTAACATTGTTTTTGGATTTAAGACTATTAGTTTAAGTTTAGCATTCAGGCCGATATTGCTGATCAATAGACAATCTTTATTATCATTGTTGCAATGAAACAGGTTTGCAAACCCAGTTCGGAGTCGACTTTTTTCGTTGCTCTGTTGGCAAGAAAGGAGGGAGGGTGCAGCATTGTTTGCAGAGACATTACGTCACTTTCTTGCCTTACATAATAATAAAGTTTCGCAAAGCAGACCGATTAATACGACACCTCATTTATTAAGTTTCGTTAATGTAATGCAGATGCATTACATTACATTAAATTTTTTAAAGGACACAAATAATATGACTTGTTACCCACGATAGTTAGGAAATGAGTATTGGGAGATCCTAATACTCATCTTTAACCATCGTGGATAACATAAATCCTATTACTGTATTTGTATGTCCTTCAAAAATGTAATGCTTAAAAATGTGAACTCAACTTTTACTTGAGCAAAAAAACATATGTAGTCTCATTTGTTTTAATTCTCCTCGCAAATATTTATGCATTTAAATTTGAATATTGTGTTAATATTAACGGTAAAGCAAAGGTGGGGATGGATCACTGTTTTTAGAAGTATTAAGTGACTTCAACAAAGTATAGGTGACTGAAAAGTCAGCGTTTTATCCCACGGTTTCTTTAATCTCAATACATTTTGTGAAAACTCTTTTTAAGTTCAGAGAAAAATTCTTCTTACATTGCGTGCCTATTGTAAAGCTTTGTAAATAACATTTCCGGTAAGAAAAATGTATATGATCAATAATTGTAGAACTTCATTCGTTTTGAAAACATAAGTTAATTATCAGGGTCTTCCCTTATTCGGAATTTTCCAAGTGCGCATTTGTTGCTTTCGTGATTTTAATTGTCTAAACATTGTAAATACCTATCTCACTCGAGGATTTCTATCAAAGTAGACAGTTGGTGGCCGACGGCCGATGTTGGCTGGCGGAGGCCTTGAGCGCGGGCGTGGGTGTCGCGGGGAGGCCGCGCAGTCTCGGCGTGTAGTGTTTGTGTAGCCTACATCAGATTGTACCTGGGGGGGCGAACTTGTCTTGAGGAAGCCGTTAGTTCGTTGAGTTTCGAAAAAGAACGGTTTAGGGTGGGATAGATGAATGGCAGGTCAACGTTTGGGGATAGTCTGAAATAGATATTTGAAAAATGCAGGAAAACGTTTTTCGGCGAGTCTCATTCAGTATAATAGAGAATTAAGTGTTTTGGGTCATCTATTCTTAAGAGTATTTCATACCGGGAGATGTTTTAACCAGAAACTTCAGACAACAGACCAGACTGTACTGGACTTTAAATGAAATTAAGTGAGAGCTTCGGATATAAATAATATAAAGCAGCAACGAATTCAGAAACTATAGTTTCTGTTTTCATTTGTAGCGGTCACTTAAAAACGGCGCTTGCACTTGAGAGAAGCCGCGGTGCAACTGACACAACTGAGGAGGATTAGCCACTAGGGTTTCCTCTGCGGTTATTGATATTCACACCACGTACTGCGTTGCACACTGCGCCTTGCAGTCCAAACGCAACTAAGAAATGTAGGGAATGCGTCATCATTCGATAGCTTCAGTTTAATTCTGAAATCCCGTGGAGAATATATCGCGATGCTTTAATTAATTAATAAGTCATTTTAGTTGTCTCCACAAAACACTCAGTTCTCACCAAGTGAAGTTATACAGCCCATTGTCGAAAACATTATTTCATGAAGTATTAAATACCCTTCACCCTTGAATCTAGGGTTCTTTTATACTTTGTCTTGTTACAGGTTGAACTAATTTACAGACAAATACAAAAAAAAATGTAGTCAAAGGGTTTTATTACTTTATTTACAAACAGTACTTGAAACTTGGTTGCTCGATCTGAGGCCCTTGTTCTCCCCCTCAAGTGGCGCTAGACAAGTCAAGTCAATTCGTCGCGTTGGTAATTAAAAGCAAGCTCGACTATTTTATTAATGTTAAAGAAAGATACGCTATACTTTACTTATACTCGTTCAAAATATAATTTGATGGAAAATATTTCATTGCATTTTGTAGTTCAAATAACATTCAGCTTAGTCTATATCTTTTATTTTTCGATCAATAATATATTAAATAATACATAACATGTTACCGTTCTCGATTATTTGAATGTGTTTGAATGCTTAACGCCTATCAACATTTTATTTTCATAAAAATATAATCTATACCTATAATTAAAATATATTATAATGTATATTTTTTAGTGTGATTTCTGTATTTACCTTTTACCTTCTGTCGTGATCTTTTGCCAAAAATTTGGATTGTTCATGACAAAACTTCACATAACTTCACATATTTTCAATTGAACATTTTTTAACTTTCGAATGTGGGTTTTAGTTTTGAAGTTTAGGCTTTTGTTTAAGATGTTTATCTAAAAGGTTTCACAACTAATTCGAACTAACCTTGGTTTGACGTAATAACTAGCAGTGCCCTTCGTTGAAAGGTCACGGTATCCGACGTTAGGCCCTCGTAACAATAGGTCATGCCGACATTTTGGTCGAGGTTGTAAATAGTCAATTATATTAGCAGCCATCTCAATAAGATTGCCGCGCGGTGTTATGTCTTAAGACAGAGCTTAAGATTTAGCATGCGGTGACCAATCTTTTGCGTTGATTTATTCGACACTTCCGATTCGAGTAAGGTAGTTTTGTTTCATTCATAAATATCTCAAGAACTATGAGTGAATAACGATTTCCAGGATCCCTAATTGGCTTTTGCTGCATTATCAAAGTTTACCCAAGTTAATTAGTATTAGTTCAAAGTTGGTACTGTTCGTTTTTGTGAACTTCTCTCGTTTTTATGAGTCCCTTTCTGGTTATACACTCGCCGGTCCCCATATTCATTTCTATATCCTTATATTGATGAATTCCATCGCACCGGCTTTCTGTTTTTACTACAGTTACAAGTTACAAGGGTTTACTACCTACTCATCAGTATTGTTTTTATGCGGCGGTATAGCGACGTCTTGGAACTGCGGCTTCATTAGAGCCCATGTTACATTGTAAGTACTTATTGCCGAGTACGGATCGACGCAATGTCATTTAACATCTCCATTCCTATAAGTAAATTTTATATAAATGTAGAAATTCAAAAATAAAGAGTTAATAAAGTGGTTTTTCAAATTCGTTTATGCATACGTATTTAGAAGTGCATGCGTCTAAGTTTGTCAATTTTGACCCAATGTATATTCTAAATGAATAAAACATAAACGATTTTGGAAAATCATATAAACACTCTTAATATCTTCATCTTTACAGTGGTTTATTTAAATAAATATCAGCCACTAAACTTTGAGAATTTTAGACTAAAAATGGACAGCGAGGCGCAATTTTTCTAGCAAATTTCGGTGGTTTTGGCGTTAATAGTCCTGTTTTAAGATTGGTCGTATATTGTTTTAATTAACTGTATCACTTACAACGAAAATATTTTCAAACTTCCCTTCCTTAGTACTTCGTTGCCATATCCGGAGAGGTAGTAGGCGGGTGAGAGTTAACTCGGGGTGGCCCCAGTGGTGGCCTCCGAGGTGGCAGTCCCCGCGGCCCGCGACCGAGCGTTCTCCACGAAAAATCGGTTAGACCCGAGTGCAATAAATGACTGAGGAATGACCAATGGGGCCGGCGGGTCGAGTCGCGGCCGGAACAGCCAACAAAAGGAGAATGGCGCGGCTGCGACCGCGGTGAAAGTGGTACAGTCGCGGTCGCGCCGCACTTTCCTCCGTCGCGGGACTGCGGGCGACGAGCAGAGAGGTTCTACAACTACTTCTCAGCAGCTTCGATTGGAAACTGTTTTAAATGAGCCATGATAAAGCTTCAAGAAACTGAAGTATCAGCAATAAATTCGGTTTTAAAGTGATACGTGATGATTTTAATTAGGATTTAGATCCAGGGCTATTGAGATCTGCACAGTACCGTCATTGAGAGAACACTCTGCCACACATGATGGCAAGGTGTATATTGCGCTATTGTTTGGAGGTCTCTCGACGCTAATTTCATAATGCGCTGTTTAGAGGTCTCTTGCCACTACAGTATTTACAACTCGAATTACCACTTGGGTCATAAACGTTTAAGCGTGAGCTGACTACTTGATAGGCGTAACTTGCGTTTGTTTCTTTCCTATAACGTATATCGCTGTGTCAAGTCCTTCAATGCACATACTCAGTAAAACCAATGTGATATCCACAGGTGAGCAATGAGCTCTGTAAGAGGTTCGCGTACTGTTTACACCCGTACAACTGTCGCGACACACCTGCCTCCCATTGACACGAAAACCGACCTACTTCAGTCATTTTAAATAAACATTGTCAAATTTAACTATTACGAATTAACAAAGATTTGTGTTACACTTGTTAATGTGTTACAAGAATGAACACCCATAAATGGTATTCGTATAGAGGATTTTCCTTTATCAAAATTTGGTTTTTAAATGTATAAAAGGTTATTTTAAAATTAATGTCTGCACTAATGTCAATTTTGGGATTTAATCGTTATCTTTGAATGAAGTGCTTGAGTATCTTACTGTGTCTCCTGCGATTTGCCTTTTGGGAGAAAATCTTGAACTTAACTCCCATAAAATACTATTTCCTCACCTTTACGAATAAATAAATATATAATGTATGCATAAATAATTATTGTATTGACTCGTAAAATGCAATTTGTAACAAACGATTGTATTGTATTGACATAACCAAAAAAACATCAATTGTCACAAAGCATTTTTAGTGCCTATAATCCGTTGAGCTGCAACATAGTTGCATGTCCATATATGGACATCATTTGATTATTGTGTTCAATGTTACTATTTTAGTTTACTTTACCACTCCCTACGGGACACCAAGTAATATGTTACTGTCTTACAAGGAATTCAAAGCGATCAAACATTAACAGGAAGGGAGAAAAAAATGTCATGTTTCCAATCCGAATTTCAGACTCGTCGATTCAATTCTTTAGCTTGACGAAAGGGGAGAGGAGCCCCACGAACTAAGGGACTGTTCAACAGGAAGTAATTCTGTTTTCTGATACAATTAACTCTATCAAATGAATCTCGATAATGGCGGTTGCGTGATGTTCAAATTTGGTTTGGAGTTTTGAGGGGCAATGGAGCGAATATTGGCGAATCACTTGGTAACGGGAGTAGGTCTGTGTTCGTTAGTGCTGTGTGCTCACCACGCAGTGTCCTGGCTTGGGGTACGACCGGCAAATACTTCTATATCCTTCCGATACATAAATGATCACCAAACGAGACACCTTAAACAATGTTCACCGGTACGTGACAAGACTCGGTCTGAAATTTCAGTCTTCTACCAAACGTCTCACAGAAGTCTTGCAAGGGGATTGGTAGATGACTGAGAAGAAGTAACTTTGATTAGAAACCGGGATAAGCTGCCGGGATACAAAATTACTGTACATATCTTCTTGTCACACACCTTCAGTTTAAGAACTGTAACGTTTCCAGTAAAGGTGTCCCTGAAACATTGTGTGCAGCAATTAGCACAGATGCTCGCATTAGAGGAGTTCCCACATAATCTTCCTTCCGAAAATAGTTATTTCTGTGGAAGATTGATTGATCAACAATTACCAAGTTGGCTTTGATCGTAGCCGCTCTCTGAGATGACCATTGCTTTGGTACAAATGTTCTCTTCATTAAAATTAATATTAATTAAATATGCTCTAAAAATTACATTTGAATTCCCTGTTAAATTCCAGTAGGTATTCGAATCGGTAAGACCTGCCTTCAGTCTTCTCACGTCAACACTTATAGCCTACCATTACAGATTGTGTTTAGTCAACTCGCGCGTTGGCGCACCATGGATGATCCGTGGGAATAGTAATACCAACTCCATCCACATGCAGATCCAGAGTCGCCGCCGCTCCGGATCGCATGTCGTGCTGACGACGCGGTTCCGTGACGCAATCCGCTGCATCCGTGTCATCATGTTGCCACAATGGCGTTGCTGTAACCGCCGCCGGTCGCCGCCGCTGGTGCCTTCGTTCTTGGCTCCATTGTTTGCCAGGAAGCGATTATGCCACTGCGCACGCGTGCGTGAACTTTGCGCCGTCCTCCGCTCCGCTCGGACCTCGAGTGGATTTCAATTTTAAATCACCTTCGTGATCCGTTCTTTCCATTTTCTCCGTGCTCGTTAAATTATCCTTGGCTAACACCTGTCGAGTTTCAGGCCGGCTTAAAGCCTTCAACCTAGTCTTGCTTTTGCAAAGACGAATTTTAATTTTTTTTCTTTCTGTAATATTTAACTATCAGGTTCCAGGTATTTCCATTTTCAGTAATGATTGAAGTTACATATTTCAATTTACATTGTTTAACAATAATTTTTGGACGTCTCTTTGATTTTCATTTAAGTACTGTATTTTACAGTAACTTTTAAGCCCTTATTAATCTTTTGTTTATGTACGAAACTTCCCATTTCAGACTGGACTACATGAGTTTGACACTGTTCCCACTTGAGTTGTTGGCACAAGTTCCCAGACTTGCGCTGTTCCCATAGTATGTGAGAACGCGGCCCGACTTTCTCTCGCAGATCCAGAGAAAGTCCCTAATGGGATGTGACATACAGTTCTGTAGGAAGAGATGGTCCATTTTACGCCTCTCAAGTACTCTATTTAACCATTCCTATGACGAGAATGTTGTGGGTATAGTTATCCAGAAATCAGATAGTTGTAGGCCTATCCACAAAGGCCATAACAAATTTTAATTACATCACTCGTATTGTGAAAGTAGTCCCATTTGTCAATACAGATTGGATCTATAACATGTTTAAAAGAAAAATTGATTATAAACTATTAATTTGCCTATCGATTAATGGTATTGAAGCATTATTCATTTGAAATAATCTATGACATTTTATATCATACGTCGACAAAAACGCCGACGTTACCTCTGCAAACCAAAGCTTTGGTTTATTTCCTTACAGTTACCTAGAACCCCCATTGATATTTTCTTTGGTTGATCTTCAGCAGTATGACTCAAATCATCTGCGGTTCCCCTATAAAAATAATCAAATTCGAGTACCGTAAAACTATTGATACCAAGTGTCTCGTCGATTTCCGGATTCACACCGAGCTCCATTTATCGTAATTTTTGAGTTAGCAAAAAAATAATCGGATAAGCTGAACGCGTTTAGCGAGCGACGGACGAGGCGGTCTGGCGGTCTCCAGACGCGGCCTACTTTCCACCTTTCCACCGTAGTCTTCAGCGGACAAGTGGGTCAAGGTCAGACATCTGCATGCAGCGATCACTTTCAATGACATATTCGGTCTCACTTGATCATGATATCACATATTAGGTGCTGCCGTAAAAACAAGTCGTTCGTAATTCAAAATACTGTACAATCAAGAAATGCATAGCGATTTTAGTATTTTAATGGTATCTTATAGTGTTTGAGGAAGACAAATTGACATAACAATCACTTAAACCAGTCACAGATATGTAGCATTTTCCTACTTTGGGAGACTCTTAAAAAAATGTTCTAATCTATACGGATTTTTTTCCACAGAGTCTAAGGATTTTTTAAATAAGCTAGGAAAAAGGTTTTTCTTTATCCGAAGACTTATATTGAACTTCAAGTAAGCGCGCACTTTAAATTTTAAGAGAACTATGAATGTTTTGGTAATACTTTAGGTACATGCCAAAAGTTGTGTTACTGTTAAACTTTTGGTATTTTACTTACTTACTTTTTACAAATAAAAAATATCACACCAGTCTACAAATATGTTTTAAAAAATCGACCTCTCCTTAGCTTAGCACGTTGCATTAAATTAAGTCACCAGAACTGTGTAGACTTTCAGTACAATGAAAGTCTACACTGGTTTATTTTGACGATGGTTTTCATATGGTCGCGGCGAGGGCAAGTGCGTGCTGGACGCGGCCTGATTGTAAACAGACACCTGACTTAGAAGCCGCTCAGGTGCGGGCCGAGGGTGTGGTTGTTGGTAACTGCACACTCCACACTCGGTCCACTCTCGGAGAGCGGCGAGCAGAGGGTTGGTCCGCTTCATTTACATTGCCTTGAGCCCAAAGGGGAACGGCAGTTATGCAGTTTGGACCTGAATTGACCTTAGCTGAAAGTTTATCGCGCGTTATTGTAACTGCAGTTAAGCACCCCGGAATTTATTGGCTGAGCATACAGGGTCTGCATTATTATCTACCTCATAACATTTATAACTTTACTCCGAATTAGAAACGAAACTCTCAGTGCGAATTCCCTTCACTTCTTAAACTTTACCACTTAGCAGAGAACCTGTAAGGAGAGGTTCCCTGGCACGTATTGTGTCCCACGCTTAAAGATGCTCTTGTTTCCTCCGAAGTGTACTAAAGGGTAAGCCTGCCGTTAATTGAAAGTCAGTGAACAAATCAGGGTTGAACCAATAAATTTTCATAACACTCGTGAGATGATTCCTATTCACAGGAACTGACTGCTGGAACAGTTACAGAAACTCCTCCAACGACATTCTTAGAGAGAAGAGAGCATATGCGCGTCAGGCACACGCGCATTCAGATAATATCTCTGACACAACCCATTGTCTTGTTACTCAACGTCACACTGCATCCGCCATCTGTGGAAAACAAGAGTAACGCGTAGGATGAAAATTCGTGTGTGATTGTCTTTGTCAAGTTTTTTATCAATCCACGATAAGTTTATTAATTACGAAATGTTGATTTGGGGACTTTTTCTTCTCAGTAAATTTGTACCTAACGCGTTTTAAGGCCTGTGTGAAGGGCAGCTGATGAGGTCAAGGGGCCGGTCGAAAGCCACAATTGCAGTTGATTAACCGCACGCCGCGCCGGCTCCAGGCGGATCTGCGAGGACTTTCGCTGCTGGAAAGTTGGCCACCGACCTTGAGCTTGGACACAAGTCCTCTCGGCTCTGGGCCAGACTTTCTGGCTCCCGCATCCGCCCCGCGCTCCTGATCCCCGTTTGTATTGCATAATTTAGACGGTTCTCGAGATGCAACTCAACATAAGTCGATGGATCGCGGGTATTTTTTTCTCACAAAATCTCAAAATAAATATTTGCCCAAGAAGCTCATGAGTAAAGAAGTTTGACAATTTTCCGTCTCGAGAAGGCATGTTTAAGCAATCTTTAAACAAAGTCTTCACATTCACATTCGCTGTATACCTGAGCTATATTAATCATTTTTTGGGCTTAAGATCAATTCAGGGCTAACTGTAGTGAGCTGAGAAGTGCTGAGATAGTTCTGGGGCGAAAAGACTCTTGCGGCCCGACCATCTACCGCAAGACAGTTGAATGATGATGTGCGCGTGCGACAGCTAGGTCCAGCGATGGATGCGTCGTGGTGTTGGGTGGCGAGTGGGAGGCAGTGTAGGAGTGTAGCCTTCACTGCACTCGACCGCTCCACCAGTCACATTCATTGACTGATTCACCATTATTGTTCGTTGTTAGAGTAGCTCAGGAGAAATTGTCCGATTAGTGTTGACAGTGTTAGCAGATCTCTTATTTGTAAATTAAAACCATTGACTCTTGCCTCTTCTCCATGAGACGTACGGTCGTTTTTAACGGGATTTACAGGATTTGCAATGCTGCAACGTTATAAGGCCCCGGACTACTCTGGTGATAGCTCGTCACTTGAGTCATTTTACACCTCAGCCAAATAAAAAAATTCCTTTCTTTTGATTTGCATCATCTTCAAACCCAGCATTCCAAAACCAGGCGTATTCTACCATATTAGAACTGGCAAGAGGTTGCATTGATGACTTAGTTTCAAAAAACTTGGCTCTTCGGCCAAACCGAGCCTCTGCCTCTGACCAAACTGTACCAGTCCCCTCGGTGACGCGACACCCGCGGACGTGAGCGTGACGCCATTAGAGGCGCGGAGTCGCGGCTCATTATGGCAGCGCTGGCAGATAGATGGATTAGCATGATAATCCGCGTGGTAACCAGTGGGTCAGCTAAATGGCGGGAGCATCTGCATATTCATGCTACATCGGCTCGCCCTCGCGTGCTCATACATGGCACAGGCGTTTCTTTCAGTTCGCTTCTAGTATCAAGGTCTAATTAATTTGTTAACATTTTAAATAATGTAGGCCTAGATTCTTTTTACATCAATTTATATTGAGTTACTTAAATCAAAGCGTCCCTGATGCTCATTCTGATTACGGTTGGATGTTCATCAGTCGCAACTTTGCTTACTATAGAAATTCGTTGTTAAAGCTAACTTAGTAAAACAATTCTTTGTTACACGACATTTTTAAAATATTTTAATACGGTATTGTAAGTAGTGTTACGTTGTGGAGATTTTTATGTGGGACGTGCTAAACAGCTTTTGATGGTCAGATATTTTATTTGAATTCGTATTTAGTACAACATCAGACCAACTATGTTGCGTGAAACTTTTCCTCAGCCCGGATAGGGACTAAGAACTCAGTTTTGAGCGCTTGAGTTAAATAGTGATAAAGATCCAGTTAAAAAATAGTGTGACCATTCAATGGAAAGAATACATCTCTCTCTCTTTGAGTGATTACGTTTATTCAGTTGTGACGAAAACTGGAAAGCGCAACATTGTACGACTTTTTGTCGGAATAATACGATTCAAATAAATGCATGATCACTTTTTACCTATTGTATTAGCAGCTGTGAACCGACTAAGGCAAAACATGTACATTACAAGAACGAGATTACAGCGCATGTCGGATAATATTAATACAGCTTTAACCGTAGTTGCGTCGAGCAAAGAAAAATAACAAGGTTGCACCCATCTCACGGCTCGGTAACCACGGAAAGGATATATGCCAGGTGCCGGTTTGCTACTGGCCTACTGTCCCTCTACTGTACTGGTTCGCGTTCTGTTGGCCACGCTACATACAGTGCGTACTTTCACCACGTGTTCTGTTAGTAATTGGTCGGTGTGTAATAGGTTTTGTGTGTAAACACTTTTACGCCTTGCTGAAGGTTTTCTCGTCACTTTAGACCACGTGGAGGAAGTGGGAAGTGGTGATGTCAGGAGTCAGGAGCTTAGAATAAAGTTCAAGGCGACTCTTTGACTCCGCGGCTTTAAGGTTAACCGCTCCCGCTTCTCGCCTGGGTTCAGGCTTTTGTTATTAATCCGTCGCCTAATCAAGTCAAAACTTCCATAAAGTTCCGTATCACGTATAGATAAAATACAGGAATAAGAATGTTCTTTAACTACATTTTTATGTGGAAAATATTTAGGATATTCAAGATCTTTGTTTTTAAATCCTGGATGAAAATCTTTTAGAGAATTGAATTTATGGATCAGCAAGTTAGTAATGTAGTACCTTTGGTTTCTTAAAAATAATATCGTGGAACAGAATGATATTAGATCGTCAAATTTGTATGATTCTTTTAGAGAATTTTGATGAAGGCATCGTACTCTCCTGACTTTCTGTTATGAGGAGGACGAAAATCATCATTCGTTCTTTATGTACATTTTTTACGGAAAGAGCCTACTCTTTCTTTTAAATTCGTGTTGCTAAAAGGATCCCGTCGAAAGAAAAACAAGGAATCAACCTTAGCGTTTTCTGCTGCACGCAAAACTATCGTTGGTTGTCTCCCCAAGAAATAACAATATTACCTTTTGAATTTACTGGTACACAAAATGGCTGCGAAGGTCCAAGGCAGTCATCAGGACAGTGACAGTGACCGCACGCTGACCCCACGCGCGCCATGATGACCGTAAACTCCGTCATCAGCGCGCCTTGTCATCGACCCCACATCTGATGATATTCATCACTAGTGTCGGTCGGCTTCTTTGTCCACCAAGCCAGCACGATTCAACACTTTGCGTTTTTCTTGTACGCTGTCATGTAAAACTGATGTACTGTACGTTGTGTGTCAGTGGTACACGGAGTTTTATCACATTTATTTTGGACGCGAAAAATTAACTTTAAAAACTTTTTGACTTGTGAAGCTACATAGACCAAAACACAATAGCAGGTCGACTTTTAGGCTCTGGTTTACTGTAATTGTTGTCCACTTGCCAATGTTGGCAGTCCAACTGGTTCGGAGTTTAGGTAGCTAGTAAAGAATGTATTTGCTGCCCGAAGAATGGTTACGGGCAGCAAAGAATGACTTCGCTGCCCGAACGAAGAACGGTTTGTGAACAGATTTACTTGAAGAATCCCAAACTCAGCGAGCTCAGAATGTGTTCACAAATCGTTCTTCGTTTCACTGTTCTTGTCAATTATTTACTTTCCGCAAAGTAGCGCCATACGCGGATGTTAATTCTTAGGACTAATTTTTAGTCGCAAGTTTGGCAATGTGCTGTGTCAGAAAAAATCATCCCGTTTAAGTCAATAGAATAAGGGGCTGTCCATAAATTAGGTCATCTGAAAATAGGGGGAGCGGTCCAGAATGGAAATGACGGGAGACGGTAGCATGATGTGCATGGTGGGCGAGTAGAAACTGAGATGAGGTAATTTTTCAAATTTTGTTTTGAAAATAATTTAGATAGGAAAATAGTGAAAATGCTATGTACATTCATTATATTAAAGTAAAAAAGCTTAGAAAAAACTCATAAGAAACTATGAACTCGATTTTTACAATATGCTATACGTTAAAATGGTAATTTTAGCTTCAAATCAAAACAAAGCTACAGTAAATGCAGATTTTAATCAAAGGTTTTAGATTTGCAGGTAGCGTCGGCGTCCATCACTACAGCAAACGCAATACTATAAAGTTAAAAAAGTTTTGGTTTGAATCGTTACTTAACATAAAATTAGCCCGAAATGGACTTGAAACTTAATTTGATGGTTTTAACAACCCAACAGAAGAAACCTTCCCAAAGACTGGCATTATTTTAGGAATCTCTGACCTCCTGTCTGTAGGACGTCATTTTTCATTGGTGGGGGGGGGGGGGGGGTCAGGCGGATTCTGATGGTAGGATGATTGTAGGGAGGGGGGGTCCAAATATTTCAAAAAAGCGATGGTGTAATTTATGGACGGCCATCCCCTCATTACTCGCATTCCTCACATGAAAGAAAATTTTTGGTATAAATTAATTTGTTGTGAAAATGTATCAAGAGATGAAGCTCTTTACAATTGAATCGAAATATTCATTTTCTACTGTTCCCAGCAGGAGCGAGCGGTGCGGGACTCGTGTCCATTTTCTCGACCAATGGTCCATGATGTAATGGCATCAGGCCTCTTGTCGTGTCCGTAATTTTCGTTATAGGCAGCCATAAATTTTCATCGATGTTTTCTCTTGTCGGAGCAGAGCTTATCGTTTCAATATCGCAACAAATTGAGAATTCGTCAATTTTTTTACTATTCTTGGAAACCAAAAGCAATACATTTTTCCTAAAATATTCATTTTTTTGTCTAAATGGTTTTTCAAATCAATTACGAAGAATAATCAAAAAGTCTCTAAGGCCATCTCAGGTTACATGCAGTTGTTTTCCAGTTTGATGATTAAAATCGTTTTCTGTGAAGGGAGTCAGGATGATCGCTGGCCTAATAATATTTGGTCTACAGAGTTCGGCAAAAGTCTGGAATATATTAAATAACTTTTATACAGTACTGTTTTGGAGAAAGTAATGAAACTTAAAGTTGTGTACCTATTACAAATATACAGTAAATATTTTGGCATATGTAGTTTCTCGCACGATGAGGGGACGGCCCACGCTGGAAGTATTGAAATTTTTAAAGGTACATCTCGAGGTATGCTCACATTCCCATGGTCATGCGAAAAAAATAATAAAATACTTAAAATATTTCTATTTATCACTGATACACAACTGCAAAGTTCCATTAAATTGAGCAAAATAATATAGAAGTTATTTCATATATTCCAGACTTTTGCCTAACCCTGTATATTATACCATTGAATGTAAATACGGCCTAGCGTGATTAACGTTTTATGTAGATTCATTAACTAATAGTGTCGTCCCAACCGCACAAGGAGAGAGTGGTATACTGGTATAGTTTGTGGTATAGAGGCATGCTCGAATAATGTTACGGGACTTCATTAGACGCGGAGAAGTACATTGCTTCCTAAAGTAATAACTCTGACATTTAGCCTTGATTCTCCATGAAGTCATGAATTTATTTTTCCCCCACCTGCTATGTTTAGGCGCTTTTTACTCCTTGTTATGCGTGAGTAAAATAATAATTTGTCATTCAGCGGGAGTAAAGTGATTACTTTGTCTCCCGGCGGGAGACAAAGTAAACCCATAAGAATAAAATTGAAATTAATAATTCAAAAATTAGAGCGCCTTCAAATTTCCACGCACAAATGCAAATATGTTGCTGCTCAACAAATGCAGGTGCTAACAGCTGATTATAGGCATTGGCTTACAGCGGAAACGGAAGATAGCGCTCAGCTTCTAACAAATTGAGGTTAGGTACAGTCGTCATTACTGAAACAGGACGGATTCTGATTGTGAATTTCGTTAAACCGAACAGATATTTCTGATGAAGCTAAGAATGTTACAGCTAATTTATTACCGGAATAGACAAGGGAGAAGTATGAGGAACGCTATAATGTATTTATGGAATGGAGCGAGTTAAAAAAAGTAAAAATATCTCTGAAAATGTAATACTTGTGGACTTGGACTTATCGGACTTACTTAAAGGTATGTAACCCAGCTTTCTTTATGGACAGTTTTTTCTATGTTAAAAGCTACAATTCATGTCAAAATTAACATCGACATCAGTGATTTTACAAAAGTAATTGCTTTTTTGAAACGTATAAATATTGGCTATAAACCAATGAAAGCTAAAACCTTCACTTTAGACGAAGTAAAACAGTTCTTGCAAAATGCTCCAGATAAACAGTATTTATTTAAAAAAGTTATTAGGCCTACGATTATCGGTATTAGTATTTCATAATTTATTACAAAATAACCGTTTAATTATTATTTATTTCAATGTGTGTTTCATGACAGTAAAATAGTTTATTGTTTTCGTTTGGAGTATTTATTTATTCATCCGGGTAAGAGGTTGTACTAGTCACATTGACGACAACAATCAGCTGATAATTGAACCTGTAAGATTGTTGCAACAATCAGCTGATCGCTGGTGCACGATTGGTTGTAGACTTAATATTCAATGGTTGTAGCTACTCACATTCAAACGCTAATTGCAGATCGAAACAAAATGGATATTGTTTGTAAATACTGAGTTAATGTAATTGATATCGATTGTGTATTTATTATTGCTGGTGGGGGAAAAATGTTGTGTGTATTTCGAGAGTAAAGCACATTGTCTCCCTCGTAAAAATCGTCGCCCTCGCAAGCTCGGGCGCCAACATTTTCACTCGTGAGACAATGTTGTACTTTACTCACTCAACACACAAATAACTATTAGTTTTGCTATTAAATATTAAATTCTATTCTATAAAATATACCGGTTTTTCTATTACATTTGCATTGCTGGGTTCCCCCAGTGATAAAGAACTTATATTATCACAGTACAAACTTTACTCATCAGTGTACTGTATTTTAGTTTGGATATGTCTTGGGTTTTTACATTCCGCAGTTACAATTATTATAAAAGTATGTACTTGGACTTACTAAAAATTTCAAAGAAAAAAGTGCACACACTTAGATTTTTGACGTAGTAAATCAGATTATCATATGGTAAATATTTTGTCGGCTCGGTAATGAAAAATGTTGGAATTAACGAAAGACCACAGGGGCCCCAAGTCAAGGCGAGAACATGTTCGTATCAGCTTTAAAAAATTGGCCGTAATATTGCTATTTTGATATCAACATGTTTTAAAGAACCAATTTGATTATTTTGATTACTGTATTTTCTTTTTAAGTGAAACCCCTATATAAATTTGTCTAAATTGGAAAATCTGTTAATTTTTTTATAAAAAATAATTTTATGTCTCCTGATTTCGCCTGTGCCTTATAATTGTCATACAAGCTTGTATTTATTTAAGTCCTAGACCCAGAAAATTCACCACTAAGTATTATACGTAAGAAACTCATATTTCAACTTAGGGGCCCCTCACTAGTTTTGCCCCAGGCTCCCGAGGTTACGTTACGTCCCTGACTTTGTTACCACAATTAATCGCGTTGTCGGCACGCCGCGCGCCGGCTGTGAAGCTCGTGTGCGCTCCACGCGATAGTAGGTGACTCACACCTGCCCGCTGATACCTTATCGCCCAGTCTTATATACACAGACCTTGTGCTTTATCTCCATTCCGCCGGGGATTTTATAACACGCGTCGACATTCTTCCTCACCCCCTTCCTCAAGCGCTACTAGCAGTGGCTGTTTATCACTTCTGTATCGAGCATTTTTACTAAACGAAATGACTTAGATGCAAACTTTGGTGCTGAAGCCTGTATGCTGATAGTTATTTTAATGGTTTGAATTAGAGTTTTAGGAGTGTGAACAACTGGCAGCTAAATATTTTCCGTTATATTTACAATACTAACATTGGTCATTCCTCGCGGGAATAGGCTTTAGGGGCTATTGAATGTTGTATTCACCCCTCTCACAAATGTCTTGTCCCATACATGCACTGTGGAGTCGGTCAACCGCAGTTCCTGCGTATATTTACACACCTGGCAGGGCGGGGGCGGGGCGTGCCGCCACACGCGTGTCGTCCACCGTCCACGGCGACGCCCTCCACACGCTATCGACCCCGGACCCTCCACCGGCCGTTAAAGTAAACACCACTCTCATTAAGCAGATTGGAAAAAATATTTCAAGTTGAGGGATTATGGATGTCCCTGGAGAGAAGACACGTGAAAATTCTAGCTGAAAAATCCATTAAGTAAATAATATTTCATGCTTTGCGTATTAAGTGAATAATTTTGAGCAGTCGTTAAACACATTTGCTACAAAAAACCTAAATTAGATTGGATTTTAAATAGTTGTCTTTCAGATATTTTCTTATTTTTATAGTTTCGAGTAGATTTTTTAACTTAACCGTTTCAACGTCGTCATTAGGAAAAAGTATATTCTCTTTTAACACTAATGATATATTTTTTATCAACGTAAAACAAAAACTGTTCACAAATGTCCTTTGTGAACAGTTTTTGTTTTACGTTGATAAAAAATATACCGTGTAACGTTTTGTTCTCGAAAACGTTCTTTCCGTCGTTTGTTATGCTCACACAACGACGTTTTTCTTATCTCGTTCAAGAACATAAGAGATTGCCTCATCAAAGTGTTCTACTATCTCTCTATCAGTCTTTTAATGGTATTTGTCTACAGTTAAGCGTGCTGATAACAAATTGATTGAGACATTTAACAACCAGGTTAAATAAAATACAATACCTTTACATTAATTACAATGCCATGCTCTCTTTCGCCAAAACCCTCGTTCTCACTCCGATCGTTATTATTTTATTATTGTCATTTTTACGTCATTATCAAGAAATTTTAAATATCGCAAAGGCAGTTAATTTTAAATATCGTAAGGATGCTAGAAATAAAATAAAACAACGACGTTCGATTGTTCCGATCGATGGCGATTCTGGTTGTCGGTGGTGGTTGTGGCGGTGGCGGTGGCGGTGGTACGTGGCCAGACGGTGTTTGTTGTGGACAGGTGCGGCACGGCCGTGACACTGCGGCCGGCGCGGCGCACGTGCGTCAACCCTAACCTACCTCCTACAGCTCCAGACCATAACTTGGGCTACTTCATTTTAACAGCATTTATATATCACGTGATTTTAGTTGTTTGCTTTGATAAAACATTTCCTAGAAGTTAATAGCATAGACGCTGCAGCTGAAAACAAAACAACGGTCGACGGAGTAACTATACGACGTAGCTGAATTGAGATTCAGTGGCCACTACGCAGCGCTATTTAATGTCATTGTTTTTCAGAGCCTTGTTATCAAATACCATTCTTATTGAGGCTCGTGATATCAAGATATCAAGCGCCGTGACAGTTTCGAGGGGATTTAAATGTGCACTTGATGACGAAGATTTCTCTTCTTAATTTTGAGGTCCTACTTTATTTTGAACTGTATACATTCGGGTCATTTTTTGTGATTTATTTTATAGAATTAAAGGGATGATTGCTTGACTTTGACTCAAATACGTTCTAGCTCAATAATGTTTTTGTTCTTTTTTCGTAGTGAAACCTTACTGTCATTTTAAATTGAAGTCCAAACTGTAGCACTGGCAGTCACGAGTCGACTGTAGATTACATAGTAGTAGTATAGTACACAGTTGAGTTATTGTCTTCTTGCCCTTGGAGTAGGTACGCATTGTTTTGCATGGTAACAGTTCTCGCTGCGCAGGTTCTCATCTGACACTTGCACAGGCGAACCTCGGGCACAGATGAAGAACTATACAGATTGGCAACCTAATGCATTTTTTCGTGCCCGTTTTTTCTAGCGGCGTCAAGTTTGTTGGGCTGTTATTCCAGCCAAATTTCTCTGGTATAAAAGTTATTAATGGATATATTTGTTCTTTGGGACCTGACAATTTGATATTGACAAAATTATACTTGATATCAATGTAATATGCGCGGCTAAACAACCAAACAAACTTGACGCCGCCCGAAAAAATGGGCACGCAAAAGTGCATTGGGTTGCCAATCTGTATAGTTCTTCATCTGTGCCTCGGGTAATGCAACCCGCGACAAGTATGGCTACAACGATAATTGTAATGATGGGATAACAATAATTGTGGGCGTTATTGCACTACATGTAGTAACGCCCCTGTCGCGGGGCCGGGCTGCGGTTTGTGTCTTCAAGTCTCGCTCTCACAGTCGTGCGCTCTGAGCTCGTTATGACAAGTAAGTGTCAAACCGCCGGTTTCGTGTTCCTTCTCACAGCTGCTTACTCGGTTTCATTGCTCTCTTTACACGTACACTTTTATTTATGGGTATAGTGGTACAATACTACACAACACAGTTTGGAATGATGGGGGAGCTGAAATTACGTCACACTTTTCTTATTGTGTAAATCGCCAGCTACGTCTTATAGTTACTCCGTCGTCTGTTGTTTTGTTTTCAGCTGCAGCGGCTGTACCCTGGCCACGGTGTAACCGGAGCGGAGGCGCGCTTCAGCTACGTCGCATAGTTACTCCGTCGTCCGTTGTTTTGTTGTCAGCTGCAGCGGCTGTACCTGGCCACGGTGTAACCGGAGCGGAGACGCGCTTCAGCTACGTCGCATAGTTACCCCGTCGAACGTTGGTTTGTTTTCAGCTGCAGCGGCTTTACCTGGCCACGGTTTAACCGTTGCGGAGGCGCGCTGCAGCTACGTCGCATAGTTACCCCGTCGAACGTTGGTTTGTTTTCAGCTGCAGCGGCTTTACCTGGCCACGGTTTAACCGTAGCGGAGGCGCGCTGCAGCTACGTCGCATAGTTACTCCGTCGTCCGTTGTTTTGTTTTCAGCTGCAGCGGCTGTACCCTGGCCACGGTGTAACCGGAGCGGAGGCGCGTTGCAACTACGTCGCATAGTTCCTCCGTCGTCCGTTGTTTTGTTCTCAGCTGCAGCGGCTGTACCCTGGCCACGGTGGGAGCTGAGGCGCGCTGCAGCTACGTCGCATAGTTACTCCGTCGTCCGTTGTTTTGTTTTCAGCTGCAGCGGCTGTACCCTGGCCACGGTGTAACCGGAGCGGAGGCGCGTTGCAACTACGTCGCATAGTTCCTCCGTCGTCCGTTGTTTTGTTCTCAGCTGCAGCGGCTGTACTCTGGCCACGGTGGGAGCTGAGGCGCGCTGCAGCTACGTCGCATAGTTCCTCCGTCGTCCGTTGTTTTGTTCTCAGCTGCAGCGGCTGTACCCTGGCCACGGTGTAACCGGAGCGGAGGCGCGCTGCAGCTACGTCGCATAGTTCCTCCGTCGTCCGTTGTTTTGTTCTCAGCTGCAGCGGCTGTACCCTGGCCACGGTGTAACCGGAGCGGAGGCGCGCTGCAGCTACGTCGCATAGTTCCTCCGTCGTCCGTTGTTTTGTTCTCAGCTGCAGCGGCTGTACTCTGGCCACGGTGGGAGCGGAGGCGCGCTGCAGCTACGTCGCATAGTTCCTCCGTCGTCCGTTGTTTTGTTCTCAGCTGCAGCGGCTGTACCCTGGCCACGGTGGGAGCTGAGGCGCGCTGCAGCTACGTCGCATAGTTCCTCCGTCGTCCGTTGTTTTGTTCTCAGCTGCAGCGGCTGTACCCTGGCCACGGTGTAACCGGAGCGGAGGCGCGCTGCAGCTACGTCGCATAGTTCCTCTGTCGTCCGTTGTTTTGTTCTCAGCTGCAGCGGCTGTACCCTGGCCACGGTGTAACCGGAGCGGAGGCGCGCTGCAGCTACGTCGCATAGTTTCTCCGTCGTCCGTTGTTTTGTTCTCAGCTGCAGCGGCTGTACCCTGGCCACGGTGTAACCGGAGCGGAGGCGCGCTGCAGCTACGTCGCATAGTTTCTCCGTCGTCCGTTGTTTTGTTCTCAGCTGCAGCGGCTGTACCCTGGCCACGGTGTAACCGGAGCGGAGGCGCGCTGCAGCTACGTCGCATAGTTTCTCCGTCGTCCGTTGTTTTGTTCTCAGCTGCAGCGGCTGTACCCTGGCCACGGTGTAACCGGAGCGGAGGCGCGCTGCAGCTACGTCGCATAGTTTCTCCGTCGTCCGTTGTTTTGTTCTCAGCTGCAGCGGCTGTACCCTGGCCACGGTGGGAGCTGAGGCGCGCTGCAGCTACGTCGCATAGTTTCTCCGTCGTCCGTTGTTTTGTTCTCAGCTGCAGCGGCTGTACCCTGGCCACGGTGGGAGCTGAGGCGCGCTGCAGCTACGTCGCATAGTTTCTCCGTCGTCCGTTGTTTTGTTCTCAGCTGCAGCGGCTGTACCCTGGCCACGGTGTAACCGGAGCGGAGGCGCGCTGCAGCTACGTCGCATAGTTTCTCCGTCGTCCGTTGTTTTGTTCTCAGCTGCAGCGGCTGTACCCTGGCCACGGTGGGAGCTGAGGCGCGCTGCAGCTACGTCGCATAGTTTCTCCGTCGTCCGTTGTTTTGTTCTCAGCTGCAGCGGCTGTACCCTGGCCACGGTGTAACCGGAGCGGAGGCGCGCTGCAGCTACGTCGCATAGTTTCTCCGTCGTCCGTTGTTTTGTTCTCAGCTGCAGCGGCTGTACCCTGGCCACGGTGTAACCGGAGCGGAGGCGCGCTGCAGCTACGTCGCATAGTTTCTCCGTCGTCCGTTGTTTTGTTCTCAGCTGCAGCGGCTGTACCCTGGCCACGGTGTAACCGGAGCGGAGGCGCGCTGCAGCTACGTCGCATAGTTCCTCCGTCGTCCGTTGTTTTGTTCTCAGCTGCAGCGGCTGTACCCTGGCCACGGTGTAACCGGAGCGGAGGCGCGCTGCAGCTACGTCGCATAGTTCCTCCGTCGTCCGTTGTTTTGTTCTCAGCTGCAGCGGCTGTACCCTGGCCACGGTGTAACCGGAGCGGAGGCGCGCTGCAGCTACGTCGCATAGTTCCTCCGTCGTCCGTTGTTTTGTTCTCAGCTGCAGCGGCTGTACCCTGGCCACGGTGTAACCGGAGCGGAGGCGCGCTGCAGCTACGTCGCATAGTTCCTCCGTCGTCCGTTGTTTTGTTCTCAGCTGCAGCGGCTGTACCCTGGCCACGGTGTAACCGGAGCGGAGGCGCGCTGCAACTACGTCGCATAGTTCCTCCGTCGTCCGTTGTTTTGTTCTCAGCTGCAGCGGCTGTACCCTGGCCACGGTGTAACCGGAGCGGAGGCGCGCTGCAGCTACGTCGCATAGTTCCTCCGTCGTCCGTTGTTTTGTTCTCAGCTGCAGCGGCTGTACCCTGGCCACGGTGTAACCGGAGCGGAGGCGCGCTGCAACTACGTCGCATAGTTTCTCCGTCGTCCGTTGTTTTGTTCTCAGCTGCAGCGGCTGTACCCTGGCCACGGTGTAACCGGAGCGGAGGCGCGCTGCAGCTACGTCGCATAGTTCCTCCGTCGTCCGTTGTTTTGTTCTCAGCTGCAGCGGCTGTACCTGGCCACGGTGTAACCGGAGCGGAGGCGCGCTGCGTGGTGGCCACTGAACCTCGTTTCCCGTTACTAAACCGTCATTTTCACTGCCACAATCACGGCCCGGCCGGGGCCTGTCGCTGCCCTCTCGTCCGCGGTCTCCCACGGCGAATCCGTGAACGGTAGAAAGTCGGGAGATCGAGGCGTTGAGATCGAAAGTAATATTTGTTACGTGTCAAAGAAAATGTAAGAGCTGTAGTTGTAAGCAGGTACGCTAAGAAATCAATAGTTTGATGTACGGTTGGGTGAATCTTTTGTGAAGAAAACAGTTTATGCTTGAATCATTTTTGCGATAAATAGATGGAAATTTTCTGACCACAATATGCTCTAAAAGAGTGTATGAGTGGGAGGATTTAGCAAATTTCTTAGCAATTCGATTATTGTCATTTGATTCTAACAATACTGTCAAATCATTATCTTACAGAATCGGTAATGTGTGCTCTACATGGGATTAGGCTTTTATCGTAAGGACCTTTAAAATAATTGTACCGTCTTTGAAGTACTATATAACTGTTATTGCCAACTTTCTGTGATTCAAACTGTACCAAATTTTTTTGAAGGCCTTCAATACCCGTGCGAACACTTGATCGAATGATTGGGTACTTGGCAAAATTTTCGATCGTGTATGGGCTCCTTTCCAACATTTTAGTGAAAGCGCGAACGGTTGAGCGTTCGGCTAGACATACCCCGACACGACTGACTCCCTCCCTACATCCTGGCGAGCGTAGCTACTCCATTCCAACGTGCTTAAGAACACGTTGAAGCAAAGGGAGGAGGTGTGTTTAAGCAAAGGGGTTTTTGAACTAAACTTATTGGTTTGGGGGAAGAACAATATACTGTATATCAATTCGTTAAAATGAAAAAGTCCTCAATCTTGTTATGTGTTGTCCTTCCGAACTGGAAAACGTCCAGTTCATATAACGTTTGTTTGGTTGGACTAATACGGTTGGTCGAGCCGTTCGAAAACAACGTGCTCGCCAACACGCTCGAAAAAATGTGGAAACCTGTGTGAAAGCATCAAGAAATGTTTATTGGAAAATTTGAAAATATTCACATTTTTAATAGTTTTGTTTCATTCAGATTTTGACAAAACATTATTACTGTAACTCTTACTGTACTCTTGTTCCGCCGGGATAAGTTGATTCTATTAGTTTATACTTATGCATCAAAGTATTCCAACGTATTAGTCAAAAAAATTCAAGGCACAGTCGTGAGAGACTTCAACGCCGATAAAACTGAAGTCGTCTTCAGTCAAAATTGTGACTTAAAAATCACAAGATATCGTTTAAGAAATCGCATGTACATATAAAAGTTAGCAGACTGGTAACCAGCGCGACGGCCTGCGCTGCGCGATGCACGTAGTCGTCCCCAGCGAGGTCCGAGACGCGCCGCCGCCGCGGTCACGCACGCCAGTCCCGGCCTTGCCTTTGTTCTGCGGCCAATGTCGCTTTTTACTGTGTATCCACTATCCGTCGCCTGTGATCTTGACTTCCCGTAGTAACTTTTACATCCCGCGAAAAGTGTGCTGTTGGGTTTATACTTAAAATCGACCGGTACGCGGTTTGTTCAGAAGAAGGAATATATTTCAAAAGGTTTTAGCGAATTTCCCCTATAGGATAGAAGCTGTTTTAATGCATTTTGGGGTCGTTACTCAAAAGTCCAATGACAGTATTCTCGAGGAAACATTATTGGCTTTCAAGGCTTAGCTTGAATAATTGTGACGTTTGAATCTATTCTTTTCCGTTTCAAAATTAGTTTTCCTTCTAGGTTCGGTTGGAAAGTAGTGACAGCCTTCCAGTATTCCACATATAATATTAAAATGTTGCAAGTAATCTTACAGATTAAATTGGATGTCAATTAGCCACACTATAGTCCAAAACCCCTTGTACTTGCCCAGGGTTTTCACGCTGTGGCAGAGATTGGCACATTTTTACCGTATCACACGTCTGTTAGTTTATCCACTGGCAACCAATGTATAAGTCAAAGAAACATGTGGATATAGAAATTCCCTTGTACATTTCAAGGGTCTTCACGCTGTGACATATACAGGGTGTCCCGAAATTATGGTTAAATTATTTTTATATGATAGTACAGGTAAAAATAAGAAAAAAAGTTCATATAAACATAGGTCCAAAAGTGCTTAGTTTTCCGTCTGTGTGTCTGTTTGTGATTTTTACATATTTAATCATATCTCACGAACCTCTTAACGTATAAACTTCAAACTTGGTACATGGATGACCACTATTAAGACCTATTTTTGTAAGAAGTATCAAATTTCTACTTTGTACCATTTCAAAATGGCGACTGTTTTTTGTTTTCAAGGCTAAATATCTTAAAACCCGTAAATTTTAGAAAACTTTTACAAGAGATAATAAAGTTGTGAAATTTAATCCAATTAACGCTGATATTAAGATTATGTTGTTCGGACTACGAATAACGGAGAAATTTTAACTTTTCTGAATAAAAACATGGTCCTTTAGAACAAACTGTCAGAAATTTCCATGTTTTTATTTGAAAAAATTATAATTTCTCCGTTATTAGTTGTCCGATCATCAGTTGTCATTAATATCAGCGTTGATTGGATTAAATTTCACAACTTTTTTGTCTCTTGTATAATTTTTCTAAAATTTACGGTTTTTGAGATATTTAGCCTTGAAAACAAAAAACAGTCGCCATTTTGAAATGGTACAAAGTAGAAATTTGATACTTCTTACAAAAATAGGTCTTAATAGTGGTCATCCATGTACCAAGTTTGCAGTTTATACGTTAAGAGGTTCGTGAGATATGATTAAATATGTAAAAATCACAAACAGACACACAGACGGAAAACTAAGCACTTTTGGACCTATGTTTATATGAACTTTTTTTCTTATTTTTACCTGTACTATCATATACTAAAATATTTACCATAATTTCGGGACACCCTGTATAAACACGTTTTATATCACCGTACATCTATTAGTTTATCCTCAGGCATTCATTGCAGAAACATAGTCAAGAACATGTGGATATAGAACTTGTACTCAGCATTTGGTACAAACAACCCAACCCCAGCTCAGCACGGTGACGGCAGACGCGGTGCTGCCCAGCTGTTGTGGACCACTTTCACTCCCGCCGCCCACGCCGCGCGCCGCGCGCCGCCGACACTTCCGCTCCCCCGGGCGACCCCCGTCGCTTGTTTATAGAAATATACTTTTGAGTAGCATTATATAGCAGTTGAAATGTAAATCTTTTGAAAGTAATTTTATAATTTGCTCTTCCTGTGGCAAATTCATGTTCTTTTATGTATCTCTAGCCTTTGCTAATGGAAGCTTTCAAGGTTGTATTGTACTCTGCGGTTCTCGAGGTGTGAAACATTGTTTTTTTAGTTTTAGGCACAATCTTTTTAGTTTGATTATCATTCTATATGCTTCCCAATAGATCAAGAGAAGAGAAAGTGAACCCAGAGTGATTTGAATTATGCATCCTGCAGCCATTGTAGCCCTGTTACTGTACCACCTACTTAGAAATTGGTAAAAGCCGCACGCTTGACCTTTTCGTTTTAACAATTTACATCAAAAGAGTCGAAGACATAACGAGTGGACCACATTTTCAGTCTGGTATTTAAGGGCACTTGCCAAAAATCTTAGTTTCTTATAACTGTAAGTATTGTTTTGGACAAAGTTTTATAGCTATGACGATTATTGCTACTGTATAACCTACTGATACTGTTAACATCTAATAACGAAGCTATACATAGCACCTTGCCGCCGTAACTTTTGATTGGTTCATCCACACTTTCGTTTTTTGGTCGACTCAACATTTTCGACCCATAATAGATGCTAGCTCATCTGTAAAGTGCGCTAGGGCTAGTCAAGACCGATTCTTGTGCAGAGTCAAACAAATGAACGACAATCGTACACAGAACGGCGACGGCGACGGCGACGGCGACGGCGACGGCAGCGCCAGGTGTGACCGACGGGAGCCGCGGTCAGCTGATCGGCGGGCCCAAGGTCACCGTGTGTGACGTCACGCGACCATCGCCGTCCTCACCTCTCGCTTCCGTCATCACCTGTAAATACACCAACCCGACTGGCTACATACCCGAGTCTTTGACCGCTGCGAGGGCGAAGTTTTGAAAACTGAATGTGATCGGAAAATCAGCCACAGCAGGCCTGGCTGTGGCGGCCTGCTGTATCACTGTATCGACATAAATTTAAAAAAACAATGCTTTATTAAAAAGAACACATATTATTACCATACTGAATACCATTTTTACTGACTATAAA
The DNA here is from genome assembly GCA_035578135.1 of Flexamia atlantica. Taxonomy (NCBI): domain Eukaryota; kingdom Metazoa; phylum Arthropoda; class Insecta; order Hemiptera; family Cicadellidae; genus Flexamia; species Flexamia atlantica. Next base: position 21,192,456 of record JAQJVK010000001.1, on the reverse strand, counting down.
CTGTACATAATTGATGGTTCTAATGAAGCGTCTACTTGGTTGACAAACATTAATAATTCGTTCAATTTAACACAATAAAACAGCATAATCTTTTGCATACGTTCAATATTTAAAAGGTGTCAAGGCTGCTTTCATGCATCTTTCAAATAATCAATCGCCCAACGCAAGACAATCCCTCTCAATCATAAACTACAAGAAATCTTCCCAGCTTATAATTCATGATTTATGACCTTGTAGTTATAAGTCATCTACAATACTGCATGGACATAAATTAAACTACAAACACAGGAGAACCTCGATAGTTTGGACGCCTAAGTAATCAATCTGGTTGACCCCCAGTCGCCATAGCTGGTGTGATTAATAGACGTTTCTCATTTTAATACAGCTTCCAAATCTCTGCACTTTTAGTTGTGCAGCAGTCATTCGGACTTGCCTAGCGTGATAGCTAACTATCTTATCCATCACTTTTATAAAGCTCTGTACAGTAACAATGTTATTATTTGATTCACAATGTATTTTTAATGAGTTTGTGTGATGATTGTTTTAAGCTTCGTTTGTAATCTGGATATTTTGATTCGGATCTGTCTGCCTTAAGCAAACCAATATTCGGAATTACTAACTTATCACTATTTTGGAGCACCACTATTAGCTGTGCTTTAGGCTTTGGTATATTTTGGTTGACGTGATATTGGATTTCACTTTTGACGATTAAATTAAGAATGGATGTATGTATAATAATGGTTTTGCTAATTTTTATACTTCTTGTGTTACAGTCTCGGATGATGTCAGTGTCTGCTCGGAGTCTGTCAGTGTTCGAGCACCAGATGACGATGACAGAATCCCCAGCACCCGCACTTCCTTGGGTGTAAGTATCCTGTACCTCGGGCACAATGTAGCCTTCAAAGTGTCTTTGTAGCAGTATTATTGGCAATACTGATTATCTGATGCTTCAATTACCAGAATAATGACTGACTCCCTAGCACCTGTCAATGGCATCTTATCCTAAAAGTCATGTAGCCTAATAGAAATTGTAGGAAGTATTATTTGCATAACCTGTAGTTAGTATTAAAAATCCCTCTTGCTTGTAATACACATATTCCTTCCAGAGTAGACAACCTTTTAACCCCAGTATTAAGTCGCATGCAACCTTGTGTGTGTTTGTATGACATATAATCCTTATAGAGGAGACCACCTTTTAACACCAAAATTGTTTATCAATGTATTAAATTTTTGAGCTAGACATCCTTCAAGGAATTAAATATTTTTTCTGAATTTTTTACTCTAGTAGTTTTTGCTCAATGCTTGAGTGTTAATATTTTTTAGCAAAGTCAGTTCTGTAAACCAACTAGCAAAATGTTTGTTGTACCCCTTATCACCAGCATATTTTGTTACAAATAAATTATTAGTAGCTTGTTGTTGTGGCTAGTACATTGTGAAGATTCAATTGTGTAAGTCGTCTTTTATGACAGTTAACCGTAATTTGCATAATAGGATTAGCCTCATTACAAAATATTAATATGTTAAAAATTTTGTAACAGCATTATTTCTCCCTCCCTCGACTTTAAAAAGATGTATAGACAACATTGCACCTAACTGAATTGTCACAATGAAAGTACGTTTTGGTTCATTACACTCCCTAACAAAGCTTTCTGTGTTTTGTTGAGGTGTTGAAGCATGGTATTTTGCATGAACACGCACCTCTAATAAGTATAATTTTCCAGACTGGATCTCCACTCTTCCGCACAGCACTTCACCATGATATAATTACATCGGGCTCCAATGATTTTGGTGATGGATTCCATAAATTGAAGGTAAAATATTAATTTTGCTACTAATTTAAAACAAATCCCAAAACCATAAAAATTTCTCTCACATCCACAAATCCAGTTAAGTATTAATTAAAAGAGCCCTCTTAGTATTCCATCCCTTCGTGAAAGCTTTTGTAGATTTTGTATAAAAACCATTTTTTTTGTTTCGTAAATAATTGCTTCAAATGTAATCTTTTAAGTTTTACAAAAACTTCTTTTGTTTTTAATATCAAAACAAACACTTTATATTGCTTTTGAGGATTGAAAAAAAATTGCTACTCAACTTTAAATTGATTTTTTATGCTCAAAATAAATGTTGAGGAGAGTCTAAAAAAGGGTGATTAAAAATGTTAACGTTTATTACAGTAGAACCCAGCTAGTCCGACATCGGATGGTCAGACTTCTCGTTTGGTCCGACTGTGCACAATAGGCTTCTACTCGTCCACCTCAGCGGGGTTTCCTCCGCGAACAGTTCGACATTGATATCAGAAATTGATCTCTCCAACAGAAAATCTTTTTGGGATCCTAAACCTCAAAAATCAGTTTTTAATGAAAAATTTCATATCTACATTATCCATATTGGTGTATCACTCCATTCAGGTTGGCTCTTGTAGATGATGGGTTATGAATTGAATTGAAATGCAATGTTTCCTGTTCGAAGTACAGTTTTAGTATGTGTTAATTTCATTGAAGTCTGTTTATCAAAGAATAACAAGAAATTTATATAGTGTCCTTAAATACACACCAGCAACTAACAAATCATTTATGCTTATGTATTTGAAATGGGTATGATTGCATTCAATACCCCCGTCGCAGCAAACCTGCGTACTCATTTAATTTCCAAATACAAATTATCCAGAAATTAATCCATTATTACGAAAAGAAGGTATGTAAATAAGTGATATATGTATGTATTAATAGTAGTTTATGCAACGATTGTATAATGAATGCCTTAAGCCACGAGTGAGATGTAATCTAAGTATCTCACGAGTGGCTTAAAGGCATAATACAATCGTTGCATACACTATTTTATCTACGACCAACAATATACGACAAAATTTCCCCCGAAGTTAAAAAAACTCATGACTTTTACTAATGATGGAATAGGTCAACTAAACTTTCAGGTTAGGCAAATAAGCAGACTGAACCATGAATCGTTGTGGAACAATCAGCTGATGGGATAAGTAAACTCAAACATGAATCGTAATGCAACAATCAGCTAATGTGCGAATTGCGTAATTGTTATTATAACACTACTTTCGTCAAATGCCGAGCTCTCATTGGTCTAGAACCAGTACTCTAAAGTGACTCCAGTACTCTAAAGTCGTCATTAGAGTACTGCTTGGTTTTTGGTGTTTTAATGTATATCATTACGATGTCTATTGTAATACCATAATTGGTGCTTATTGCAATGGTCGTAGATAAAAGAATATTTCATTGCTTATTTTACAAACTCTGTCAGCAAACGTCAGTAAATAAGTTTTATAAAAAAACAAAGATTTCTTTTAAATAATTAGGCAAGATTGTTTATTTTTTAAACTTATATTCATATACAATGTTAAAAAAGCCAATATCCTGTTAAATATTTTTATAAACACAAGATACACTCCTCGGGATATGTTGAAAAACTCAGTAGAAAGTGAATAAGAAATTGGCAAAGACAATATTCTGCTGCCCTGATACTAAAATACCCAGGAAAAAAATTAGATATCTTGGAGACCATTGGACTTGGAAAAATGATTTTAAATACCAAATTGTTTGTTTTTCCAAGCAGAATCCAATGGTGAAAACAATAATTGGATAAATTTCATTTTTCAATTTGAAAACTAAAAAAAATGTTTTTAGGAGGTAAAATGGAGTCTTTACCCGACTTAGGACAGGGTGATGTGGCTGGTTTAAGAACTCATCCAAGAGAATATAGTTTCACATGTCTGTACCAAATTTTGTCACGATTGGACAATATTTACGAGAGTTATCGTGCTTACAGACAGTCAAATAATGAAAATTCTATTTCCCATATAAGACCATGTTCAATTTTGAAACAAATCGTGATTTGTGCAGGTAAAAATGCGTTTTCACAATAAACTCACTTCATATCCAGAAAGTACATATAAAAAGCTATCAATTAATATAAAAATTAATATGATTGCTGAGGTCACCCTGAATTGATATTTTTTGTCCATTCTGTTAAAACGACGGTAATAGCTTATTTCCAAGGAAATTTGCTAAAAGTGATCCTTAAAATAAAAAAATAAAAACTTAATCAGATCCACATTTTACTATACATTTATGGATTTATCAAAATCTCTGAAGTCATAAAGACCCCTTAAAAATTCCAGCACTTTTTAAACCCGTTTTTGTTGAAAACCAATACTGTAGTGAACCAACGAATGTGAAACTGAAGGCAAAGCAACCGTAGAGCATCAATGTCACTCGTTGATGATGCATTTCCTAAAAACATCCATGCTTATTCTCTTTTCCACCAGAAATCGTTAAGCAAAGCAACAAGTGAGCCAGTACAGTACAGAATGACCAGCCGACTGTGCCACAGACTCAATAAATTAATTTAAGCAGTAAACCGTAACGTTTTAAAAAAATAGACTGTTGTCAGGCACTTGGCAACTGTCAGCATTCTCAAGAAGGCAGATAAGGGGTGAGAGAGGGTGGAAGTTGCCGTGAAACATTATAGTAGCACAACTAGTGGCCTACTGCTGCTTTTGATGGAGAGCAGCCAAGCGTCTACAATCCTCCACACACTCATGTCACACACTCATGAGACCGTTACGCAGTAAAAATGTCAAACTTGTGGTTAAGAGTTTTTATGCTTAATTATAAAGAGATCGCCTTCAAGTGTTATGATGGTGTTGACCAGCATGTCTGTCGCAGGCCCGCAGCGACTCGCTGGCGAGTGTGTACTCGGGCGCGGGCGAGGGCAGGTACGGCTCGGTGGCGGTGCGAGGTGAGGTGGAGTTCGGCCTGCAGTACAACTACAAGCAGGGCGCGCTCGAGATCTACGTCAAGCAGTGTCGGGACCTGGCCGCCGTCGACACCAAGCGCAACCGCTCCGACCCGTGAGTGCCACTATCCGTTTTATATTTTCATGATTAGTATTAGTTATTCTTCTTCGTTTTTGTAACAAGTACCATTTCTTCAAATTAAAGTGCATCATTGGCGATAATCTATCTTAAAAGTATCGCCTTAACTCTTTTAAAATATTTAATACATTTTTTTTTTAGATTTTTATTTTTAAAATTATATTTCAATAAAAAAGCTTAATAACAGCCCCCAGGCTTAGTTATTGAGCCTTGGGGGGCTAAGTTAGGAGAAAAATAGGTTCTTTGACAATGAAGCGAGAAATGTCTGAGAGAAAGTTCTCTAAACAAACATAAAACCTGGGGCAACCTGGAATTGTGTTGTAATATTAGTCACAGTAAGTGCCTTGAGAAATAAATAAAATAAAATCGTTACCATCTTCAATCATTAATTCAAGTTTTAATGTAACAAAGAATAATTCCTTTATAGAAAAATTGTTGTCAAACAATTCTCAAGAATGTGTCATGAATTTTCTACTGAACTCATTCTCTTGATTTTTGTAAATTATAGTTTTTTTTTGCAAACATTTTATCACCAACTTGGTTTGCTTATAGAAGTAAAATTCATTATACTGTAGCAAAATGAACTATTCTGTGTAATATTTTAATTTAATTTTATAGGTATGTCAAAGTATACCTACTTCCTGATAAATCAAAATCAGGAAAACGTAAGACACGAGTCAAGAAGCACACACTGAATCCTGTATTTGAAGAAACACTAAAGGTAATTTTATATTCTATATCATACTAGTGGTTGCATCCATCCTTCACACAATTCAAAAGGCATTAAGTAATAATCAGTGATATTTGTATTATGGTCTGTAATAAAATAACCGAAAACAGCTGTCCATGCTCCTGATCAATTATAAAACAAAGTATTTATTGCAGCTGTTCCCATTCAATGTGTTTTGTATTCCTCTATAAGATTGATTAGATGCCTAAGGGGCTTAACACTAAAGGGTTTTATAAATGGAAACAGCTATATACCTCCCCAAGGAAAATATATATATATGTAGAACAACTCCTTAAGTTTAATGACAATCTGATGGATAGTTTGGTAACGCATGAAAGACAGGCAACAAAATGCATAAGTGGAACTAAATTATAAAGATATAATAAAAGATAACAATAGTAATCATGACCGACCCTGCTTTTACTCAGAGAAATCCATTTTTTAGGAATGAGTTCAGTTTTAAAGAGCCAATTTTTGTAAAGTAAAATTATTAATCGTCATTTTTCAATTTTGAGCAATTTCCTTCGTTTAACTAATTAAAATTTCCCATATTAGAAATTTAAGGTTTCAACTTGAAGGTATGCTGCAACAAAACTATGCATGTTAACTATGATTCCATGATAGATTAGCCAATTTGGATGTTTGGTTCACAGTTCCATATCACTCTCGAAGGTCTGGAAACCCGGACCCTGTGGCTGAGTGTTTGGCACTCGGATATGTTCGGCCGGAACGACTTCCTCGGAGAAGTCACCATGGCGCTCGAGAACAAAGTGTTTGACGACCCACTGCCAAAGTTTTACACATTACAAGAGCGAGTGAGTACTAATCTCCATTTATTACCAAATTTGCAAAGTTTTTTATTAAACTTAATTTAAAAACTTACACTCTTACAGTATATGTTGTCTGTAGCCTCTCCTAGAATTTTTTAGCTCAGTATCCCCAACAGTTTCAACGATTCCAAAATTTCTTGTATTTAATTTTGTTTCTGTTTCTGTTTATTTTTTATTCTTTCTTCTCTTCTCAATAGGTGTCCTATTTGGTAATTTAATCATTATTACAACAGTTTTAACACATGTAAGGTTAGCTTTTTCTGAGTACCTAAAAAAGCTTTGATAGGTAAAGAGCAAAATACCCCCGTTGCAGCAGACCTGCATACTCAGCGAATTTCAAATGCAAAACAACATATTTCAATCCAACATAGCGAGATTTGACATGTTTTGGTAAGCTCCATAAGAATAACATGAGGAATGAGTATGCAGGTTTGCTGCTACGGGTATATTAAAACTGGGTGGTTTTAATTCAATATTTAGTAGATATGAACTAGAAAAAGCCATTTACCAAGTTTTATCAAGATATGTTGAGAAATAACCGAGAGGTAGAATTTTACTTATTTCCCATAAGGTTAACATTGGGACAATGTACTGTGTTTACCACTTTCAATATCTCGGTAACCATTGGACATAGAGCAGTGATTCAAAATACTAAATTGTTTGTTTTTTTTGAGCTGAATTCAATGGTGCCAACCAAAATTCGATAAATTTTATTTTCCTATGTAAAAAACCCAAAAAACCCATTTTGGGGGGGGTTTATCCCCCTTTACCCCCCCCTTCCGGTGGTCCGATCGGGCTGGTTTACGAACTCGTCCGAGGGATTACCACTTTACATGTCTGTACCAAATTTCATTAAGATCGGACCATTTTTGCGGCCGCTATCGTGCTCACAGACACATATATATATATTCGAACAAATAGTGTTTTCTGCTTCTGGTGGCCCCAAAACGAAAAGTTATCATGGTCCCGGGCTTAAGTCTTACCATGAGACCTACGGTAATAGCTTCTTCCCTATAGGGGAAATTTGCTAAAACTTTTCCATTTCAGTCCTGCAAACTGTCAGGAACTCATTAAGATCCCAATCATTTATCTACATTACAAGCGTTCAGCATCAATAAATCTTAAGCAACAAGCCATCTTTGGGCCTTATATTCAATTTCTACATTTTAATGTAACTCACAATTTTTGCATAGGTTAAACCTCATGAGGAACATGTTGAAGCTTGGGTGTTTGTAAACAATAATGATTTGAACTAGATTTCATACTCTTAAGGACAACAAATGACGTAGTACAATGAGTTTTCATTAATATAACAAATTAATGTCTTTTGTTGTTTCCCAAACCTAAAAAAATGGTTCAAATCTGCTTTGTAAACACTAGAGCTTAAACATGTTCCTCACAAGGTATATTTCAATGTTAAAGTCTATGAACTTTTTACTGCTGATTTTCCAGGTACAAATTCTGTTCTGTCGCATTCATAACAACAACCAGTACAAAAGTACAAGCTTAATATGTCCACCAGCATTTTGCCTGATCCGAAAAAGACTTCTCTCAAGGGCTAAATTATCTCTTGTGACTTGTGTCATGTGCTGCAGACAGAGCCGCTGGAGGAGCTGCTGAGCTCCCGCGGCGAGCTGATCGTCGGACTCAAGTTTGTGCCGCCAGAGAGCAGCGGCGGCAGCAGCGGCAAGAAGGGCAAGGGCTGTCTGCAGGTGCTCGTCAAGGAGGCCAAGAACCTGGCGGCCGTCAAGAGCAACGGCACCTCCGACCCCTTCTGCAAGAGGTATTTTGGTTTATTCTTTGTCCTAAATACCTTAACCCATTCGTTTTTAGTGTTGTGAGATGTATAACTTGAAATAAATACACCAAGTCTTGCTTGTTTGATGAACTCATGATATGCTAATTAATTGTCAATAGTTCACGTATGAAAATCCTGGCCATTTTAAAGAACGTGTGCGAAAGAGATGGATAAATGAATGTTAAGAGAAAGATAGACGATTTCTACATATGCATGTGTCATTGGCTGCAGGAAAGTAGTTTTTTTTTACCTATTTGGTTTCCTATTGGACGATCATTTTGTTTTTTTATTGTTCTAGACGTGTTTTTATGATCAGCTAGATAGTGACTCTTAAACCCAAACCGAGTTGACAGCTGTCATCAATCAAAGAAAATAAACAATTGTTTACTTCTGGAAAAATTATTTTATTATTAAAATCTAAGGAAACATAACTATTTTGAATTTAAATGCTTATTTAATAACAAATAAATATAAATACGACAAAGATAAAACTGACATAAACAAAACCTCAAACCATTACCTTAAATATATTTTGACACTAAGAATTTTACTTTTGTTTTGAATATTGGTTCACTTATTCACAGCTTCGTAGCAGTAGTAAAGGGGCGGGGCTTGAGTGAGGGAGTAGACTTCCCCCTCTCAAGCTTCCCCACTTCCCCTCCTCCCCCACACCCCATGCGTAAAAATTCTCGCGCTGGTCAGAATTTTCCTGCGCGATCTGTAGTTGAGATTACAGACGGTGATTGAACTCTTACTAATTTTTAAGACATAAATGCTATCTTTAAATATCGTTCTACTTAGTCAACTTGAAAAAGGTGGTTTTCAATCATCACTTATAATGACTTTTATGTGATGCTGGTTCAGAAGGGAGGACTTCAATGCACCTTACATTTATATCTCAAAATTTTATAAGTTAAATTGGATTAATTTCCTAAAGTTTTCTCAACGGATTGCTGCAGAAAAAGAAAAAAGTGTAAAATTTTAGGAGTCTTGTATTCATGAAAAATCTTCTAAAATAAAAAAATATGCACCTATTTATACTTAAGTGCATTCTCTTGATTCTCAATGCCTTCTTCATCTCTTTTTTTAAGCTGTCAATTTTCAAGAAGAACTTCAAGGTTTAGAAGACATTTTGTCAGGAAATACTAAATCTTTACATTTTAAGTTTTAAGAGGTGTTCCGTTGATATCTCGAATCTCTCTTTCTCAAAAACTATGATGGATAAAATTTCTCACAATCCTTTTCAGATTTGAGATATCAAAATCCTACTGTATTATATATCAAAGCATAAGTCACTATCATCATGATCATCACACTCATCCTTCACTCATATTCAGGGTAACGTCCTCCATGAGGTAGCTATCTCAAAAAAGAATGATTAAGAAAAAAATAAGTTTAAAATCTGAAAACCAGTGATTCTCAAATCTGTTTATAAGGTGTCTGCAACCCTAAAAATTAAAACTCATTTACTTAAAGAAAGCTTCTGTCTTTCAGTCTTTCGATAGTCATTTAAACATGATTATTATTAATATTACTGAGAGCATGAAACAGGGTGGACAGCAAAACTATAAACTAATTGCTAAACCTCTGCATAAATTACTAAATGAAATGTTTTTGTTGAACTCTCAAAACTTTGTTTACGTTTTTCAGGGCCTTCTTCATGTAAATTTGTGTTTACTTTAACAAACGATCATATAGTTGATTAACTAACCAAGTAAAATCATAAACAATAATTTCGCCAGCAGCGCACTCACTCACCCACCCTATTTGGTGTTTGTTATAATAGCCTAACAAACACTAGTGCTATTGAAAATTTCTTTAAAAAAGATGGAAATAATAAGTTAACCTTAGTTATCTCCATCAGTAATATTCTGGCTGCCAATCAAATATTTTGCACCATGCAGCTTCAATATAAGAAACTAAAAATTTCTTGGTAAAACGCCCACACAAGATCACTCAACGGACGTGGTGTGTTGCAGCTACCTGCTGCCGGACAAGGGCCGCAGCTCGAAGCAGAAGACGCCGGTGGTGCGAAAGTGCTGCTCGCCCGCGTGGAACCACACGTTCGCATACCCGGGCGTGACGCTGGACGAGCTCGGCGGCCGCAGCCTCGAGCTCACCATCTGGGACCACGACCGCCTCGCCAGCAACGAGTTTCTGGGCGGCGTGCGCCTCAACCTTGGCACCGGTCAGTGCGAGAATACAATCGGTGAAGGGGAATTTAGTGGAAAATGTTTTGAACACGTTCTCTGCAGAATGGTATACAGTTGCAAAAGTTAAATGGACCAAATTGCTAAGGATTCAAGTGGGAGATTGTTATTTCAAAGGAAAGTAGAGACGACTCTCGATAGCTCAAAATCTGCGATAACATTGCTGATTTTTGGATCACCTTAGAAAAACCTCTCTAAATCAATAAAAAACCATGTGTGACTCAAAATAATTTTACCCCAAATTACATTTTTTACCATTTTTTTTTATATTTTTCATTTTTTTATTTTTTACATCTGTAAGTTAAAGTAAACCAACAAGTACCTCTATAACTCAACATTCATTACATTAGTGGAATTAAATTTGTACCTAACCTCTATAAGTCGACATTTACCCCTATATCTCAAAGTTTACTCTACAAACCTTTGTATGTCAAAACCCCAACATACAGGTTGCAGCATATCAGTGAGTCACATACGGTCCAGCATCATTATTTTATTTGGTGACTGTAACTAAAATTTTTATTTGGTCAATTTAACCGGCTGTGTTCAGTCATTTTTTTATAATATTAGCATGTTACTGAGGAACGTGTTAAAAAGCATAAAAAATAAATTTTGATATAGTTACATGTGCAAAGTATTAAAGATGAACCAGCTGACTGCAAAGCTCTGTCTCAGGCAAACACAACGGCAAGCCCGTGGACTGGATGGATGCCAGTGGGAAGGAGACGACTCTCTGGCAGCGAATGTTGGAGCGACCCAACCTCTGGGTGGAGAGCTGTCTCTCCTTGCGGCCTTCGCTCGATGTGCGCAATAATTCCTAGGTATGAACCATTGTTAAGCTACTTTCCATTAAATACTTTAATGGAACATGCAATTTGCTCTTCACCTAACAACTTAACTGTGCCAAAGATTTATTGTGATTTTTAATTAAATAATAACTTTGTCTAAAGCATTTAAAAAAAAAAATTATAGTACTGTGGTGAGCTCAAGAGAGTGTAGGACCGAAATTTGAAGGAGCAAGGCAGCAGCCTTACTATCGTCACAGGATGCTATCGGGTTGCATTGTTCCGGTCCCACAAACTTGAGCTCACTGCAGTACAGTGGGCCCTCAGAAATCCAGATCGCAGTGGTCCGGACTCCAGAAAATCCAGATAAAAATCTGAATTATTTACTAAATCAAATGCAAATTCATGCTTTAGAACCCTTAATTGTCATGCAATTATCCCCCCTGCATATAGATGACATGCATTTTACTGTTACTTGATTGCAATATTGTTAACCACTTTAATGGAATAGAGATAAAGACTATTTCTTTTTGGGTACAACTATGGCACTCCCGTGTTTTACTTAATTCCAGTCTAATGCTGTATTTATATTATGGTAACATAATTTTATGCATCAGTGTTAGTGTTTTTGGGTATTCGGATTCCTCAGGAACCAGAATCAGCCATTCGCCAAATTAGTTCAGATTTCTAAGAGCCTACTGTACCTATATTATTAAAAGAATTTCTGGGATTCTTTACAGAGCATAACAACCTCTAGAAGTTTTCTCTTTACATTTTTGTGATCAAATTAAAGCTGTTACTCTCTAGATGTGCCCTTTGCGTGTTTAAAAAATATCTGATGAGGCAGGAGGTTCATGTATCTTCGCTCAGGAGGCTTTTGAAATTCCAGCGAAAGTACTACTATCTTTTGTAAAACCTGTGGATTTTTTTCCATTGCCATTTATTTATAACAAAACAGATGGTTAAAATTTGAAATTACATTTTACATTTGAAGCTCCATATTCATACCACAGAGTGCAGGGCTAGCAATAGTCAGTAATTATCGTCCGCAATATTTTTTTGTCTTTTTAAAATATAGAGCTTTTTTACAAGTCAACAGAGAATAATCTATTCTTACCAATCAGGAAAAGTATTAGGGGTGGGTGAGTACTCGATAGTCGAGTAATTACTCGATTAGTTGTTATTACTCGAGGTCGAGTCAAGTAGTTCCAACTACTCGACTCAAACAAGTCGAATAGTTAGTTATTCCTGCTGTTTACCCGGCGATCGCAAGTTATGCAAAGCTACATCTGCCGTTATCCGCAATCGACATATTCTTTATTGCAGCCACTCGCTAGTTTCACAAATAAGCAGCATTTTCTGTTCATTTGTGGCTGGCAAATTCGCGCAACTGGCTTTTAAGGCCGATCGCTAGTTTTTGCAAAGTTGCATTTAGTTTATTTACAATCGGCAAATAAATGCAATCGTTTTTCAAGGCCAACCACGACTTTTGCAAGGCTACATTGGCCGATTATCGGCGATTGGCAAATTCGTATGATGAGTTTCGCGGCAGATCACAAGTTTAGAAAAGCTATATCTTCATTTTGTTGATTTTGCCTCCTGATCACAATTCAAATTAATACAAGAGGTTAAATACCTTATTCCGTCTTGTGATAAAATACGTCACCACTGAGTGGCGACCGGTTTCAACCCACTGATTGAGTCATCATCAAGCGCTGAAGAAACATAAAATCACTCCGAAGAGGTCGCCATAAAGTCTAAAAACACGGACGAGCGTTGAACAACATTAACATTTAAAAGCATAGCTACAAAAACGAAACTTGTGGCCACAAACAAAAACGATTCACGGCGCGGCGGGCGAGTACACGTACCTTGATTCATAAGTCCAGACTATGAATCACGGCTTTATGATGACCTCTTCGGAGTGATTTTATGTTTCTTCAGCGCCTGATGATGACCCCATCAGTGGGTTGAAACCGGTCACCACTCAGCGGTGACATATTTGATCATAAGACGGAATAAGGTATTTAACCTCTTGTATTATTAATTAAGCTATATCTGCCGTTTATCTACGACCGACAGATATGCACTATCGTTTTTTGCAGCTGTCCACAAGTTTTTCATAACAATAACCTCAACGATATTTCATTAATTCATAGAAGAATGGATTTTAACAGTTATCTAGAAAAACCATTTCTCAGAATTTGGAAATTGTTCAGCTATATTTAGCTCTGACCTTGAACTTTACAAGTTCAGATTTGTATTTGTAGTTAATCTTTTGAATGATACAAAACCTTCATTTCTACCTCATTTGATTTGTAAAAATGAGAAGAATATTGTGAAAACAATTAATTTAGGTTTTTTAATTTTTCTATTGGGGGATATCTTATTCTTATCTGATCACAGCTGTGTCACTCGTTGCTCAAGTGACTGGATGTCAATAAACAATAGATCAGCAGTCAGGCAAGAGGGTAGGGTTGGGGTTGGGTTAAAAAAAAAACAAATAACTGGGCATAGCTCTCCTCCCTGATCTGTTTTTAATTCTTTCTTCTTTAATTTCTTGGCCAAGGTTTTAGTTAGAGGTGTGCGGATATCCGAAAACTCGGATCGGATTCGGATCGGATCGGATATCCGAATCCGATCCGAGGGTTTTATAACTATCCGGTAAGACTGACTAGATATCCGACTCTATCGGATAGACTGCATTTTTTGGGGTAAATTGTAAAGTAAGATCAAATTTTCAAGTAAGGAAAGTCTTCCAAACAAAAGAAGTCACTGACGACGAAAGTACATTAGTGACAGAAAACATCGCGGAGCAAAAACGACGCTTTGAAATGCGACGGTTGCGAATGTTGCGATAGCGGCCAGAACAACGCCTCAACACAATGCGATTATGTAGTGGTATGCATCAATCGATGTATTTCGGTTGCCGATATTGCGACTCGTGATAAGATCGAGAATCGAGATCGTTGTATACGATCAGATTACTGCGCAATACCCGACACGATAACAAACATTTTCTTAAGATAAATTCTTGTATCGTAGCATTAAATCAGTTAACAAAAAAATAGTAGTACATCCTGTAATAGTTCTGTCTCGATTAGTATCCGTTACCGACGAAACATCGATTGGTATGAGGGAGAATCGCAATCGAGACAAATCAGTGTTCGCCATTGACCGACAGTGTCCAACAGTCAGTCGACTTGAATTTCCAAAACGAAATATCCCGTAAATACCCCATAAATAAATAGTCGTGTTGATGTTTCGTACGACTATTTCAGGCCGTAAATATCTTACGTGGCCTGTCGATACGATAAAATAAAAAGCGTACAATAATTTTGGGCTGTGAAAGATTTGGCAAACCTGTTCATTCATTGTTTTGTCTTTCCAAATCACTTTATTTTGAATGTCGTCGTCTGCTTAAAAGCTGAATTAACTCAAAACGTCTTTCTTCTTACTTTATTTATCAATTAAACAATTACCTACCTAGAAATTGAAAGTTGAACGATCACAAATAAGTTTTTATTTTGCTGAAATATTTATCTTTGACGATTTAAGCCTTGTCAAAGCCGGCCGGCCGTATTTTCAATACGTGATTAAAATTTTAAAATGGACTTTCTTAGATAACAACGCGACTTGACAGCCTACGTCTATGAAAATAATCAGTGAGTTTGCTTGTTGTTTGTGATATAAAACAATTAGACCTTTGTTCTAATTAAATGACCAAGCTTTGATACCGAAACTTAAACATTTGAAACTTATCTTGAAATTTAGGTTAAGTTTACTGCGGACTTATTTTGTTTTTTTAGTGTTATTGTAGTGAATCAAAATCTAGGTTGTCAGGCATTAATGCATAGGAAAATAAAAATGGTGATTGGTGAATCAAGTTTTATATTTAATTCTTTTGTCTAGTCACTTAGGCCTAGTTTCTGATCAAATAGGCTAAGGAAAAGAACAAAAAAGGCAGAGGCCTAATAGTGAACAAATTTAGGTTGCATTGGAAAAGGATTTTTTAAGTTGCAAATCCTGAAATTGATTTAGGCCTAATAAGCTTATTCAATTAATTATATACTACCTATGCTTAAGGGGAATCAACGAATTTCTAAATTCTCAACAGATATTTAGTTGAACCTTTGCATACTTTAATAATTGACATTTGGCCTATATTGGAAACAATATATCACAACAATCAACAAGGCACTCAACCCTATCAAGGCAAATCTTACCTTACACATTAGGATGATATGGTAGTTCCTTGCAATTACCTTAGGCTTTTGAGAAAACTTAAATCTGCTCATTACGCCGCGCCGTAAATATCCGAATCCGGTATTATCCGATCCGAACCTGTTGTTATCCGATCCGAAACCGATCCGAACATAAGCTATCCGATCCGAATCCGATCCGATCCAAAAAATCACTATCCGCACACCTCTAGTTTTAGTTATAATTAGTTTTAGGAAAAAAATAAAAAATGTTGTTGATAGTTAAAATAATAGGCTGATAATGAAATCTTATAAATCTATTGCACAATATAAATATATCTGGTTACTTTTTTACAATAAATTAGGTTTAGTGATCAACAGATTTTTGAATGGTAGAATAATTTTGTGTTGTATTTTTTAACAAGACCAATGTCTGCCGAGTAAAAAATAAGAGCTAGTTCAGGTTGTGAACATTTCACATCTCACACAGGTCAATCAAGCAAGAGAAGAATCTGTGCTTAGCGCGGTGCTTAGTTTTGCACCACTATATTTGCTCTAATATTATTTAGAGTGCTCCTATTAATAAGAATGTAAAATTAATATGTTGTTGTTATGTTGCAGGTAACAATGACTTCAAGTCAAGATTTAATTTCTAAACATATCTGTTAGTGTAACTTATTGATCTGACTATGTTAGATGTAAAACTTAAAGTACAATAAAAATTGTAAAAATTAATATTTTGCTATTGTATTTGTATGGTGATGTATTATGTACATATTATGTGAATTTGTAATCAAGTTTTTGTAAAGAAATAAAATCAACTGCTAATTTACAGTTATAAATGTGCACCTTTCTTATCAACCCATCCATCCATTCTATCTTTATTAGTATTAGGGGTTGATATTTGCCATTTGCAATGGCGATCCATGGGCTGTGCACGTCGTGAAAAAGTCCTTGGGTGATTGTAAAAAAATTCAAAATCGCTGCCTTTGTAAATTTACACAAAATAATCAGTACTTGATTTGTTGAAATTGAGGTAACGGAACTAAATTATCAGGAGGTAAATTACCCTCCTGCCAAAAAAAAAGATTTGTCTATGTTAGTAGTCAGTTAGGTTTAAAAAGTCTCATTTTAAAGAACTTGAGTTTTAACATACAAAATAAAAATGAGCCAAAACACAAAAATCTAAGTTTAAAAATGTTTTAATGAATTTTTTTTGTGTTTTTGACTAGCCCCAAGCTGGTATTCAGGTTTTTGTGTCTTTGGAGCGTTTTCATCATCAGCTTGAAACTACACAAAAAAGTATGACTTTCGGGCCAAAATTCGGCGTGTAGTTCCCGTAAATTACATACGACCGACATTTACGGCAAATTTACTTCCACGGATTATGTGCCATGGTCTTTATCGCATTTTCGGCATTAAAGGCAATAGGATCATAATTTGCTACAATGCTCTTTCACTAAGTTTGCTTCTTTTTGGATCAGAGCTTTCACTTTCATTCTTTAGTACCATATATCATTGTACCATTGGCTGCATGGTGCATGGCGCGGCAGTGGGCGCTTCAAGAAAGTCTGGAAGACGACAAACGCCACCCCCATTTCATCATTGTAAATAATGTGACAGTTATTCCAAGGCGTCAATGGGTTAAATGAAGATAATATTTCCAATGTTAATTTTAGTAATCACATATTGTTACATAGCTATTGCAGACGAGAAGGAACTCTCAGAGGGAATTCATATCCCCTCCTTAAGATTTTGACAACCTCTTCAAGATTCAGGCGCCCCCTCCTTCACATTTTTTAAATAATAAAATGAAGTGTTTTACCTCAAGGCTAGGGGAAAGGTTTTGCACGGGTGCTAAAAATCTTAAGGGGTGTGGCTACTCATGGAGAAGCAAGTTTGAAATGCTATGCATTAACTCAAACCAAGTGAACACAGAAGGTGTCTTCATAGTCTCGAAGACCATTATTTTTCCGCTTCCACAAGACAAGTATAATATAAACAAGTTCATTTTTTCATTCATTAAGTGGTACTAATCAAAGTAATTAGTTATTCCATGGATCTGATAAAATTTTGAAATTTTATTGAATAATGACATTTTTTTCAAAAATAAAATCATATAAACAATATAAAGCGTTTTTTAAAGAATACAGTATATTTGTTGGAACTTTTTTTTCTGCAATGTAAGTTAATTGTAAGGTTGTCGCCGTTTTATTTTAGCTCTTGACAATGTCTTTCAATTGCAGCGCTGCACCGCTCCCACCAAATTATGAAATAATTCAGTTTGATGATTCTCAAGTATAGTTTACATAACATAGCTTGTAATAATCTATATATTAATACGCAAGCGGTTTTCTTTTCACAGTCCAACCGCAACAACGGCTAGACCGATTTTAACGTTTGAGTTATCAAATTAAAGGGAATTTTATGTAGATTTGTCATCAATATATTAATACGCAAGCGGTTTTCTTTTCACAGTCCAACCGCAACAACGGCTAGACCGATTTTAACGTTTGAGGTATCAAATTAAAGGGAATTTTATGTAGATTTGTCAACAAGTCTCAGAATTTTAAAAAAGGACGTCACTAAAGTACAGTAAAGGGCTGAAGTTTCGGAACAGTGGCGCTATTCATCGACATTTGAGCAAGCTCAGTTTACTTTGTTTACAAACTGAACATATGACCAAGCTCTGAAATAGTTCTACAGGTAAACCACAGATAGCAGCAATGAATTACAATTAATTTTTCGAAAGGAGCAGTTTTTATTTTTACAGCTGGTTTGGCTTTGTTTTCAACAGTTTTATTTTTTTAAGATTCATTATGTAATTTAGGTGAGGTTATGAAGTTTTTAAAGATCTTAAACATTGCAATTACCAGTTTTACAATGTAGTTTACGAAATCTCATAGTGTTTTTTGAAGTTATTTTAACCTGAGCAACTCTATTGGAGCAACTCTTTGGATTTGGTGAATTTATAATGCCACCGATGAGAAGAAGACGAACATAGACCAGTCGGAGGAGTCGGAAAGAACACGATCGCAACCGCTGGCATCACCCTCCCGATCTAACATTTTGTGCTCCTTCCAACCTCAGACCAAGGAACTAAAAATGTTTTTATTGCGGTGGGTTTCATTTCAAGAATGAAAAGACTGGTAGAGTAATGGGTCATTTACGCGTTTTTACCACAAAGGAAATTTTGCCTATAAAGACAGCCGTTCCCTACAATATCTGTTTTGGCGATAATTATCAATAAGCTGCAGCGGCAATCCCTAAACAAAGGAAGTCATTGCTCACGGCGCCAGTGTTTGCTCTCGGTCAGCTACATGTAGCTGTAAGCAGAGCGTGATCTTTTGCCGGTGTTAAAATATACATTTCAGAAAAAAGAGGACGTGGGAAATGAAGGTGTTCCCTAAAAAATCATTTACGTTTACCAGAAACTCCTGCGGTAGATCAAATTAACTTTAATACTTTCAATAGATAAGCCATAATTTTGTTAATGAAATTAGCCCTTTGATAAAACTTTAAAAGTATATAAGAAAGCTGATTATTCTTCATTATTTTACCACATGATTTTTGCTCGATTTCGAGCTACGTGTTATCTAGTATAATTTAAAGTGTAACCTAAACTTTTAACACATTAAGGCCCCTACTATATTTCACTCAATTTTACTGTACAAGTTTAACACGTTTGCTGCGGACCACTCCCATAACTCCCCGCCTTGCCACCTTGGGGCGCACAGTCAGTGACGCGCCTGTCAAAACAACATTTTATTTAGCTTGACTACACTTAGGTGAGATTGGGGATATTTTTATTCGCTTTGATTTTGAACAAATTTAAAAACTCAAAATCAGTTTTTTTAATTTTTGCTGTAGTGAGGTTCTGTTAGTTTATGGATTTCTTTGCCAGTTTTCACCGTATAATGCTTATCGTTTTATACGATTTAAAGAGTAAATCTGTGAAAGCGAAAAAAAATCTGTTTAATGTGAAAAATAAATAAATAAATAAATCTTTATTTTCTCTGCACATACAAACAAACATTTACAATATATTGGTAAAGAGACACATAACAAAATTAAAAGTAATAATTAAAACCAGGCTGACCTCAGAAGATTGTGTACTCTTCAAGCAGGGCCGGCTCTACCATATAGGCGAACTAGGCGACCGCCTAGGGCGCCAGGGTCTGAGGGGTGCCAAAGGGGACGTTGACCTACCCCATTTGTCAATATAGCAAGGCACGAATAAAATACTTTTATTTTGGAAATGAAAACTGTGAAAGTAGCCTAAACTTCATTTTATGCTTACATTTTAAGTTTATAATCTGTGAAGAGCTCGCGGAAACATGCTCTGCTTGTTACTTTTTTAAACACTTTAAAATAAGTATAAACTTATCCCCAATGGTGGAAAACCCTACCCTTCCAAACTTATGATTACATTCCAATACTGCGCATGCGAAATTCTCTTATCTCTAGGCACCCCGCCGTTATACAGTAGTTAAAGTGTATCTTGACAACCAAGACCGGCCCACTGTAGTCCTCCATTTTCCCAATGCTGGCAAGTATTTATGTTTTGTAAATTAATGTTCTTAATAACATGCCTAAAAGTTTTTTAATTGTTTGAGTTCCACATAACTATATTACTCGTATTTTTATTTTTTAAACTGATGAAATCATATCTTACTTATATCTAAGTACCTATATTCAGAAATATATTATTTTGAAATATTTTTTTCTAAAACCAACTCCATCTGAATTCTATAAACGAATTTGCGAGTTCTTTTGTATCTGGATCATCGTGTATAAAGCCTAATTTTATGAGCACAAATTTTCAAATGGTATAGGGTATCGTGTCTATTAAAAACTCGATGTGCAGTGTCCGATTGAATAAATTATACAGTAAGAACGTAGAGCTGGAAATTGATAATTAATTATATCAGTACTTTTTACTTGTTTCGTTTTTACTTTGTTAATAACATGGAAACCCATGAAGTTCAATGTTAATTCCAACGTTGACTGATTTCAGGTCTCAAAATTCCTTTTATTACCTGCGCCAGTAGATTTTTTTTAATAGCGATGTGACTTTCACAAATCATGTTTTTAGTCAGAAATAAGTTACAGAATTTTCATAATTTGAAGGAAATATTCAAAGCCACTTTTTGTGCAATCAAGCAAAAAAAGTCAAATATCAACATAGGAGTATACATGTCGTAGCCACTTGCTCTAATTGGGCACTTCATGAAGAGCCCAACGCAGCCCGGGCACTTCATGAAGTGCCCAGCGCGCCTGGGCACATAGTGTAACTCGATTATTTCGATCAAAATTACAGCATCTGCCCATCGAACCTGGAGACTTAATGAAGTGCCCGACGCTCATTGGACACATGGTGTAACTATTGAGGCATGTTGGGTAGTCGATTTTAAATCTTTGTCAAAACCAATCCTAATGTTTACATTAAATCCCAACGTCCGTGTTAAAGTAGCCAGTGTTACTGTTTGCTATTAAACCTTTTAATATTTATTATTTATTTATTCAAATCAAAATATTTTAACATTGGTTTTAGTTACATAAGCCTTTTGAAAATATAATTAGTCTACGTTATATTTGGACAACGAATTTGTTGGAGTATGAATTGAGTTCAGACTGAAATAAACAGTTAACAATCTTAATCTAGGATAAAACAAACACTTATAGTTGGTTTAAAGTTTAATACAAATATTGTCAGTTTCAAATAGTTATAAAATCAAACAGTAGTATAAAATATTATATAATTGTATATTATATTATAGTATTATATTATTGCATATAAAAATAATCTATTTGTTCAGACGATGTCCATTACACAATGTACTTGTGAATAAAGACAAATAATGATATTATATTCTAAATTATAGGTAACTAGTGGCTTGAAGGGGCTAAAAGTCCCTAATGAGGGAAAATTCAATCAATCCTTATTTATTATAGTACAAAATACCTTCATAGCAAACTGAATCTACCTTATATTGATATCTAGCCTACCACATGGTTTTCAATCAAGTATCAGCATCACATGTTTTATGTAATAAAAGCAGACCTTTTTAGATCCCAGTGCTTTTTAAATGACAGTTATTTAACGTTATTTCTCGTTTTCTGGTGAATTTCAAGCAATTTCATTATTTTTCCCGCCATCACGGAATAGAGACTTTTAATTTGAGCCCTCTCCCATTTTTCTACGACTTGCCAAACGCCCACAATTTTGACACAAAGAATCGCCTTACGAAATTAAATATATGATGCGCTATCAAAAAAATTAATAATGATTAAAAACCGAACCGCTAGAATTTTCTAGTAACCACTTACTTTTGAATAAGTTTAACATTCATAGGTTATCCCTTTAGACAATGCTTCATATGAATTTCCAAATATTCATTAATAGCATTAATTAATTAATTAATAATACAAACTTAGATTTTCAAGCTACTGATGTCAGTACGAATATAATAAAAGGCATATTTTTGAAAAGCTGTCAAGTAAACAGGACACACGTTTTTTAATATTCTATAAACAAATAAAAATACTTACATAGAAAAGGCTTGATGTAATGATTTTATGTTAATTCATTCATACTGACATGAGAAAAACTTAAACCTAAATTGTCATCAATGTTAATAAAATTACAAAAAAAAAACTAAACACAGATGTAAAATTTTATACAAATTAAATGTTTTCAATTTCTATAACAATAATAATAATAATAAATCATAAAAAATAACTTTATTCACCATAGACAGTGTTACATCTGAATCATAATTATCAATGAATAAATACAAGTATATAAATTTTTTCTTAAATAAAAACAGAAATTTAATAAAACTTTGGTGAATAATTTAGTTCCCCTAGGCAAATGCCCATAAGGGGTCACTTGAATAAAAACAAAAAACAAAATAAATAAAATTTATTCAAAATCAGTGTTGCTCATGATTATTTTCTTTGTAATTTTCTCTTTTAAGCAATGTTTAGTTTTATAGTATATATTTTTATATTTATATTGCTACTAATTTGGTAAGTGGTTTATAAATCTATTTGAAAAAAAATTATATAGGTTATCTTCTTAATAACAATTCAACATTTTCAATTCCCAAAAGCCAAGTTTTTAGCCCTCTTAGGTAGTTAGATTTTAGTTTCATCTGAACATTCATTACATTTTTTATAGTTAAACATATAATCTTGGGGCATTGTATATGTAAAAATGAAGGTATATAGTCAAATTTGGTTGTTTTAGTTGGATAGCATGTCTGTTTCTTAAATCGTAGGGTCGTAATAG
The DNA here is from genome assembly GCA_035578135.1 of Flexamia atlantica. Classification (NCBI taxonomy): domain Eukaryota; kingdom Metazoa; phylum Arthropoda; class Insecta; order Hemiptera; family Cicadellidae; genus Flexamia; species Flexamia atlantica. The sequence continues at coordinate 21,169,704 of JAQJVK010000001.1, read as the reverse complement.
GGGTTCTCTTTTAGAAATACATCTCTCAAAAAATATTTTTAGAACTTTATAAATATACAAATTTCTAATTGGTAATATTTTTAATTGGGAGAATAGTGGCCAGCAATGTTCCAATCTAGATTTTTTTAGTATTATTCTAATTATACATTTTTGAAGCGTAATTAGTGGTCTTAAGGTTGATATGTACGTCCCTCCCCAACATGATAATGCATATCCTAATCTTGTTCCTACAAGGGCATGATAAAGGTTAATTAATAATTTTTGTGGACAGAGGTTTTGTAAATAATAAAACTTTCTAATTGATGTATACATTTCTTGTTTAAGTTTGTTTACGTGGTCCTTCCAATTAAGGTTGGAATTTATTATTACTCCTAGATACTTTATCTTGTTTACTTTTTCAATTTTAATGCAATTTTTACATTGTGAATTTATTGGACAGTCGAATTTATGATAAAACAAGTCTGTATTAAAATTTACTTCCCTTTTAATATTAAATAGCATGTACTTTGTTTTTTCACTTAATGTCAAGGCATTTGTTGCAAACCATATATTGAGCAATTTTAAATCTTGTTGCATCAAGGTGTGTAAATTGTCATAATTATTACTTGAATAACTTAAAACTGTGTCATCAGCAAAAGCAATTACACAACCATTAAATTTTGCCTCACACAAGTCATTTATATATATAAGGAAGAGAATTGGGCCTAATACAGAGCCTTGAGGGACACCACAGGTGATTAAACCTTCTTCACTTAAATAATTTTCAATTTCTACTTTTTTTTTCCTGTTATTTAAATAGCTTGAAAACCAATTATACGGCAAACCTCTTATTCCAGCCATTCACATCTTCTCTAATAAAATTTTGTGATCCACGGTATCAAAAGCTTTAATGATATCAAGGTATATTGCCCCACATGACATTTGATTATTTACATCTTGGTGAATGTGTTCTAAGAATTTTAGCAGTGCATGTTCAGTCGATAATTTTTCACGAAATCCAAATTGATTTTGACTGAAAAAATTAAGGTTGTTCAAAAAATGTATTAAACGTTGTTTCATAGATTTTTCAAGAATTTTAGAAAATATTGGAAGTAAAGATATTGGACGGTAATTTGAAATACGAGGTACAGTCAAAAAGTTCCCAGAATGAATTTTTGTAGAAATATAGTGCGATCGCCAGCGGTAAATTTGTCTTGCAGTAGTTGGTACGACTCCTTGGGAGGGAATATCGGTAGTGGTGGCATAGCTGACTTGCCGAAGTGCAGCACTGGAAGGGCTTTTCGTGTACCTGCAAGTCGACGTTGTCGGATTTTTGAATAATGGCATTTCATGAACAGCGCACTGGCTGATGCTGATAAAGAAAATATTGGGGGATTTCTTCAACGCCTCTTCTCCATAAGCTTGAATTAACAACTCAAGAGTCTCACTGAGTGATTTTTAAAGTAAAACAAGAACAAAGTTCGTGTGCTGTTCATGAAATGCCATTTTTCAAAAATCCGACAACGTAGACTTGCAGGTACACGAAAAGCCCTTTCCAATACTGCACTACGGCAAGTCAGCTATGCCACCACTAACGATATGCCCTCCCAAGGAGTCGTACCAACTACTGCAAGACAAATTTATCGCTGGCGATCACGCTATATGTCTGCAAATATTCATTCCGGGAACTTTTTGACTGTACCTCGTATTTTCAGGATTCCCTTTTTTAAATATGAGAACAACTAAAGCAAGTTTTAAACATTCTGGGAAAACTCTTTGTTTTATGTTTGCGTTAATTAGGTATGTTAATACTTCAATAATATTTTCTAAAATTTGTTTAATAATTTTAGTCGTGATATTATCAAATCCTGTAGCTTTTCCATTTTTTAAATTAAGAATAATATTTCTTACTTCATCTGTTGATGTTGGTGTTACAAAAAAAGATCTACCTATATATTTAACTTTAAATACAGTATTGTAATAGTTACGATTTAAGTTTGGTTTCTTTAAGGCTTTTCTCAAATCATCTGCTATATTTAAAAAGTAATTATTAAATTCTGAAGTCATGGTATCTTTATTAGTTATAATTTGATTATTTAAATTAATTTCTTTAATGGCTACATTCTTAACTGGATCACCAATTAATTTATTTATCATATTCCATTGGTCTTTAATGTTTCCACATAGGCTCTCAAGTTTAGTATAATAGTAACGTTCTTTTGATTGTCTAATTTCATTTTTTAAGAAATTCCTTGATCTATTATAATATGCTTTTGATCTGTGATTATTCGGTTGAGATTTTATTATTTTAAAAAGATATTTTCTTGTTTGAATTTTATTACATATATAATTATTTATCCATGGTGCTAAAGGTTTTAGTTTTGTTTGATTAATAATTGGACATTTACATTCCTCCAAAAGAGTTGTTATTATTTTTATAAAGTTTTCAATTGCCGTGTTTACATTCTGATCTGTATAAATATTTGTCCAATCATAATTAACTAATTCGTTATTAAGTTTATCAATATCGATTTTGAAGTTTATTTTATTTTCATTATTCCATTCATGGTCAGTGTGTATAGTACATTTAGTTAATGAATGGTCTGAAATATTCAAATAAAAAAAACAATAAGAAACTAAAGAATTGTTTTTATTATTTTTTCAAAGAGTCTTTATGACTCTATTTAAAAATTTGTTTTACCATGCTATATTTTAATCTATTATAAGTTTACAAAGGATGACTCAGTAAGAAGTTAAAAAATTAAAACATGATAAAATAGGTTAATGTTAATATTTATGTTACATATAAATGTAATAGGTAAAGTGTTTCATATATTTTATTTTATTAAAGCATACAACACTGAAATCGACTGAATTGTTTGGTTTGTGTTTTCTGAGTTATTTTGGCTACGCATCACTATTAATATTATTATTTAAACAACCGTTTGTTGTTTAAATAATAACAATTTTTATAGTTATGTGTAGCCAGAATATTTCAGAAAACATAGGAGAAACCACGATAAAACACACAGGCAAGAATTATTGTCTGGTTTAGTGGAAGACAATCTTATTCTTTATGTTTTACAACATTATTTTAAAATAATTGTATTTTGTATTATTGAAAATAATACATCGGATACTACCAACAGCAACGTAAACAGCAGTTTTACATGTTTACATAAAGTGTCCAGCATCTGAACTGGACACATAGTGTAAAAGAAATAATTACAGCATGTGACCAACGAGCGTTGGGAACTTCATGAAGTGCCTAGTTTTGTTGGTCACATACTGTAATTTTTAATGAAACCATTCAATTACACTATGTGCCCAGGTGAGCTGGGCACTTCATGAAGTGCCTGGTTAGTGCTGGGCACTTCATGAAGTGCCTGGTTAGTGCTGGGCACTTCATGAAGTGCCCAATTACAGCATGTGGCTACGACTACACGTATGACAACACTGACAGTATATGTAAAGTGAGATTTGTCTTCAATTTCACTGGTTTAAATATTTTTGTTTTTCACTACCAGGAATTGCTATGTAGTTATTGGAACAAACATTAATTTTCACCAAATTTGTATAAATAAATAAAGGCGAATCAGTTGTTCACATTTGAATAAATTGGATTGCTTAAAAAGAAGAGGTTTTTCCAGTAATCACTAAAACTCAAAAAAATCATTAAACCTTTAAAAAAATTTTCCACTTCAAATTTTAAGAGTTTCCTTGGGAATACCAAAATTATACAATTCACTTTCCTCTCATTACAATAAATATTTAGACCTAATGTACTTCTAATCAAGAAATTTCGAGAAAAAAAATTGACAAGATTCACAAAGTATTATCTTGAAACCATGACTGTTTCATTTCAAAGTATATTCGAAAAAAGTCTGCTCTTGGCTGTTAAGTGTTTTTCTTTAAAGTAAGTAAAATTGATCAGGAAATATGCAGTGATCGACCCCTCGACTCCAATGATCCCAAGCAACTCACGCACACATACCTCTGCGGTGTTACCGTGGTTGTAGGTACTAATCAAATCAACCAATTTACGTTCCCAAAAACATGCTTATGATGTAATAAATAACAAAATAAAAAAGTTCATCTTTAAATATATTAATTAACAAATCTTTCAAATCTTATGATAGGACAAATCGATCTATAACTTCATTTAATCATAACAACAATACGTTCCTAATAAAGTAAAAATAATTGTAAAGTGATTATTAAAATTTAAATAAAAGCATAAAAAACATAAATTTTTGGTAATTTGATTTTTAATGGATATAAATGTTTTCTCTAGCCCTGATAGTAATGTACCCTTTTACTGAACTATCTGAAAGTGTGAAGGGGGGCGCCAAACCGTACTTTCGCCAAGGGCGCCTAAAACTCTTGAGCTGGCCCTGTCTTCAAGTGAGTAAGGGCATTGTGAAATCAATAAATGGTATCAGGAAACTGACACATACTTTCTCCCATTAGGTCATTTAAAATCAGAAAACTTATATGGAGAAATAAAACAAATTATCAATTATCACACAAATTCATACCAAATTTTATCAAAATCGGTTTGTAAATAACGGAGATATTGGTTTTAAATATTTGCCATAAGACTAAAATTGGACAACGTACTGCGTTTACCGCCGAGCTAAAATATCAATTATCTCCGCAACCAGTTGACGTAAACTAATGGTTCAAAATACTGGATTATTTAGTTTTTCAAGTCAAATTTAATGGTTGCAACTTGCAAGTATATTTTCTTTAGAAGTTACATATTTTGTGAAATTTGAAAAATATGAATTTTTTAACACTTAAACCCCATAACTTCTTAACCTGAATTTTTCCCGATATGCAGGTGGTGTCATTTTGTTTGTTGTCTTAAGCACTAAAAAACATGAAATTTTTACCAAAATCGTTAGAGCTGTTTTTGAGAAATTTGGATTTTTGTCTTGTTTATGGGTTTTTTGGGGTCAATACCCTTAGAGTTCCGGTCAAATCATTAGGCGGGTGAGTGAGTGCGCTGCTGGCGTACAAAATATCTTTTTGGCCAATCATTTACCCATCTGAAGTTATAGACAGTTATGCTCTTTGTTGGTGTTCTCCAAATCAGCTGAGTAAGTTCCCCAAACATACCCAAGTAAATGTGCTTCTATCTGTTGGAAATATGTTCAACTACTTAACTGTGTAAAGGAGCGGAGGGTGTCTTTAACATCAAGTCATTTATACAGCTGGAGTTTCCATTTTTCGCCACCCGCCTAATGATTTGGCCGGAACTTTAAAAACCAAAAATTCAAAAAAAAATGAAAAATATGCCTGGAGATACTATGGCTTTATACCTACATGCCAAATTTCATGAAAATCGGACCACTGGTCTCGTCTCTAGCTTTGTTTACATCCACACACACGACAGACAGACACCACTCCGAAAACCACTTTTTTGGAATCAGGGAGCACTAAAACAAATATATCCACTAACAACTCAAATTCAAAAATTTTGACGAAAACAATACTTTCTCCATATACTATGTTTAGGGAGGAGAAAGTAAAAATTCTTTTAACTTTGAAATTTGGAAACTGCTCAGATTTGATCTGGGTGGGGAGATGATTAAAAATTGTCCTAACCATGTACAGAGGAGATTTTTCATACAAAGCAGTTCTGTGGATTGGACATTATAGTTGAAACTTTATTTCGCCGTTTTTGTCCCTTAAATCATCATTTTTTTACATTTACATTTTTCCCGACCTGAGTCCGAAATTCATTACTTTTTTACTAAATCCGACCTTAAATAAACAGTATCAGGAAACTGACACATACTTTCTCCCTTCAAGTCATTTAAAATCAGAAAACATATGTAGTGAAATAAAACAAATTGACAATTAATTATCACACAAATATATACCAATTTTATCAAAATCGGTGAATAAATAACGGAGATATCGGTTTTTGAATATTTGCCATAAGAATAACATTGGACAACGTACTGCGTTTACCGCCGAACTAAAATATCAATTATCTTTGCAACCAGTGATATAGACTAATGATTCAAAATACTAGATTATTTAGTTTTTCAAGCCAACTTTAATGGTTGCAAGTTTATTTTCTTTAAAAGTTAAAGTTTTTGTGAAATTCGAAAAATATGAATTTTTTAACACTTAAATCCCCATAACTTCTGAGCCTGAATTTTTACAGACATGCGGATGGTGTAATTTTGTTTGTCATGTTAAGCACTAAAACCATGAAATTTTTATCAAAATCGTTAGCCGTTTTTGAGAAATTTGGATTTTTGTCATTTTTTATGGGTTTTTATGGGATGAACACCCTTAGAAATCAAAAATTCAAAAAAAATGAAAAATACGCCTGGATATACCACGGCTTTATACCTACATGCCAAATTTCATGAAAATCGGACCACTGTTGTCGTCTCTAGCTTTGTTTACATCCACACATACATCCACACACACACACACACACACACACACACACACACACACACACACACACACACACACACACACACAGACAGACAGACAGACACCATGCCGAAAACCACTTTTTTGGATTCAGGGAGCAATAAAACAAATATCCACTCACAATACAAATTCGAAAATTTTGACGAAAACAATACTTTCTCCATTACTATGTATAGGAGGGAGAAAGTAAAAATGTCCGAATTTTTCCCGAATTCCCGACTGGTAGACACCCTGACATTGCAATTAAACCGCTTGCCCTTTTCATAGCCATTACACCTTTCGCAGCCACATCGCGGCTGTCAAATCACGGTCGTATATACCACGGCCGGCAAATCTCTCGGTTGTATCGCGGCCGTCAGTGCCGGCCTTAGCGAGTGCGAGGCCCTGGGCAAGAACGTTTGCGAGGCCCCCCCCCCCCCCCCCCAACGCCAGTCCTTCTCAGCGCATTCTTAATTTTTAGACAAATATTTAATCACATGTAAATTGCTTGTATAAGCGTTGGGAAATAACATCGTAGTTCTTGATACTCCTCCCATAAGACCAATTCAAAGACCACTAAGCAATGTTAGGGTCTTAGTCACAGAGTTTTTAATTCCAAGAGGGAACATCATTACTTAGCAAGAAAAATGAGATACAGTTAAACATCTCATCTCCATCCATGACTTATATAGAAAACCTAGTCCCCAACTTTTTAGACAGCAAATCTCTAACTTTTTTACAAATCTGCCAAACTGCGTTGAATACTATTAAAGTGAGACACTTATTAATTAAAAAATATAAGTAGGAGGGTTGGGAAATTCCCGTGAACTTAGTAACGTTCCTAAGTTAAGACTTGTAGGTGGTCTCCTCACTCATCAGTTTGGCAATTGTGTCGTGCGCTGGTCGTGCGACGCCACCGCTACTACTGTGAAACATTTTGTAATTCATTGGCAATAACCTTCCACATAGAACGGATGAAACTAAGGGGATGTTAATTCACTGCTACTTCCCTTCGGTACCTAGTGATTACGGTGTTTACTTTGAGTGCTTCTAGTGTTCTAGTAGTTCATACATTATGTTCTATAGGTCACGCGCAAACCATATAACTTTATCAAATAACCTAAAAGTGAAGATCATAACTTGGCTTACCGTTTTGCCGCCTTTTTAAGTTGCAGTTTTATTATTACATGTAATCATTCTCATGGTTGAATAAATATCTCTGTGCTGTTTATTCTAATTTTATTATTTGTTGTCACCTATATTTTTAACATTTTAAAACTGCTATCGGAAGCGCGAGGCCCTCCCAGGCGCGAGGCCCTGGGCGGCCGCCCCTGTTGCCCCCCCCTAAGGCCGGCACTGACGGCCGTGAAATCGCTCTGTTTCTGTGACCAGCAAATCTCATGGTTTCATTGCGGCCGTTAATATGTTGGACATATCACGGCCGCAAAATCACTTGGTTGCATTGCGGGCGTCAAATAATATTGTATTTACATAGATTGTGCTCAAGTATTCGTTTTAGAAGGCAACATGGCCGATTTCACTGGTTGGGAATTGTTTTGAAATAGTTGGGAAAGGTCTGAAAAAAGTCGGAAGTTTCATATATGAAATTTGGTAGACACCCTACTTTAGTTTTACTGCGGCTAGCAACAACAGCTCTTGATTAGGATTTATTGGAGCCTACGAACATCGGTTGTATTAAAGTCATAATATTCAAGATAATTGCTTATCCATCACAACAAAGACGCATTAAAAATATATTTCTTGTGCTTAGTGCCAGGGGGGAGCACCAAACTCCGGTTTTGCCCCGGGCCACAGTAAGTTTAGATCCGTCATTGCTTTATAGATTCAAGCTTCAAGACTTCATTAAAAAAAAACAAGACAGAAGGCTTGTACAGTTTTTGTCATAAACCTGGGTGACAATTAAATGATAAATAGCCTAACTGACAAATGACCAAGACTATAACACTACGTGGGTTGAGTTTAAATCCTATACAATTAATAAAAATTAACAAGATAAAATATAAATGTAAACAATAATAAAATATTCATACAGCAATATAAAATACTTGCAGTTGGCCGTGGCTTCGCTCACGATAAAAATACAGCTGATCTTACTTCTGCTCTTTGAACTGTCAAACTGTAGTACTCCTGTTTACATTTCGGTATTTGAATGTTTACATCCTTATAAAGTGTAAACATTGAAGCTAAGGACGTTCACAGGGCGTAGCCTGAGGGGATTTTAAGGAAGTGAATGGGCCTGTATGTTTCCCAGGTTCAAGATCTACCCCTGTGTGAGATTTCAACCCAGTCGGTTCAGTATTTTTCGAGTTTACTTATCCCATACATACACACCTACAGAAACCATCTCTTTTAGCGAATTTCCCCTATAGGGAAGAAGCTATTACCGTAGGTCTCATGGTAAGACCTAAGCTCGGGACCACTATAACTTTTCGTTTTGGGGCCCCCAGAAGCAAAAAACACTATTCGTTCGAATTTATATATATATATATATATCTATATATACATATATATATCTATATATATATATCTATATATATATATATATATCTATATATATATATATATATATATATCTATGTGTCTGTTAGCACGATAGCGGCCGCAAAAATGGTCCGATCTTCATGAAATTTGGTACGGACATGTAAAGTGGTAATCAATTGGACGAGTTCGTGAACCAGCCCGATCGGACCACCGGAAGGGGGGGTAAAGGGGGATAAACCCCCCCAAAAATGGGTTTTTAGAGTTTTTTACATAGAAAAATAAAATTTATCCAATTTTTGTGGGCACCATTGAATTCAGCTCAAAAAAAACAAACAATTTAGTATTTTGAAACACTGCTCTATGTCCATTGGTTACCGAGATATTGAAAGTGGTAAACACAGTACGTTGTCCCAATGTTAACCTTATGGGAAATAACTAAAATTCTATATCTCGCTTATTTCTCAACATATCTTGATAAAACTTGGTAAATGGCTTCTTCTAGTTCAGATTTACTAAATATTGAATTAAAACCAACCAGTTTAAACATCCCTGTAGCAGCAAACCTGCATACTCATTCCCCATGTTATTCTTATGGAGCTTACAAAAATCATGTCAAATCTCGCTATGTTGGATTAACATATGTTGTTTTGCATTTGAAATTCGCTGAGTATGCAGAGTATGCTGAGTATGCAGGTCTGCTGCAACGGGGGTATTTTATAATAGTATAGATTAGCAGAATGTACAGTGAGCAACTGAAAATAAAATTTTAAAGTTAGCAATTGAATACTATGGCATTAATAACAAGGGTGCTTAGCCAAATTATTTAAAGCTTGGATCAATTTTTGTACAGCGTAATTATTCATCTATAACGTAAAAAGGATTTTTATATAATCACGCCAGCAGACAAGATTTAAATGGAAAATTTTATTTTACTCCCATCTGTGAGGGGAGATGCTCAAAAGCTAGCTGCTGAGCAACTAGATAATCGTGTCTTGCTCTACTACATTAATTTATTATTAGCGCAAAAAAATGCTAGTATATAGCTCGCCTGTGAGGGCAACACCAAATTTCCTTTAGCCTCCTCTTTAGCCAGTCATAGAAGGAACTGAAATATTTTACCTTCAGCTAAGAAAAATAGATACCTTGGCCTGTCAAAGGGAACATAATACTAGAACTAATACAACAATGAAGCGCGAGAGGGAGGGTAATTTATTATACACTTATCATTTGCCAATGACAGGCCAACAAAGGCAGACGGAAATACACGAGGAATCCGAAATCTCTGAAAATTCACTAGTTTCAGTGTCACTATCGAGCTGACAGTCAGTAAATTTTTAGAAACAACGAATAATCCAATGGGAAACATCGTCATGACAAAAAATCCAAAATGCACTAACCAATGACGTTATGTCCTCTAGGTTAAAAACTTATTAGTACAATAAGAATGTTCTGACCAAAAAAAAATTAGTACAAGCAAGGAATTTGGTACAGATGTTAGGTTTACCATCCTTTTGAACATACTATAAAAGTCCCCTAAAACTGTAGCTGTAATACGGCCGTCATCTTGGAAAATGGCGGCATATTTCTGTATTATTGCCTATAGTTGCTTTATTATTAGACACAGAAAAAAGCTTCAGATAAACAATGTAGCCCATTCAAAAATACACATTTTTGGTTATCATCATTTTTTCTCTAAACCCAACAGTTTTTTAGTTATTTGCGATTAAGTATATTTAAATTGTGGCTTTTCCCATTATTCAAAAATTTTAGAAAAAAGTCATTCAACTGCAGTTTCTCTCAATGTTTTTTTCAGGTTATTGACTTTGAACCGCTATCCATTATTGTTGGGTGATTGGTTCTAAATTTTGACAGGGTTCTCATTTTTGGCCGTCATCTTGGATAAAATTATTTTTTCAAAAGTAAAGATAGTGTTGTGATACATCATTATAGACTAGATTTTTGCCCTAAACTCATTGCTGAAATCCGTTTTTTTAAATTTGTATTCGCTAAAAAGTTATGCTCAAATAAAAATTCAGCCCTAAATATTTCTTAAGGATATTCCGTACTATGAATATTATTTTGGATTATTTATCTTATATCTCCAGTTCTAAATAAGATATGCTGCAAGTTTTGATGAATAGCTCACTCAAAAGCTGTTAAATCATTGAGTATATTAAGACCAAAACCTGCAGCATATCCAGGGGTGGATTTACATATGGGCTTAAAGGGCTATAGCCCAGGGCGGCAGAATTTGGAGGGGCGGCCAATTAGAGAGAGAAGTCACAAACCCCCTTGAAATCGTAGAAATAGCCTTGCTTAGGGCCTGGACAGGTAAAAACGGTCCAAAAGGACCACAACGGGGTCAAAAAGTACACGCGCGAGTAAAGAAAAAAAAAAGGTCACCACTTTTGCCGAGCTGGAAATCCCGCCGCCGGCCCTACTCCCCCTGCATAGCCCAAGGGCGGCAAATTTCGAAACCCGCCTCTGAGCATATCTTATTTAGAACCGGAGTCACGAGGAATGTTCGGAAAGTAAGTTCCGTTGGGGAGTAAAAAAATTCTCAATGCATTTACAACATTTTAATTATATACATCTTAAAGAGCGTACCTTAAACTACTTTTCTACATAGTTCCCACAATATTTAGGCACATGTCATATCTAAAGAGAAGCTTTTCAATTTGCACTGTAAAGAATTCTGCCGCCTGTGCTCGTAGCCACCCGCTGACGCCATCTTTAAGTTCATCGTCATTCACAAACCGACAAAGGTATCACAACACCATCTTTACTTTTAAGAAAATTAATTTATCCAATATGGCGGATCCAAGATGGCGGCCAAAAATGAGAACCCTGTCAAAATTAAGAACCAATCACCCAACAATAATGGGTAGCGGTTCGGTAGGCTGAAAATAATACTGATAAAAACCGCAGCTGAGTGACTTTTTCCTAAAATTTTTGTATAATGGGAAAGTCACAATTTAACTATACTTAATTGCAAATAACTCAAAAACCGTTGGGTTTAGAGAAAAAATGATAAAAACCAAAAAGGTGTATTTTTAAATGAGCTACATTTTTCATCTGCAGCTTTTTTAAGTATCTCTAATAATAAAGCAACTATAGGCAAAATTACAGAAATATGCTGCATTTTCCAAGATGGCGGCCGTAGCACAGCTTCAATTTTAGGGGACTTTTAGAATGTTCAAAAGGAAGGTAAACCCAACATCTGTACCAAATTCCTTGCTTGTACTAATTTTTTTTAGGTTTATGGAATTTTTCACTTTTTTTTATTATACTATATATGCACAGAAATTTCATTCCAATTTGTCAACTATTATGAAAATAATGGCCTCAAAAATATATACACACAGGTGGTTTTTCGAGTTTGCCTAGTTTTAAGCGAATTTCGCCTGTAGGGAAGAAGCTATTACCGTAGGTCTCATAGTAAGACCTGAGCCCCAGACCGTGATAACTTTTCGTTTCGCAGCTTCCAGAAATTTTCTATGCTCACAAGTTTTCAATCTAGAGAACATATTACACTTATCTACAACTTTATTAAGCCCCTATAACACATTTTATTAAGGAATTCAACATTCTCATGGAATTGGACTTAGTTTTTCAAATATACGATAAAAACTTTTAACTTAAGAAAAAATTTTGAGAAAAGTTTTATTGCAAAATGATCTTTCAAACAAAATAAAGTTTATCAACATCGGAATACTATTACCGGAGTTATAGCGCAATTTATTAAATAAATGGTGGCCATATTTAATGGCTGATATAGGGGTGTCCTACACTAAAGGTTTGTTCTTCGGAGGGAATTACTCCTAATGGTGTCTTCTATACATACACCAAGTAGCTAAGCTGTATCAGAGTGCAAGGTTTTGGTGAAAATGAATGCTACCAACAAGTACTATTTGACTCCACAGGCCTTACCAGGTGAGAGGTGTTATTAAAATATTAATATTTTTTTTCTTTTATCTGCAGAATCCAGCTTAATTATAATTCCAACATGCTATTTACTATCTGTTGACAAAGTTTTTTTGATTGTAATTTAATGTATGAGCTGTGTTGCCATTCTCTCAAAACACACCTAGGAGATGATCAAAGATAAAACTCAATGGATTTGTGTTTTGATCAAGCGCTGTTTTTAGTGTTGACAAGTGAGGGTATGTAAAGCAACACATACTATTTGGCTCCACAGGCCTTACCAGGTGAGGTGGCCTTAAAAATATTAATATTATTTTTCTTTTATCTGCAGAATACAGCCTAATTATAACTCCAACATGCTATTTACTATTTGTTGACAAGTTTTTTTTAATTGTAATTTAATGTATGAGCTGTGTTACCATTCCCTCAAAACACACTTAGGAGATGATCAAAGGTAAAACTCAATGGATTAGTGTTTTGATCAAGTGCTGTTTTGAGTGTTGACAAGTGAGGGTATGCGAGTAGCAACTATTGTTGGCGCACGGTTATCCCGACCAGCGCGAGAATTTTGATGCATCGGGGTGTAGGGGAGGAGGGGAAGTCACTCCCCTACTCAAGCCCCACCCCTTTACTACTGCTACGAGCTATAAATAAGTGAACTAATATTCAAAACAAAAGAAAAATTCTTGGTTGTCAAAATATATTTATGGTTATGGTTTGAGGTTTTATTTACGTAAGTCTTATCTTTGTCATTTCACCTATAAAATTGGAAATATGCATTGTACTCTCAGAATTTGTAAGTACTTGTTATTAAATAAGAGTTTAAACTTGAAATAGTTGTGTTTCCATAGGTTTTAATTATCAAATAATTTTCCCAAAGGAAAACAATTATTGTTTATTTTCTTTGATTGATGACAGCTGTCAACTCGGTTGAGGTTTAAGATTCGCTATCTGACGGATAATAAAATCACTTCAAGAACAAGAAAAAAAAACAAAATGATCGCCCAATAGGAAACCAAATGGGTACGAAAAAAAAAACAATTTGCTGCAGCCAATGACGTACGCTTATTTAGGAATCGTCTATCTCTCTCTAAACATTCATTGTTCATCTCTCTCGCACACGTTCTTTAAAATGGTCGGGATAACCGTGTGCCAACTGTAGTATTTCCCCCTTATAATTTTGCATGACCTATAACAGCTGTTACCAGCTAAATTGAACTGCTAAATTTAAAACACAATTTCCATTGGCTACAATGCTATTATGCACTTACAATTGACTACTTTCCTAATGCTTTTAGACCTATGCAAAGGACGGGTCAAATCACTAATATTTCATATGAGTTAATACCTTTATGACGGTCAGTATAAAAATAAAACGTATTCTGAATATTGAGCTTGTTCTAAACCCACAAATATATTTTTTCCAACCCGCCATTTGGGACAGTAAATAAATTACAAAGTTTTGTTTTAACGTTTTATTGTTAGGAAATTCTTTGTCTCTTTAAAACTACAACAACTAATGTTTTAACCACAAAATTTCTTAACCTAGTGATTAAAACTAACATATACTGAAAGGCAGTCAAAATATTTCACAATATTTCATTTTAGTCTCGGAACAATTGCTGGTCAATATGTTGCTGCACAACATACTTTTTTTTCAAAAATAGAAATGGAAATGTGCAACTTAGACCTATCACAATTAATGAACCTATTTACAAAAGTGGTATGTGGTAATTATGGATCAATTAAAACTAAATCCAAACGAATAAAGTGCAGCAGCAATACATTCAAAATTTGTACAACAAATTTAACATTCTTTAAGGTATCCATACAATTTTTTAGAAAATTTCATGACCTTCACAATCACACACCATCAGAGCAAACAATAAAATCTATCGTTATAAAAAAGTTATGTTCAAGTTCTCACCACTTGGAATCTATATTATGCAAAAGATAAATGAAAATGACACATTAAATAATGAAAACAAGTAAAGCCCCTCAAACAATCGAGGGATTAAATAGTGTGACAATGAGTTCTTCACACAAACACAATTAAAAGTTTCATCCACACGATTTGAGTTCACTAAACACCAACTTTACGCTGGCTTCTGAGATCCTTTCTTTCCAATGAGGGACTTGTGGATATGTGGAATGACACCTGAAAACACAAAGTTAATAAATTAATTATTCATATACAAAAGCACTTTTTCAATTAAAAAACTATTGAAAATTCAATGAACTTTTATAGACTAGGCGTCAGATTACTTATCAGATGTTAATTGATTCTCGAGGCCGGATTGAAACAACATTCCACCATTTGATTCTCGAGGCCAGATTGAAACAACACTCCACCATTTGATTCTCAAGGCCACATTGAAATAACATTCCACCTTTCCTCCTCTAAGAAAAAAGCTATTGACTGGATTAAAAACTGTCTACAGTCTGAGTTAAACTGTTGAGTGTAATGCACCTTTTTAGATAGAAATTACTGTTACAGGGCGATTTAATAACGATCCAAGTTAAAAAATGTGTACTGGTAATCCAAAAACAACTCTTGCAAGATCTAAGATTTGTCCGCTGCACCGTACTAGGAAGGGCCAAACTCACCTCCTCCAGCAATGGTAGCTTTGATGAGGCTGTCCAATTCCTCGTCTCCTCTGATGGCCAGCTGTAAATGTCTTGGAGTGATTCTCTTGACCTTCAAATCTTTTGAGGCGTTCCCAGCCAACTCCAACACCTAGAAAAAATGTTTATCTCTGTTTATAACAATATTTTTCCCTAATACACAATGAAGTAGTTTTTCTTTGGTAGTTCTGACTACCACTTGCAGAGCTTTAGCATATTAAAGTACACATTTTCAGGGATGTGTTTCAAGTTTTCGGGAGGGATTATCGAGTTAATTGTTATGCGCGACTCGCCTCAACATGAAACTTCCACAAAGCACTCTGAAGTTCCAAGTCAATTCCTCTGTCAAAGGATCTAAAAGTTGAAAATATTACTTAAGTTTTATAGATCATCAAGACCTTTCACCTGTGAAATTTTAAGATTATTGTCAGGTCCCCAAAGAGAGTAATTTAAACTAAAAATAACAAATATTAAAATTTTACATTTTTATGAATTTGTTTTTTAAGAGTAAGCCTCTTACTTTATATTATTATCAATATAACTTTTTAATAAATTTGAGTGTATTTGGGAAAAATGTAGAAACTGGCAATATTTAAAATCTTTGAGAAAATAACTCATACAAATCAAAATGAAGAGCCCTTTAAAAATGGCCACCATTTTAGTCAGGGCGCCAGCAAGGAGGACCTGGAAATTTGGGTGGACAAAGGTTTTTTAACTGATTCTGACTCAGTTTTTTGTGCTGATTACGAATCTGCCGGGTGCAACTTTTTCACCCTTGGGCAAACGCCGCCATATTGGAAAAATGGCAGCAAAGAGGTTTTTCAATGTTAACACGATGGAATTCGTAAAAATGGTCTGATCTCAACGAAAATCAGTACAGACATGTAAAATGGTAATCCCCTATTCAATTTAACAAACCAGCTCGATAAGACCACCGGAAGTGGGGGTTAAGGGGAATAAACCCCCTTAAAAAAGGGGTTTTTTGGGTTTTTCACATGGCAAAATTAAAATAATCAAAATATCGTTCCCACCATTGAATTTAGCTTAAAAAAAACTAACAATTTGGTATATTTAATCATTGCTCCATGGCCATTGGTTGCCGAGATATTGAAAGCGGAAAAACCGTACACTGTCCCTATGTTATCCTTATGGGGAAAAATGTAAAATTCTATATCTCGTTTACTTCTCAATATATCTGAATAAAACTTGGTGTGTTGCTTCATCTAGTTGAGATATACTTGATTATGGCCTTAAGTACTCTATTTTTACATTCACACTGCAGCAAACCTACGTACTCATTCCCCATGCTATCCTTATGGGAAATAAATAAAATACTAAAACCTCCATATTTTTCGACATATCTTGATCAAACTTAGAATATAGCCTCTTCTATTTGAGTTATACTGGGATAATGACTGAAAAACACCCAATATTTACAAACATGCAGTAGCAGACCTGCATAATCATTCCCCATGTTATTCTTATGAAGAAAATAAAAATATGTCATATACCGTTTATGTTGCGTTTAAATATTACTTTAAGTGTTTTAAATTCCCTAGATATGTAGATCTGCTGCAATGGGGTTATTTACGATGTCTAACAATTTCATTAATTTCCAAAGCTCTTTGAGTAAAAATATAATTGTAAATTCCCAAAAATTTATTTTAGCCAGAAGCTGTTCCCAAAATTTAATTTAAATTTCGGGACCGCCGAGCCTGACCTTATTTTTTTTTTTAACTCGGTCCTCAAACACAACATTTATTGCTTTGATTAGCAGTACTTACCAAACACAACATAATTGAAGTTTACACTCACTAAGCCTGGCCCCCCATGCGGATAAAATAATTTTGTTTACCTTCCCTTCGCTTTAAAAGGGAACGCGCCAAAGTCGGACAGTGCCAAAGTCTGACAGCACCAACTCGGGACTGTTTTTCCGTCCTGAGTTGGCGCTGTCCGACTTTGACGTTTCTGTGCAAAAATGAAACAGTCCGGGTTTGCACCTGACGCTCCCAACGAATCGGGACTGTTTCAAAACAGTCCTGAGTTGGCGCTGTCCGACTTTGACGTTCCTGTGCAAAAAAGAAACAGTCCGGGTTTGGCACCTGACGCTCCCGACGAATCGGGACTGTTTTGAAACAGTCCGGGTTTGGCGCCTCGCGCACAAACGGAACTAACCACTTTTGGCCACATCCCGATTTAGTCATCGACTGTACTCTCTGCCATATTAGCCACACCCCCAAATTCTATTGGTTGTTTTATGAGAATCCCGCTCCTCCGTCGAGGGACATTTGAAACAGAACAGCTGGATACGTTTACACGATATTTTCTTAACTGTGGTGAACGTCCTCGTGATTTTCCTTGTTTATGAAGTAGCAGTTTTTTAATCGAGTTCGTACAATGAGTCATTTAATATAGGCCTATTTTGGTACTTTGGTAAATCACATTGGATGCAAATATTTGAATGGGCACCTACTTATTTTATGGACTATGCTATTATAGATATATTTTACAAATATATTTTACGTTTGCCTTTTTGAATTTTATAAATTGCCAAACATTCAGTCTAGAACCTATACATTCTAACAGACAATACCTGACTGTTAACAAAAAGGCTTTAAATATTTACATATTTATAAACTCAAAAAATAAATTTGGAACTTATATGGTCCAAAAAGGACTAATGTGTTTATACAGTGTGTAAAAAAGTCCGTCCCCCCTCTTTAATTTTTTTTGTTAAGACAAACAATTAACCTTTGGGGAATGATGCTAACTCAACCTAAATTATTTTTTACGTTACCAAAAATTTGGAGTGTCCCCCAAAAGTAGGAGATTTTAGGGGCAACTCAAAATTTGTAAATGCAAACCCCTTTTAAGTGACCTCTCATTTTAAAGAGTTTTCAAAAAATAGATGAATGGTGAAAGTTGGAGGTCTCTAACGTGTTTCTATCCAAATTGACAGCTTGTCAAAGTTTTGAATACAACACATCCTCAAAACCTGGCGTCTAGGAAGTTTGGAGTTTTAATTCACCTTTGGTGACTTAAAAATGAAACGAACCTGGGAAAAATTTTATTAAATGAAAAAGTGGTCTCTTTGGTGATATTTAAAATGTTGAGTGTCACCCAAAAATGGGGGATTTTGGGGGCAACTCAAAATTTTCAAGTGCAAACCCCTTTCGAGTGACCCCTCAATTTAAATAGCTTTAAACAATAGATCAATGGTGGAGGTTGGAGGTCGCTAACGTGTTTCTATCAAAATTGGCAGCTTGTCAAAGTTTTGAATACGACTCCTTGAAAATTTTACAAGCTGCCAATTTTGATTGAAACACGTTAGCGACCTCCAACCTCCTCCATTCGCCTATTTATTTAAAGCTCTTTAAAATGAGGGGTCACTCGAAAGGGGTTTGCACCTGGAAATTTTGAGTTGCCCACAAAATCCCCCATTTTAGGGGGACACTCAAAAGTTTAAATATCATGAAATAGACCACCTTTTCATTGAATAAAATTAAAAAAATAACCTCATTGCAGCAGATCTACATATCTAGGGAATTTAAAACACTTAAAATAATATTTAAACGCAACATAAACGGTATATGACATATTTTTATTTTCTTCATAAGAATAACATGGGGAATGATTATGCAGGTCTGCTACTGCATGTTTGTAAATATTGGGTGTTTTTCAGTCATTATCCCAGTATAACTCAAATAGAAGAGGCTATATTCTAAGTTTGATCGAGATATGTCGAAAAATATGGAGGTTTTAGTATTTTATTTATTTCCCATAAGGATAGCATGGGGAATGAGTACGTAGGTTTGCTGCAGTGTGAATGTAAAAATAGAGTACTTAAGGCCATAATCAAGTATATCTCAACTAGATGAAGCATCACACCAAGTTTTATTCAGATATATTGAGAAGTAAGCGAGATATAGAATTTTATATTTTTCCCCATAAGGATAACATAGGGACGGTGTACGGTTTTTCCGCTTTCAATATCTCGGCAACCAATGGACATAGAGCAATGATTAAATATACCAAATTGTTAGTTTTTTTAAGCTAAATTCAATGGGGGAAACGATATTTTGATTATTTTAATTTTGCCATGTGAAAAACCCAAAAAACCCCTTTTTAAGGGGGTTTATTCCCCTTAACCCCCACTTCCCATGGTCTTATCGAGCTGGTTTGTTAAATTGAATAGGGGATTACTATTTTACATGTCTGTACCGATTTTCGTTGAGATCAGACCATTTTTACGGATTCCATCGTGTTAACATTGAAAAACCTCTTTGCCGCCATTTTTCCAATATGGCGGCGTTTGCCCAAGGGTGCCAAAGTTGCACCCGGCAGATTCGTAATCAGCACAAAAAACTGAGTCAGAATCAGCAAAAAAATCGCTGTCCACCCAAATTTCCAGGTCATCGTAACTTACAATGGGTTGGCACCCTGACTATTTCCAAAAAGTGCTCAATCAATTTCAAAAAACTGATTTTTTTGCTTCCAAAACATAGAGTTTCCCTTAAGTCGTCAAATTTTTGAGAGACCGCCGTGTAACATTTGGCATGGATTGATCCCTCCATTTTTTTATGGGACCTCTCACTTACACACTTTTGAGCTCAAAATAATTTTTATTTTTGGCATTTTTTTCTGAAAACGGAAGTTAAAGTATAGGGATAACCTTCTAACAACTTAGAAATTTGTGATTCAAATTTTACCTCAGCTGTGAGGTACTCAAGGATGGCAGCACTGTAGACAGCTGCAGTAGCACCCACACGACCATGGCTGGTTGTCCTGTTCTTCAAGTGTCGGTGAATTCTGCCCACAGGAAACTGAAATCGGAAGGAATAAAAATATCTGTTTGGAATAGGCTGATTTTTGGATTGTTTTTTTTTTTTATGTATAACAAGCTTTGTAAGTCTAAAAACTCCTTTCCCAATCTGGAAATTAGGCTATTAACTTTCCCAAAAGACCTACACTCTATAAAATAGTAATTTTTCTATAAATTGAAAAAAGTACTAATAATCGAGAAATAATAGTTTTTTTTGGAAATTACTTCCAACTCAGAAAATTAAGGAAAAAATACACCGTATGAATGGTGGTCATTTGGGTTCAATCAAATCAAATCATATTTATTGTCACATTACATTTATTGTCAATATAATACTCAAATTAACCCTCTTAGTGCCGTAACAAATAATAAAAATACGCATGAAAAGTGATGGACCATTTTTCATTGTAACATGCAACAAGTGCTGGGACTTTGTTTTAGCAATATTGTAAGAGTTCAGGAAAAAAGCCATCAAAATTTATTTATTAACATTTTTAACAAATCTTATTTTGTTTCTAAATAGGCTACATGTATTATTTAATAATGACAAGAAGAAAGGCAAATTTCATGTTTCTGGTACAAATACCAGTAAACATCAACAACATCAAACAAGATCCAAGAACTAAAAATATAAAATATATTTCAATAATAACCCAATAAAAAACTTAAAAACACAGCCTTAAAATTACACAAAGACTGTAGTGGTATATAGTTGCATTGCCGCCATAAGAAATACATGGTTTATGCATCTATAAACAGCTGTTTGCATTTCAGTATGTCGTTTCAGCTAACCATAGAGACAATTAAGAAAAGTCACGTGAAACGAAAGATTGGTTTGTGGAAAGGCGTTTGGCGGAAATTCCAGCCAGTGAAAGCGAAAATATATATTTATGTAGGCCCTATGTAAAAAATGTAAACTTCTTGCTAAGAGCTCCCGGTATTTCACGCATGATGACCCGGGATCTCGCTAATAGATTCTTGGTACTAGCATTATCAGGGACCGACAACTGAAGGTGATGGCCGAGCTCTTTTACAGAAAAAATCCATAAGATGGATAAGGTAAACCTACCAAATAACAAACACTTAAGGGTTAAATAAGGTTTATGTTATTTTTAGTAGCTTTATATTTGCCATTTTTTCAATAACAACGATGTATTTTTAATCCTTGATTAATCCTCTAATAAATAAAATGCCTCAAATACCTCAAAAACCTATAAATTTATTTTTAAATAGCTATATTTTCATCACCCTGCATATTCGAACCAAATGCCTAATATCGAAACGCCGTCTGCCCTAACATACTTCCCAACATCAAACGGCTGTGAAATGAGGAAGATATTGTCTGTTTACATCTCTATAAGCATTATAAATCAAGTTTAAGAACAATAAATAAACTCAAAACTGATAATTTATTCCATAAAAAAAGGAAAAAGGGGTATTTCACTTTAGGGTCTATTATAAACGAAAATTTTTAATTGACTTAGTAGACCTGCTCGGTCTGGCGTCAGGTCACTCACTGACAAACAATGGCTAGACATCGTCGTCGCCACTGAATAAATTAATTAACAAATTATTCCAAGTTAAATCTTCAATCCAGTTCAGTCCAAATGAAATATATTTTAGAATGAACTTTTCTTTCAACTTGGCAGACTTCAAAGTATTTCATGAAGCTTATTCTCAAAATAAGTATTGCGTAATCATTTCCAACAGTAGGCCTACCAAATAAAACTTGAGTGAAGGATTGAAAAATACCTGAGCACAAATACAATACCCCCGTTGCAGCAGTCCTGCATACTCAGCGAATGTCAAATGCATAAATAAATAATTTAAATGAAGTCTCGCACCAAGTAAAATCAATATACATTCAAAAGAAAGCGTGCAAAAATACTCTCCTAGTGGCTTTTAAGATCAAAAGGCTATAAAAAATAATAGCCTATACTTGGTACGAAAATGCAATGTTCAAAACTTCAAAACAGCTGGCTTTTCAAATTTAATCCTATGTTTAAGTTTGAGTAAAAAATGTCATAAACATCATCAGTAAAAATCTGTATTCGCTATAGTACATTTATTTGACATATTTAGTTATCTGGCCTTTAAGTAAGCCATATGTCTGTATCCACCATGTGGCTTTGAATCAAACATCAGCTCACATGTTTTAATGTAGCTCACATGTTTTAATGTAAACAAAGCAGACATTAAACATCTGGGACGTTTTAGACCCCAATGCTACTTAAATGGCAGTTATTTTATGTTATTTTTTGTTTTCTAGCAAACTTTAAGAAATTATAGTACTTTTCCTGAGTCCCTTAAAACATTTGATTTGAGCCCTGTTCCCTCATCCAGTGATTTGCCAAATGCCCACAATTGCTATTCAAAAATAAATTATTCACCATAAGATTAGTATGGAAAAATGCAGGTTTGCTGCCACAGAAATTTGAAAATGAGGTATTATAGGCTATAATCCAATATATCTAAACTATATGAAGCCACATAACATGTTTTATCAAGATATGCTGAGGAATAAGAAAGCTATCCAATTGTATTTACCTCTCATAAGGTTAACATTGGGAAAGAGAGTACACAGGTTTGCTGCCTCAGTAATTTGATGATTTGGATATTTTAAGCCATAATCAAGAAGATATTAACTGTATGAAGCCTCATTCCATTTCTTATCAGTATATTTTAAGAAATGAGCGAACTACACAACTTATTTTATTACCCATAAGGTTAGCATGTAGAATGAGTATGCAGGTTTGCTGCAACAGGTATGTTAAAACTGGTTAGTTTAAATTCATTATTTAGTATACCTTAACTAGACGAAGCCATATACCAAGTTTTATTATAGACGAAGCCATATACCAAGTTTTATTATGATATGTTCAAAAATAAGGCAGATAT
Source organism: Flexamia atlantica (assembly GCA_035578135.1). Lineage (NCBI taxonomy): Eukaryota > Metazoa > Arthropoda > Insecta > Hemiptera > Cicadellidae > Flexamia > Flexamia atlantica. The sequence goes on along the minus strand of JAQJVK010000001.1, from coordinate 21,146,516 downwards.
AGAATTATTTTATTTTCTATAAGGATAACATGGGGAATGATTATGCAGGTTTGCTGCCACAGAAATGGAAATTTTGGGGATTTTAGACTAAAATATATTAGATCTCATCTAGATGAAGCCACAAACCAAGTTTAATTAAGATATGTTGAGAAATGAGCGAGATATAGAATTTTACTTATTCCCCATAAGGTTAACATTGGGACAACGTACTGTGTTTACCACTTTCAATATCTCGGTAACCAATGGACATAGAGCTATGATTCAAAACACTAAATTGTTTGTTTTTTTGAGGCGAATCCAATGGTGCCAACAAAAATTTGATTAATTTTATTTTTCTATGTAAAAACCCCAAAAAAAACCCATTTTTGGGGGGGTTATTCCCCCTTTACCCCCCTTCCGATGGTCCGATCGGGTTGGTTTACAAACTTGTCCAATCGATTACCACTTTACATGTCTGTACCAAATTTCATTAAGATCGGACCATATTTACGGCTGCTATCGTGCTCACAGGCATATATATATATATATAAATTTGAGCGAATGGTGTTTTTTGCTTCTGGTGGCCCCAAAACAAAAAGTTATCATGGTCTCGGGCTTAGGTCTTACCATGAGACCTACGGTAATAGCTTCTTCCCTATAGGGTAAATTCGCTAAAAACTTCCATGCCTATAATAACTTTTTTTAATGAGCTAAAGATTCAAAAATAACAACAATTATGCCATTTGTTGTAAAGATTTCAATGTCATAAAGAAGAAAAAACAACTTGCCCAATTTAATAATGACTCAAGTACATGCTCATCGGGACTGGACGAATGCTTATATGAACACCGTGATAAAAACCTGTACTCATAAACCTCATAACATGTGATAAAAACACCTCGTTTGACATAATGCAAACAGCACATTGCAGACAACAAAAAGTCCAAACACCTTGGAAATAAAACATTCTTTAAAAAAACCAATATTTTAATCTTAAATAAAGTTTGTTAGGAACATATATTTTCCATCGAAGACATTCAACACAATGAAATACCTCTCAAACTAAAAATATAATTTATTGAACTTGACGGTTCCTTAACAAAAACGCTGACGTAATCGCCAACTCCCGCCTAACTGCCAACTTGCCGATCATTCACGGCCACCTAGAATACAATGATTTTCAATGACTTCTAACACTAAGTAGCCTACGTTTTCAAAAACCAAAGACCACAGAAAACGTTAGTGTATTCTCTTTGACGATCCCTTGAAGCAGACGTGCAAAATTTCTTAAGTCACCGCGTTCGATATTTATCAGCATTTGAAGATTGGTAGGTTTACCTTAAAAACTGATGGTGTAATAAATATCCTAGTAAATAACTTAGATTGTAAGAGTAGTTTAGACGTGAATCCAAACCAGGTTGGACCAGTGGCTATCAGGTTTCAGGAAAAAGCCGAAACAACCCCCGCACCAAAATCGGAACCAAGTCATAGGGGTTCTCGCCTTCGGAGACACCGAGTGACGACGGCCGAGCTCTTTAATGAATAAGGTTTTTAGTCCAATGACGGATAGTAGCCTAATCTCCAGTTCCATGAATCAGTCCTGGCATAAACATAAGGTAAACAACCCAATTACCAGCAGGTTAAGGTGAAGTCACAGACGAATCTGATAATAGATATAAGTTTTAATAAATCAACGAATGTTCATCACAAAAAATATCTTAATTGCATTATTGATTCTTCCTGCTCAATTCTAATAAAATCTGAATGAATATAACGAAAAATAGCGTTTTGTTTTATTTAAACCTTATGAAACCATTTCCCCTCCTCTGCCTAACTCCGGCATACCATTACCTCAATTTTGGCATGTGACTGCCCAATCCCGGCACCTCAGTATTTAACCCTTACTTAAACCCATTTGACATATTTATAACCATTACAATCAAAAACTTAACTTATAACTTACTGATGATTTAGTTAAACTAAACTTTTAATAGGGTATTTTGAGTACGTGCTAAACAATAGACAAAAGGTGACTAAAATAATTAAAAAAATAGCCTAACACAGAACATTCATTAGGCCCAATTTACACTGAACGGGAAAGTGGTGTGGGCGCGGCACAGTTTTTTCTATGAAATCTAATTGCTCATTGCACTCAAGAGGTGTGGCGAGGGTAACATTGGAGGCAAGGCACGGGCGCAGAGCAGGGGGCGAAAGTTCCCCGCCCTTGCCACGCCATCTCGTGTCCGTTCAGAGTTAACTGAGCCTGGCATTTCAACTTGAGCTGAGTGCGATTTGCCCGAACGTTCGACGAGGATCTTGAAGCACAAGTCCTATCGAGAGCAACGTAAAATGACGCATACTAAATACATTTTAATTAATTCTCAAATTCACCCTGTCCCAGCGAGAGTGTACTTCTCTTGCTGGGCCAAGGCACCATGCACAAAAACCCACAAAGTATTTGCAGATGGGCATGGTGCAGTCGGCTTTCCACACTAATTTGCTCTTGCAACCAAAGTTTTAATTCGTCCGCCAGGACGTCAGGTTTATTTTTAACTTTCATTGACTTAACTGGTGAAGTCAAAGCAGATCTTAGGCTTAATCTAGCTTAATCTCTTCAAAATTAAGTTTTTAAAATGTGTCCCTAAAGAAATAAAAGCTATTGAGAATTGTGCTAAATTTAAAAAGGCACTGAGGGAGTACCTGATGCAAAAACCATTGTATTCTTTGGATGAATATTTTGTGAAGTAAAACTACAGATTTGTAAAAGTAGAGATTAAGTTTTGTTATATTATTTTGACGCTATTTATTGTACTTATGCAAAAGAACAAATAAAGATATTTTGAATTGAATTGAATAGGTCAAGCGAATATGTTTTCTTCTGATTTACAAATGTATTGTGATTATTTAAGGAGAATTTTTATTATTAAATTCATTAACTACATTCTTATAGGCCTAGTTGATTTTACAATCAAACCGGAATTGAGTTGTACTGATATGACCCTCGGTGCAGTGCCAGTTTCATCTGCCGGGCCCACAGCGGTGGACGTCTGCAAATATCATAAGCCGGCAGACATTTTATTAATACATTTTATTAATATGTTTTATTGAATTGATGAATGAAACTCATGCCAAAGTAAATATGCATTTTAAAGTGCTGGTGTCAAAACTGAAATTTTTTTTTCAAAATGTAGAAAATTTGATTCAGATTCCGGAAGTGATAGTTTTTTGTCGGAAACAGCCGGAAAACCCCGGAAAAAATATTTTTCTTCAAAATTGGTCATGTGGGTACTCAAATAAACCGGGAGAGTGAGCTGAATAAGAATATGCAAGAATTTTCAAGATCCAATGTTTATTAATGGAGTTATGACCGGAAAAGCACCGGAAATCAAGGAAAATCGTCTATAATGGTCTATTTGAAGTTAGGTTTTGGTATTTTGGGTCAGATTGTGGTAGTTTAAGTAAGGAGGAGATAGTTTAAGTAGATTTAGAACATATTGGGTTGATAAGTGGTGGTTAAGGTAAAGTTTTGATAGGTTACGTTAGGTGATGTTTGGTTAGGTTATCAGGGTTCCCACTCAAACTGAATTTTAAAATTCACGGCTCTTTCACGGTTTTTAAGGTCCGAAAATTACGAAATTCACGTTCTAAATATAGGAAAACATTTTGCCGCCCGCACAGTTTCACAGAGAATAACAGGGTGGGGTAGCGAGGGAAAACTCGGCAGACGCATAGCACTGGCGCCAGCACAACGGAGAAGTAATTTCTGTACCAATAGAATTAAACTGTGTAATATTTTAAGTAAGACAAACTATACTTGACGGAAAAATAGTTTTAAATACAATGCAATTAAATAAATTACAACTACGTATTTCACAAAATACGATGTGATTTTAACATTATTGATTACTTAAGAAAACAGAAAACATTGTACTGGCGATTGCGGAACACGCACGCAACTTAAATATTTTTTAATTTTTAACGCCATCCTCTCTTCCTTCCTTCCTTTCTTCCTGTCTTTCTGCTTTCTATCCGCCCACACAATGCGCAGAGTCCAGTGCGCACTGTCGCACTGTATGTTGCCATGACAACCGTGTGTCGTCATAGCAACGAGCCAATCACGCACTGCGTTTTAACCCTTTTAGTGCCAGGATCTCGTAGCGAGACGCGCACACTAACTACCGCTAGTGCCGGGATCTCTTAGCGAGATCCTGTCTCTAACTGCATAGTATACCAGGATCTCGTATCGAGACGTTTACATTTTTATACATATAAAATATATTTTTTCGTTTTTACTGACTGGAATTCGTGCCAAATGCCTTTCTATAGTCAAATCTTTCGTTTCATGTGACTTTTCTCCTGAACTGTCCTTATGGTTAGCTGAAATGACATACTGAAATGTAAACAGCTGTTGGCAGTCAAATAACCATGCATTTCATATGGCGGTGATGCAACTTCGATTGTGTAATTTTTAGGCTATGTTTTTGTTTTACCTATAGGGTTATAATTGAAATAAAGTTTGTATTTTGTTATTGTGGATCTTTTTAAATGTTAAATGATGTTTCTAGTGTAAATATGGAATACGAATACTGTTTTAAGTAGGTTGCTTAGTGACGTTGTTCAACTCTGCATTGTTGCAAGGTTATCGTTTTATTTTGTTAATTCATAACCTATTACAGTAAATTGATGTTTTATACATGGTTTTTACTTGTTTTTTAACGTAGTTTCACATAAAACTAATAAAAATTGCATAAGAGTAAAATCTAAATATGTTTTTTTAGTGTAAACATAAAAAATGAGTATGATGCAAAGATTTTTTTAAATTTATTAACATTTATTTTTACCAGAAACTTGAAATTTGTCTTTCTTCTTGTCATTTATAAATAGTAGAGGTATTTAGAAACAAATAAAAAAAAGATTTGTTAAAAAATGTTTATAAATAAATTGTTAGTGATTTTTTCCCCAAACCCTTACATTTTTGCTAAAAAAGGCCTGGCACTTCTTGCAGTTAACAATGAAAAAATGTCCGGCACTTCTTGCACCTACATTAATTTTTTTTTCCGGCACTAAAAGGGTTAAGAACAAACAGCGGTGTAATGAAAGACAATATGATAGTCTGCGCTTGCGTATGTTGCCAACCTTTCGATGAATATTCGATCGTTCATATATTGCGTCTTGACCGAGTTGAAGTTCGTGATTATCAACTCTCTAATCATCGAAAACTCGAAATATGATCTATATATCACGTATTAAAATAATGTTGTTTTTTTTTTTTAATTAATTGCAAGTTATTAAATACACTTCAATTACATTTGTTTTGTAAAATAGTTTTTTTGCAAAAGTTGAAAGTAAAAACGCAATTAAAAATAATTCTTGTTGCCAGTTTTGGACACCGGTTAGGCGCGCCGCCTGGTTCGGATAAATCGTTGTTCTACTGCCCGTAAATGTTAGTTCATTGCACAGCGTTGGTCGCCTGCAGGCATGTTTTCCTGCGGCCGAAGTTAGGGCCTTGTTGTCATTCAAACAGTGCAATGGGTATTGAGTGATAAGTAGAGGTCTGCGAGTACCCGAAAATTCGGGTAGCTTCGGGTAATTACGTGAACCCGAGTGGTCAGGCGGGTTCGACACGTCTCAGGCTTTATTCGGCGGGTTTTTATTACGCGTCGGGTCGGGCGGGTACCTACTACCCGAAAGAAATCGGGTTGACGATACCCGACACACTACCCGAAAGAAACCCAAATCTTTAAAAATGTTCAACAATAAATGATTCGCGCCAAGCTTCTGACTTTCGGCGTCCACGCAATGAACAAGAATGGTCCAGTCGCAATGTCAAACTTCGAAGCGATCTTCACTATACATCTCAGTCAGACAACCAGCCGTCCCCTTGCTGACTCAAAATTATCGTACGCTTACTGCTTAGTATCGTATCCTCGTATAACAACTTAAAAGGACCGTTGCTCCTTTTGATGCAATGAAATAGTCGTACAAACACTAAACAGCTTTGAATGAGGTTGAATTTCTAGCCGAGCTTATGATACGAGAAGTCTTATCGAGAAGATAATTTTTGTGATCTATTTTTGGTCACGTTAAACCGGAAGAGCGTGTCCTTCCCACGAAAAACGTACACAAACAATAATCCTGAGTGATAAGGAAAGGGCGTTGACAGGTGAAAAATATTACCTCCAATTAGATGGAATTCGGAGTTTCTGCTATATTTAATTGACCTTGGAGAACGACAAAATATACACCAGTCTATAGTTTGATCATAGAATTTCTCCTGAACGGCAAGAGATAAAAAATTAATTTTTAGTCTCAATCGATTTATACTAAAAATTAGGCAAAAAATATTAGCCGTAATTGTTGTGGGACAAGTCGTTTGGATTTTCGCATATAGAAAACAAAATACGCAACAAAGACGTTCGTTCTGGCGTCATTTTTAAAGAGTTTATTTATTGTCACAAACATCTTGAACGACGATACAAAAAACAGAAAATGATTAGAAACAAGCAGCGGAGACATCGATGCATTAGTCGGTAGTTGAAAACCGACGAATCATACAATAGAAGGAATGTAAAGAATAAGAAAACAAATTAAATAAGGAAGAAAGAAATTCACGTATTTATTTGCCGCGCAAACGTAAACCAATGAGCGTGCGTCTTCAGCTATCTAGTCTTCTTTCTCTTTACCTTTCCATCCTTCCCTCCCCCCTCCAAGGCAACCGATCGCGTTCCGCCATTACCTCCCCAGTCTCCACCCCTCCTTCCCCAGCCACAGTGGAATCTCAATCTGTTTAGCAGGCCCTGTACGTACAATCTACGTCTTAAAGTACACAATTGCTGTCTTCGTCTTGGGACTGTGAATCATTTTTAATGTCTCTAATAAATTGATACAAATATTTCTCTATAATTTAATAAAAATATTGGCTATTTTGAAATTGGCTGATTTTTAAGGTCTGATGACGAAATTCACGGCTCTTTCCAGGTTTTTTCATGATTTGCCAAATTCACGGCTTATTCACGGTTTTTAAGGTTTCACGGTTGAGTGGGAACCCTGGTTATGTTAGGTTATTTTAGGTTAAGTATCGTAATTCAGGTTTGATATTAATTTGGTAATAATGATACATAATTTATTAACAGAGTACCCTTTTTTTAGTTTAAAAAACATTTTGGTAATGTTTGGTTGTGTTCTAATAGTCATGTTACAATCCCATGAACTTTATATTTAGCTGCATCAATGGCTGTAAACTAACCTAACATAATCTAATCGTAACATATAACATAATCTAAACGTAACATACCATAATCTAACCTAACTAAACCTGACCTTAAACCAAGGCCACACTACACTACAGGCCAGAGTTTCCCCCCTCCTCCCTGATGCCACGTCACAACACCGGCCGAACTCCTAGCGCTGTGTTGGAAATAACAACTAAAATCATAGAAAAATCGTAGACATTTACCAAAAAATTTTGACATTAGAACATCAAAATGAAAACAATAAGAAACAAAACTGTCAAATTTTCAATAAATCATCTGATGAAAAGTAAACAAATTACTTGCCTGTAATGTTTACCGGTTTTTAAGTAAGCTATATGAAATAAAGTCTTGTTTTCTTTAAAATAATTTTTGAACGCATTTGGTTATTCATTAATTAATGCAGATTCGAAAAAAAAATGGTTTCTAAACGAAAACTTAAACGAATTACTTAGGGCACGATAGTTTTAAGAGTGCGACAGTGAATCGTCATAAGAGTACATTATAAAAGTGTCTGCGATTCCATCTGATAATGTGACGTCACCACAAAAGTAAACCAGCCTATAGTGTAGTGTGGCCTTGCTTGAACTGACATAAAAATTTTCAATTCAACCTATTTCAATGAAATATATATAAATATAACCCTACCTAAGTCAAACCATAAGTAGTTTTACAATTCTACAATGTTTTTTTGCCTTATCTCCGGTAGTGTACGTTAGATCCTAAATATTTTTAAATATTCTTATTCAGCTTGCAATTTCACTTAGGCCTAATTGGAGTAAGTACCCACATGATATATTTTGAACGACGTTTATTTTGGACTTTTCTGACAATTTTCTGACGCTTTTCGGCCGTAACTCCGTTAATATCAGTCGGATTCTTGCATATTCTAGTTCCACTCGCTCTCCCGGTTAATTTGAGTACCCACAAATCAAATTTTAAAAATATATTTTCTTGTTTTTCTGATTTCCGGCCGTTTGCGACAAAAAAACTATCATTTCCTGAATCAGTGTGTTACTTCGAGCATTTAGAAAAAAAATTTCAATTTTGACACAAGTACTGTAAAATGCATATTTGCCCATGCCAAAATGTAGTATTAATTTTGTAAATAATTAAAATTTCATTAAATCAGCCGATGAAATATCAATTGATAATAAATGTATTGAACTTGTAGTATAGTTGACTAGAGACTGTTCCCCAGCCAACAACCCAGTTCCCACTGAGTCCCTCACTGAGGCAATGACTAGAGACTGTTCCCCAGCCAACAACCAGTTCAACAACCCAGTTCCCACAGAGTCCCTAACTGAGGTGAAATGTGACCCTTCTGCAAAACGATAAGCCTAGCCTACTTATCGCATCATTTATCCATACCCTGTAAAACCACGTGATCGATCTATATAGTGGCGTCAATTGTGAAATTAAAAAATTAAAAACCCCACGCGATAACATAACAGCAACAACCTAATCAACTTGGCTCAGCCGATGACGAGCGCATTCCACACACAGGCATTCGAAGTTGATCGTCATAGGACACTTAGCCTACTTACCTATTTTGATGAGCTTCTGGTTTCATAGTAGTCATGGGCGATTGCGAGATGTACCATTCGAAACGTTTTGATTGTTTTATCCATTCAAAAAGTTTTTGAATAGTTATTCTGCATTCAAAATGGCCAATGACAATAAATATTTAATTTTATATACATCGTTATGAGAAACCAACAAAATTAATGCATTTCTCTTCAATATACACATGTACTGCACATAACTTGTCAAGTATGTGCAGTACATGTGACAAGTTATATGTACTTACTAAGATACTAACTTACTAAATTAGTAAGTCTTAGTTGAACTAAGTTTACTAAGACTTAGTTAAACTTTGACTTAGTAAAAATATTGCTGTAAAATACTGTGATGGAACAGAATCAGGGCCGTACTCAGACGGGGATAGCTGGTACAATTTTACCGGGGCCCGGGGGCAAGGGGGGGGCCCGGGGCGGGTCGAAGGGGGCCCGGGGGGGGGGCCGTAATTTGTCTCCGAAATTGTGGAAAACCCCCGATAAGGGCCGGGAATGGGTAAACAGGACCCGCAATGGTAACGAAGGGACAAAAACCGGGACGTGTGAGTAAAAAAAAAAAAAAAAAGGTCACCACTTTTGGCGAGCCGGAAATCAGCTACGGTTTTGAGTGGGACGGGTGCTGTACCAGGACATGAGGGGCCCGGCCGGCTTGATATCTTTACCGGGGCCCGCCACAGCTGGGTACAGCCCTGAACAGAATAAACAGATTTTATTAGCCTAGCTTAAAAGTGTACGCAAAGAGTATGGATTTCAAATGAATTCATTCGAATGCATCATCGGAAGCACTTAAAACTGAACTTTTAGAAAATGAAATTCATTCCAAACCCAAACATTCGAAAACCAGAACTTCTCGCAATCGTCCATCACTACTTCATAGCCAATAACAAGGCCAGAGTTAAGTTAATCTTTCCCAATCAAAATGTTATACAAATTGTCATAGGCTAGATGAACATTTACCTAATTAAGGCCAAGAATTTAATTTCTGAGAAAATTTATGTGGAATGTCGTGTTTGGTTAAGAGCTTTAAGATAATATCTTAAAAATATAATCTTAGGCTACACTTGAAAAATCTAGGATAAGCTCTTACAATCAGGTCTAGGCAGTAACTTACCTAGCCTAGTCTTCAGACATAATTGATTACTAAACATAAAATACTATCTAGACTCTTCTCCACATAAAGAGTGAAAATAATTATTAACTTAATTCTGACAAACGTTCTTCCCATCATCAAGTTAAGATTCCAATAATTTAAAAGTAGGCCTAGGCCTATGCCAGAAGCTTGGCAAAAGAAGACCCAAGTTTTGGCGGTTAAATGACAATGAAACTAAATTTAAATATAGTTCAGGGAAGTGGTACTGATAAATTAAAAAAACTACATGAATAACGATTGATTAAAAATTACCTGCAATCCAGCTCGGGCAGATCTAGAAACAGCTTTCGCTTTAGCCTTCCCTGAGTCCTTTCCTGCTTTGCCGCCGGCCTACATACACAAAAACAAAATTGCATCATTCCAAATTTCATTAGAGATACGACATCAGTACAGTAGTAATATGCAACGCCATGTTTTGAACATGAAAACCATGAAAAATTCCTCAGTAAAATGCGAATAATGTAAAGGATTAATACGGATTTCTTACCATTTTCTTTGATGCAGTATGGAGTCAAAAAACCAACGCTAACGTAGAACCGCCAAATGGAAGCTTTGCTGGTTTTCACCAAAGCATAAAGAAGGTGTCACGTGACCAACCTCGACCAATAGGAGAGGTCTATTTAAAAATATTGATTGTAGGAAACCAGAATCCGTTAGAAATTCATACAAAGAGAAAGAATATTTCTTTGACATGAAGTAAAATGTGTGCTAATGTTTAATAAATTTGGAAACTTTAAAAATAATTGGTAATGCTATGTTTTCTGCAATAATAAAGATGAGACTTTTAGCGGATTTCCCCGTTGGTCTCATGGTAAGACCTAAGCCCGAGACTATGATAACTCTTCGTTTTGGGACCACCAGAAGCAAAAAACACTATTCGTTCGAATTTATATATATATATATATATATTAAATATATATATATTTAAATATTTGTCTGTTAGCACGATAGCGGCCGTAAAAATGGTCCAATCATGATGAAAATTGGTACATACGTGTAAAGTGGTAATCACTCGGATGAGTTCGTGAACCAGCCCGATCGGACCACCGGAAGGGAGGGTAAAGGGGGATAAACCCCCCCAAAAATGGGTTTTTTGAGTTTGTTTGTATAGAAAAATAAAGTTTATCTAATTTTTGTTGGCACCATTGAATTCAGCTCAAAAAAACAAACAATTTTGTATTTTGGTTCACTGCTCTATGTCCATTGGTTCCCGAGACAGTACATTGTCCCAATGTTAACCTTATGGGAAATGAAATAAGTAAAATTCTATATCTCGGTTATTTCTCAACATATCTTGATAAAATTTGGTAAGTAGCTTCTTCTAGTTCAGATCTACTAAATAATGAATTAAAACCACCCAGTTTTAATATACCTGTAGCAGCAAACCTGCATACTCATTCCCCATGTTATTCTTATGGAGCTTACCAAAACATGTCAAATCTCGCTATGGATTGAAATATGTTGTTTTCCATTTGAAATTCAATGAGTATGTAGGTCTGCTGCAACGGAGGTATTTCAAATAAAACTGTTTCTTGATCGTCACATAAATTGTAAAATTCATTATAAGCTATGATACCATCGGGATTTTAGGAGTTATGAAACACTTTACAAATCCATTATACTAATTCCCTAAGGGATTTATTCTGTAAAGCAAAACTCCTTTATTTGTGAACCGATTTTAATGATTGAAGCATAGATAAAGACATCCTAAAGATAAAGACATTTGGATGTTTTTATCAACGATTGAAGTGTCAATTAAAGGGAATTTCTTGCAGAAATCATGGAATAATTTACACCACCCTCAGTTCAATGTGCTTTGCCCCACTGGACTTTAAAGTTTCTATATATTTTAAATGGAAGAATATTTTACAAAACATATGGTACATATAATTTATTTATATATTTTGTCCAATCTTTTCCCTGATATTTGTATTTATTATAACTGGTATATATTTTTTGTTATGATAGCTGTTTTAGGATTATCCTGTAGCTTTTAGCGAATTTCCCCTATAGGGAAGAAGCTGTTACCGTAGGTCTCATGGTAAGACATAAGCCCGAGACCATCATAACTTTTCTTTTTGAGGTCCCCAGATGCCAAAAACACCATTCGTTCATTTTCATAAATATATATATATATATATATATATTTATTTATATATATATATATATATTTATTTATATATTGAAAAAATGATTATTGTGATTAGGGCTACTCGTATGTTATAATGATACATAATTTATTAACAGAGTACCCTTTTTTAAATAAATATATCTATGTGTCTTTAAGCACGATAACTCGCGTAAAAATGGTCCAATGTTAATGAAATTTGGCTGAAATTTGGCATGGACATGTAAAGTAGTAATTATTCGGACGAGTTCGTAAACCAGCCCGATCGGACTACCGGAAGGGGGGGTAAAGGGGGGTAAACCCCCCAAAAATGGCTTTTTAATAGTTTTTTACATATAAAAATAAAAATAATCCAATTTTATCAGTACCATTGAATTCAGCTCAAAAAAACAAACAATTTAGTATTTTTAATCACTGCTCTGTCCATTAGTTACCGAGATATTGAAAATGGTAAACACAGTACGTTGTCCCAATGTTAACCTTATGGGAAATAAGTAAAATTCTATATCTCGCTTATTTCTCAACATATCTCGATAAAACTTGGTAAATGGCTTCTAGTTCAGATCTACTAATTATTGAGATAAAACCACCCAGTTTTAATATACCCGTAGCAGCAAACCTGCATACTTATTCCCCATGTTATTCTTATGGAGCTTACAAGACATGTCAAATCTCGCTATGTTGGATTAAAATATGTTGTTTTGCACTTGAAATTCGCTGAGTATGCAGGTCTGCTGCAACGGGGGTAATTTTGAATTTTTATGCAACTATTGTAATGCTTGTGTTTATTGAATAAATAAATAAATAAATTTTCTCAATTTGTTACTGTGTCACGTTATAATAGATACATACCCTCTTCTTCGTAGCCGTCATCATTGAGTCACCGAAGGCGACATATATCCCTTTATCTATGGTCATAGTGTTCTTAGGAGCCGTCCATATATTACGTAATCTGAAAATAGGGGGAGGGTTCTATAATGGAAATGATGGTAGGATGATGTGCATGGGGTAGACCAAGGCCCCACAGTATTTTCAGTGGGGCCTTGGGTGGACGCTGATGATGTAGGGGGGGTAGACGCTGGGACTACATCATTTTTCAAATTTTGTTGGATACTTTTTAGATAGGAAAATGAGAACATTCTATGTCAATTCATTAGGCTAGGGAAAAACAGCGTGGAAACTATGTCCTCGTTCTTACAATATCCATTCAAGTGGTCATTTTAGCTTCAGGCAAAAAAGCTAAGGTAAGTGCGGATTTTGATGATCAAAATGTTTTTAGATTTCCAGTTTGGCGGATTATGACGGTAGGATGATTGCAGGGAGGGGGGGTCCAAAAATGGCCAAAAACCGATGACGTAACCGATTACGGCCCCTAATTAGGTTGGATCACTGATCTTAGGCTAGGCAAATTATGTGGTCAAAAGGTTAGGAGGCTACGGATTTTTTTTAGGGATTTAGTTAGATGGGGCATTGTTAGATGGGGACAGGTGAACCTCTAAATTATAAAAACATTTAGTTCTCCGATATTTGTTTATTTCCTGTTTGAATTTATCTAAATTGTTTATGATCTATCTAAGATCAGATCCCTCCTCTTCATAGTTCAGTAACGATGCAAAATTATTCAAGGTTTGATCTTTGGCCAAATAATAATCTGATTTTAGATATTTGCTGTGTAATAATTTTATTTCTTTATAAATGATTTCATCCAACCCATCTCTATACCCAGCGAATTCCCCAAACAGAGACACAGCAAACAGATGCAAAGGGGCTCAGAGTATACAAAAATTACGTCATCGCTTTTCGGCTATCTTTGAACCTCCCTCCCTAAAATCATCCCACCACAATAATATCCCTGACCCCTCACCATTTAAATTAACGTTAGAGTACAAACTTCTAATTTGGTAAAATAATTACTGGAAACCCCTATAAAGGCTTCTTCTATTGGGTTGTTAAAATCATAGTTTTAAACCCGTTTTGCTAATTTGTTTGTCAAACGCAACTAAAACGCAGAACTTTTTAATCAAAAACAAACTATCAAGTAATTAAAACTTTTATTATGATGGAAGCTGATGCTGCCTGCGGATCTAAAACCACTGATCATTAAACTGTGCACTTACTAAAGCTTTGTTTTGACCTGAAACTAAAATAACCATTCTAATGGATATTGTAGAAATCGAGTTCATATTTGTTTATAATGAATTATCTGACCAGATTAACTTTAATTTAACGAATTTAAATAAAATATTTAAATTTTCCTATCTAAGTTATTTATAAAACAGAATTTTAAAAATTACTTCATTTCAGCGACTAATCCTTCCCCATGCACATCATCCTACCGTCATCTTCAATCTGGACCCCTACCCCTCTATTTTCAGATGACGTAATTTATGGACGGCCCCATACTACAAGCATCTTTGGAGAAACCAATTAATTACCATGTATTACCAAAAATAAAAATATGCTGCAATTGTCGTGTAAGGTATCATTTATTTAAACAACTTATTTTATTATTGATCGAAGTCAATTATTCAGCATTTAGGGCAACGGCCTAGTCAAGAATTATTGACGAGGTAATCAAATGGATGGCAAACTAGTTGTACCAAACTATATCAAATGATGGAATCATGTTGTTATAGCTATTAAATAATAGCTTATAAATTCCTGTACATTTTCATAGAAATACCAAGATCCCTCAGGACTGTCTCAGTTAAGGTTTTGAAATGTTCCAATTAAGATCATAGGCCTAGTAGTGGTTATGATTACTGTCTGTTAAATTGCTCAAACTTTTACTAAAATTGTTAACATGTCGATTAATAGCTGAAAATTAAATTACTTTACTTAAAAGCTAAACTTAATCGGGTGTGTTTTAGAAAGGTTAGATTTATATTGATCAATGCTTAACCTATTTATTTCTAGGGCTAAATATGATATCTAAATCTGGAAGTCTTATCTTCGTCGAATTTACTCACCGGCCTTAAATCGAGCATCAAATTTATGTTCAATAAGTAAAGTGTAAAAGCTTCGGTTAATAAATAATTCTGTTAAAAAGCGTAAATAAATATGTCAGGTCATAAGTAAACAATTAATGAATCAATAACAAAATCAAATAAGAACCAAGAACGACAACTAAA